>CAUDMG010003190.1:0-417500 GCA_958450375.1 Homarus gammarus | reverse complement strand
TGTGTGACTGGTCCTGAGAAATGGGTTTAAGGTTAATAAGAGACGAGGTTACACAGGCGGGGGCCCCTTGCATGACCGAACAGCGCAGGCCAAGTAATTATTACCGTGTGGTAGCCATTACTCACAGTGGCCAAGCCCTCATCACCACCCCCACCTTACTCCCTCACCACCACCCCCACCTTACACCTTACTCCCACACTACCCCCCACACTCCACTCACCTTCCTCCCTCGCCACACCCCAGACTACTAGCACCCTCCCACGCACCTCTGCCGCCTTACCCCACCGTCTCCCTCAACCGTACCGCGCGTCTTACTGTCTAAGTGAGGAGGCGGAGGAGGAAGGAGGTAGGGAGAAGGGAAATCCCCTCCCTTAGGACAATTATTTAAAACACCCTCCCCCCTTGATTAATTACAGTTCACGTGGTTATATCAGATCACGGTTGTCATGTCATCACGTGGTCATAGGATATCACATTGTCAGAGACTTCAATATTCGAAACTAATTTAACCAATCTTAATTATAAAAGGAAATTCACTTTTTTATTGAACTACTATACGAGTCGCTAACAAGACCCACTTCATAATACTCTTTGATCCTCTCCAATGATTACCTCTACGAGTATACATGTAGGTCCTGACCACATGTGTACCCTGCTGGCCTCGGTGTCACTAAGATTAAGTTGTTGCATGCGAGTGAACTTACAATTAGGAACAGGAAGGTAATTCGTACGATTTTGGGGTGGTTTCTTAATTTTCAGGTACCTGAGGGTTGTTAACCTAAAAACTGGCTCACAGGGTCAGGCTTTGATGTTTATCATTATTATTGTTGTTGTTGTTGTTATAGTACTTGTTATTAATCACTTTTTGTTATAAAACTCCTTGTTCAAACTGTTAATTGCCTGTTACACAAATAAACTAAACTGCTTCTTCAAACAGTCGGATTACCTGTACAGTCATGCTGCAGGACCCCTCAAACATGCTCTGGCAGGTTATGTTACACCCAACAATATTGTTATTGTTATTGTCGTGACCAGACTATTTAAGTCACCAGAGTTTTCCCGGTTGGTGTTATATGTCCTTAATGTTTCCTCGAACACCTGAGTCTGAGAACTGAGTGTGAAGTGTGGTGTTGCCGGGCTGCAGCATGGTACCATTACCAGGAAAAAGGTGTGCACCATGGTACCATTACCAGGGAAGGTGTGCAGCATGGTGCCATTACCAGGAAAGGTGTGCAGCATGGTGCCATTACCAGGAAAGGTGTGCAGCATGGTGCCATTACCAGGAAAGGTGTGCAGCATGGTGCCGTTACCAGGAAAAAGGTGTGCAGCATGGTACCATTACCAGGAAAAAGGTGTGCAGCATGGTACTACAGCACTGTAACAACGGGATACGGACAAAAATCCCACCGGACAAAATCCCTTAGGACAAAATCCCCACATAGTAATAAATAAAACAGATTTTGTTTCAAGTTTTCAATAATTTTCTTACAAATCCACTTTGATATTAGATCTTACCATTACTGTCCTCACTTTTTGGGACCTCAGGGGACCCGTGACCTCACAATCTCTGGTCTTTCAGGTCTGTTTAATGACGCGTGGTACCATGAGGTGAACTGTAAAAACCTTGTTCACTTGTACACTAATTCAGTTTTCCTTAAACAGTCTTTGAATACAGTCGGAAGCTAGATAGCTTGTTTCTCTTTTTCATACAAATTTCATTTAATGTTAGGTTAGGTTAGGTTAGGTTAGGTTAGGTTAGGTTCCAGTAGAGATGGGGTTTTTGTCCGGTGGGGATTTTGTCCGGTGGGGTTTTTGTCATGGACCCGTAACAACAGCCCCTTATACAATATTGTAACAACAACCCCGTGTACAACAGTGTGAAATAAGTCCCGTGTACTGTACAATTGTAACAGCAGTTTCGTGTACAAGTGTAATAACGGCCCCGGGTGCAGCAGTGCAGGATGAAAGAGTGAATCACAAGGTCATCAAGAGCAGTGCAGCACAACAGAGCGTGCAGCAGCAGCAGGTGGGCAGGAGGGAATCGATAGTGCTTGCGGATTGTGTGCCGAGAGAGATGGGGGGAGGGGGGAGGAGGAAAGGAGGGGGACGAGAGTGGGATAGATTGAGGAGAGGAGGGAGTAGGGGAAGGAAAGATAAGTGGGAAAGGTAAAATGAGAAGGGGAGCGTGATGATTGAAAAGAAAGGGGGAAGAGTGAGAAAGAAGTAGAGGAGGAAGCAGAGAGGTATGATTATTATTAGGGAATAAGGGAGAGAAGTGGGGGGGGGGGGGAGTCAGGATGAGTTAGGGTGTGTAGGGAGTGAGTGGAGGACTGGACGGGCCGCCCCCCTCCACCTGTCACACACCATCACCACCCCCCGCCGATCAGCAGCTTGTGTGGCGCCGTCTCTGAACGATAATTAATACGGTGTGGTTTACGGTACGAGAGCAGAACTTTATTGTCCTCGTGATTAAAGTTAAGTTAGTTCAATTAAATTAGGTTAGATTAGGTTATTTATCTCCTCCCTCGCCTCCCGTGTACCGTCATCACTCCACTCCGCCATAAATCGAGGCGTTACCGGTGACTCGTGGGAGAATTACCTTGGTGGGGGGAGACGTGACTTGGCGAATATAATTTTTAAAGTCGATACCTCTTCGTCGACCAGCCAGGCCCGTTGTGGCGTGGCTGTAATTAAGACTCGGCTGATTTTAAGGTTCACGTCCATTTCTTGTGAGTTGTGAGTGCGAGGTAGTGGCGCCAGGAGGGTGCTCATGGATCCCCCCCCCCCTCCCCACTCATCCCCTCACACCTTACCTTGCTTCACCTCCCTCCCCCCCCCTCTCTCTCTCTCCCTGTTTCAGATATGCAGCGGGGGGAGAGGGGGAGATATTTTCACCCCCTCCCCACCAGTCCCCCTAAGTATCGACTTAGAGCACCCAACTCTTCCACCCCACACCAACACCCCCTCCCTCACTCCCCACTCCCAAGCCTTCCAACACACACCCACAGCCCCTCAACACCCCCTTCAACACACCCCCACATCCCTCAACACACCCCCACATCCCTCAACACACCCCCCACATCCCTCAACACACCCCCCCACATCCCTCAACACACCCCCACATCCCTCAACACACCCCCCACATCCCTCAACACACCCCCCACATCCCTCACCACACCCCCACATCCCTCACCACACCCCCCACATCCCTCAACACACCCCCCACATCCCTCAACACACCCCCCACATCCCTCGACACACCCCCCACATCCCTCGACACACCCCCACATCCCTCAACACACCCCCCACATCCCTCAACACACCCCCACATCCCTCAACACACCCCACATCCCTCAACACACCCCCACATCCCTCAACACACCCCACATCCCTCAACACACCCCCACATCCCTCAACATCCTCACACACCCCAACTGTTCAAATCTCCTCTTCACATCATCACACGCAACTCTCCTCCCTCTATTACACCCCTACAACTCCTCACCCCTACAACTCCTCACCCCTACAACTCCTCACCCCTACAACTCCTCACCCCTACAACACCTCACCCCTACAACTCCTCACCCCTACAACCCCTCACCCCTACAACCCCTCACCCCTACAACCCTCACCCCTACAACCCCTCACCCCTACAACTCCTCACCCCTACAACTCCTCACCCCTACAACCCCTCACCCCTACAACCCCTCACCCCTACAACTCCTCACCCCTACAACCCCTCACCCCTACAACTCCTCACCCCTACAACTCCTCACCCCTACAACTCCTCACCCCTACAACTCCTCACCCCTACAACTCCTCACCCCTACAACTCCTCACCCCTACAACTCCTCACCCCTACAACTCCTCACCCCTACAACTCCTCACCCCTACAACCCCTCACCCCTACAACCCCTCACCCCTACAACCCCTCACCCCTACAACCCCTCACCCCTACACTTCCGTCCCAGCACTCACTAATGGACAATTGATTTATCACTAGTAAATTTATCACACACACACACACACACTACATATAATCGGGTAAAATAATGCAGGGTCTCGGGTCTCCAGCAAGCCACTGGTATTGGCAGCCACAAGTAGTAAGAACGTTCTCAATATTCTGTATTGAGTTTATTGATCTTTAAGGATGAGATATCTCCGTCGTGTATTGAGAGATATCCGTGTTGTTTTTGTCTCTCTTGTCATGAGACAGAGGACGAGTTATAAGTCGTTATTATTCTTCCGTCTTCTGTCAGAGATACACTTGGGGTATGTCTCCTGCCTCTGTACTCAAGTGTCTGTCTAATATTTGTGTAAGAGGCAGTGGTCGTCGTCACCTTCCAGGTTGTCGGATTTTTGTCAGTGTTTAAACCCTGAGCTGTCAGTCCCGTTGTGTACCAGTGTTAATGGGTCTTCAAGGGTCCTCTCGGAAGCTTCCATAGTTTTATTTATACTACGGTATATATATATATATATATATATATATATATATATATATATATATATATATATATATATATATATATATATATATACACACACACACACACACACATATATACATCGATGCCCGTGTTTAATTCTATATCACTGTTTAAGAATCTAGTCTTGTGTCTCTCTCTCTCTCTCTCTCTCTCTCTCTCTCTCTCTCTCTCTCTCTCTCTCTCTCTCTCTTTATTTTTCATCTGTGTTCTGGTGAGGATGACAGCGGTACTCCCCGGCGCTGACTTTCATTGTACGTCGTTGTTAAGGGTCCTCTTGCAGGTTTTACGGGCGTCCCTTTTCATGGTGGGGGAAATATCGTGTTTTTCTTAGAGGATGTTCACTTGGTCTTTGTGTTGAGGGATGAACCTCGGCCAGGTGCAGGGGATATAATGTACGCCATCACCTGCACACTCAAGACGGATACCTCCCGTTATTTCTCTCGTCTTGGATTTCCTGGAAAACTTTTTGGGGTCACATAAAGTGTCGTTGTATCCAGATGGGTCGTGTTCGTGATGTGTGAGAGAGAGAGAGAGCTGCCACGTCGAAGAAGTACATGCAAATGTATACTCCTGTTAATTCTTGATATTCTATTATAAAAATCATCATTGTTGGAGCAGTTGGTCGTCAACGTGTGTATCTCATGACGCGTGACCATAAAAAGTTCGGTTCTATGATTTTCAACTTTATAAAATCTTATTACACAGATTACACACCTCCTTTTATTACTATTGCCGAATACATGTAAATATATAGGGATATAATTGTGTATTATAGAGGTGTTGATCTTTAAACGTGGGTGGGCAGGACCGGAGAGTGAATACAGCAGTAGCATATTTGTGTACTGTGGCTGGTGGTGTGTTGTACAGTCCTCGGGTAGTTGTTATTGTCCGCTGAAGTAATATGAATTGATTGAGAGAGAAACATTTTACCATAAAGGTTACATCTCTAAGCATGATCTCAGTTTTATTTAAGGCTTATATAAATGTAATGAAGATATGCGGGTCTATATTATGAATTTATTTCCGTATGTTTAAAATAGAAGAAAGGGGGAGGTAGGAAGGGGGGGAGAAAGGGAAGGAGGGCGGTAGAAGGAACAGACACTAGTTTATTATCCCCCGCTCGACAAATGTAGTGATGGAGAGGGATATAGAGAGAGATGAGCTCGATGATCCTGTCTGTTCGTCACCGTTTCATTTTCTGGAGCGTAGCAGAAAATTGTAAATCTTATGAAAATTTCTATACAAAATAACGAAATTAACGATGGCCTAGTTGTAGTATAGCCGTTGTGGGTGATAGAGAATTATTGATAACTTACGTCTTGTTGTGGAATAATGTCGCGTGTTGAACCTTAGTTAGACGTAATGTATCTCAGGTGTAACGTGTGTTCTGTTAACGCTCCTGCCTCTACGTGCTTCACCCCACCAATGGTCTTGTGCCGTGAATGACTGCTGTTATAGCGCGGCCGTAATTCACAACACGAGTGAATAACTGCTAACTGCCTCCTCCTACACCTGCTGGAATTACGGCCTTAGTGTAATAGTTATTTTTAAGACACCCATAAAGGAGTGTATCACTCTTAACTACCTCGTAAAGTAGTTGACCTATACAGGTATACCCGTGTATTAGTAATTAGTGTACCGCGGTATATGACCTTCCTACACTCCCTAGATGAAGAAGCTGGTGCAGTAGTTCTCAATGATGTTATGGTAATTTTATGCACTAAAAGTTAATGTTATGGGGAAGTCGTGCAGGATATAGGCCTTGGGAGTGTTTGCAGTCGTGTATCCCAGAGTTTTATTTAATAACACGTAAACGATGGTAGAGAATGTCCGCCGACCATTACACGCCCTGCTGTAAACGACGTTATTTGCATATCTATTAATAACATTGTGGTTGACGCAATACATAGTTTACTGAGACCCAGGATAAAACAACTTTGTGTGTGTAGTAACCGTGACCAAGAGAAATAAGGTAAAACAATTAGGACAACACATCACCTCACATTAAGGTGATTATAGAGTAATAACATAACTATTCAGTAATATTTATCGTCTGGTAATGGACTTAGGAGGAAGATCCATGATGCCTAGGGGTAACTCAAGAAGTGATGCGTAAAACAAATTTTTCCTCGTAAATTTTCCTATCCACCGTCACAGTGGTTTAGAGGTTGACCGAGTTAACACGAGGACATTATTTAGTTTTTCTGTACTTTATGTTAATGTGAATTGACATTGAAGAAATATCACCGTCGGTACAGTCTTAAGATATGCTAAACCATTTAAGTTATGTACAAATGACGGACAAAACTCTATCAAGATTTTTAGCAATTTGGCATCGAGTTGAGGGTCGTGTTGGGGAGTGGAGATTGAGGGTATAAGACCTGTTTGTTTACTCCCATTTGTCTTTGCATTGTAGATTAATGTTTCTTTTATTGTTATCGCGACCTAAACCGATGTGTATGACCCACAAGTAGATGCCAATATTGCTAAGTGTCCAGGGAATCATGCTCTCGGCTCTACATCACCTTCCTGTACTGAGTGGGGGAAAAAAGTGGAGTTTTAGGTCATTCCCGGGATTGTTATGTGCCAGATATTTTTGGACTTATTGCCGATAAAACTGTTTTATAGGTCGAAAACAAAACTTAGTGTTCTTTTGCCTCGTAAAACTGTGCGGGCGCGTGTTGTTTATCCCGCCTAGCGTCAACAGGTCACACCAGCAGGCATTAGGGGGCTGTTCTGCTGACTCACCCACACCTTTTTCTTGTCTTCTGCTTCGTCTTACTAGGCCACACTATTTTACTCCCCTTTCTTCCCGTTCTTACTGGTGTACACATTATTTGAGACTCAAAAACTTAGCATTTTTTGGATATAATACATGAGTTCATTTAGTAAAAATTAAATGCCGAGCTAATATATATATAAATATATATACACACAATCAACACCTCAACCCGCCAGGATTCGAACCCACGACCCACGATCCCATGACTGTGACCGGGGAACGCTAACCTCTGGACCACCAGGCTCGTGGGCCGTGGGTTCGAATCCTGTCGGGTTGAGGTGTTGATTGTATGTAGAAGTCCGCGTGCTTTATTGGGCTAATGAAAAAAATAATAATATATATATATATATATATATATATATATATATATATATATATATATATATATATAATATATATATATATATATATATATATATAGTGTATGTGTCTTGCTTTACGAAGACTTCAAGAATTAAATTAAATATGTAAGTTATACAGGAATATATTTAAGCTACATGGGTTTCACAAAGGGCTCAAACACTAGGGTATAAGGAAATAAAAAATGTTTCCACTGGACAGAGACACACCCCCATAAT
This sequence comes from Homarus gammarus, assembly GCA_958450375.1. NCBI lineage: Eukaryota > Metazoa > Arthropoda > Malacostraca > Decapoda > Nephropidae > Homarus > Homarus gammarus. The sequence goes on along the minus strand of CAUDMG010003190.1, from coordinate 409,653 downwards.
GGTGGAGCAGTTGTCTCGCTGTGTATTTCCGGCTGGCACAAACGGGTTTCATTTGCCGGGCCACAGAGGCCATTCCCCTTTCAGTATATCGTTTACGCTGTTCCCCGAAGCTCTGTAGGGCAACTACCCTCGGACGGGAAGGGTTAGCTGGCTGGCCCCGGGATATTGACGCGACAAAAGTGTCCTGCCCTGAATATATTGTGGACAGTAATGCTCCGCCCACCGACCTCCTCTTGTTTTGTAGGGGCACAGGGAGGCCTCCAACGACCCTGTTTATTTTGTAGGGTGACAGTATACAGAAAGGAAAATAAAAGTAGTTGAGGATATTGCCATAACAGAGAACAGGTCTCTACACACCCTTTGACAGTGACACACAACCTGGCCGAGGCCGTACACCTGGCCAGGGGTCCAGAGTGTGGCGGCCTCCAGGGGCTCTCCGCTTCACTGTTTCCCGCCCGCTGTTGCACCTCACTGATACACAACGGTGAAACTTCTTTTCCCTGTAATAACTCCAGTTCTACTTCAGACGGTTCATTAAAACTTCATATACAAAACATTTATAGTTACTGGAAAGAACTTACTCGTTTTGGTGATCGTCATGTTAGCAGGAGGATAACCCATTCCTCTGATGACGTAGATTAACATGAACTAGTCTTGTATGTGAATAAGAAAAGTCATATGTAATATAAATATCACTTTGTCAAATTATTCAACACTTTTTATTTTGTTTTAGTTCATTCTGCGAGAGGTTTAGGTTATTGCGTTGAGTAGTACAGTAGTTTCCGGTTCATGAATCTGTAAGACTTGGTAGTGTGAGTGTACGGTGGCGGCGGTGACCTGAGGAGGCACTCACGCGCAAGGTGACGAGGAGTGGGTCTTATGTCCAGTCTGTTAAAGAGAGCAACTGCAAACAGAAGGCCGGTGCATATTCGTCTGGCGCTATAAATAGTTCGTGCTGGCGTCGTGGTCGTGCCTTCCACTGGGTTACTCTAGTTGTAAGGGACTCAAGTGTGTGTGTGTGTGTGTCACCCCTTTCTCTCCTTCCCTCCTCTCTTTGTTCCCTTCCTTGTCTCCTTCCATCCCCCCTTGGTCCCTTGCATTCCCTCATTTACCTCTCCTTTTCTCCGTCCCTCCCTCCCTCCTTTTCCATTGGAGGGAAGGATAATTTCTCGACTTCCTAAGGCTACATCTTGTGAATTTCAGCCCAAGAAAAGATTTCACGTCTCAATATTCCCTCCATACCCTGGCCAGGAGATGGCTAGAGCCTTTGTGTGTAGCTCTTGTTGAGTTGTCGCCTCGAGGACGATATGATCTTACCAGGAGCTCGTGGGTCTGTTTATAGAGGAAGGAATATGACCCTAAGAAAAGAATTGGTGAGTCATGAGGAATATTCTCCATGGATATTCCTAATAAAAGATTTATTGAGTTTGTGTTTGTTTCAGGGTGATTTGTCGTATGAAAGTTGATCGGGTTCTGTTGAGGAGGAACGAGTATTACCCACAAGAAAAAGACTATAGTTCTCATGAGTGATATTCCCCATATGTATTGTTAGTTAATAATGGTTGGGTGTTTTAATGTTTTGGTATAAGTTGGATGATTTTCTCCCCTAAGGTAATAATTCCTCTCCATTTGTAGGGAATTTGAGGGTGAGTTTAAGACGAGGATCAAGTTTGTGTAGGAAGGAGGTTGTTACTTATGATTTTAGTGCTTCATATATTTATTACTTCACAGTGTCTTCCTATCAACATTTTTGTCCACCAAGACTCCAGCCAGCTCAGAGGGCTCCCGTTAAGGGCTCCGTATTTAAGAGGTGACGCAGATCCTCTCTCCACCCCCCACCTCTCTCTCTCTCTCTCTCTCTCTCTCTCTCTCCTTGACCTGCCTGGGGTGACCTGCCTCCCTGGGCCCTCACCCACCCGCCACCCACTTAAGCTCCCCCCGGCAACCACTTAGAGCCTCCCCAGCAACCATTTTCTGGACTCTTGGGTACTTGAGGTGGTTTCCGAGGCGTTTCCGGGCTGGAGTCTCAGTGGCTGGCCGAGTATTGCCGCAACATGTTGGGGAGGGAAAGAAAGTTGGCTATTTGCTCTCACAGCGTTGAGGGTTTTAACTTTTACCGCGCAAGAGAGACTATCCGTGTTGTGTTACTGGTGTGGAAGGTTGGTGGAGGACAGGTAGGTGTGGAGGATATTTAAGTGTGGAGGACAGGTATGGGGGGAGGGACAGATGCAATATTTACCATCGTTGAACATCATCCATCCTTTTTCTGTCACTTCCCTCGTAGCTCCCCTTCATTGTTTACAAGAGTATTTTACACACATGCATACTTTACATGCATGGTCAGTTTACACACCTGCATACTTTACATAAATGCTCAGTTTACACACCTGCATACTTTACAAACATGCTCAATTTACACACGTATGAACCATGAGGTACACCAACTACTCTTGTGTCGTACAGTATATACACAGCGCTAGTGCTCGGTTGTTGGGCGAGAAAGCTTTCTAACAACATGTTGAAAGTTTGCGGCGAAGAATCTACTTAGCAGGAAAATTAATATGGTGTAATGATTCAGGCGGAGCTTGAGTGGAAAACTTCTCCCAATAAAAAGGAAAACGAAGGAAAAAATACCTCACGGGAAAATTTTGTTAAAGCACCTCGAGATTTTATTCGAACCTGCGGATTTTTTCTCCAGAGGCTCTGGGATTTTTTTTATCGAGAAATCGACGAGTTTATAAAAAAAATCAATAATTTTTCAAGAAATCAGGAATTTTCATATATCCACATATTATTATTCACGAAAAACTGATTTTTTTTCTGTTTTACGAGAATATAGGAAAGTTATCGAGAAATTCGAAATTTTATCAAGATGTCGACATTTTGTCCAGAAATCTGTAACCTTGTTAACCAAACTATATTTTTCTTGAGCAATTTAAGACGGGAAATCTGGAATTTTATGAAAAAAATCAAAATTTTATCAAGAAATTCCCATTTGCAGGAAGCCTGACTGATGCTCAAGAGGAGAGATTGTTCAGAACCTCTTAGCCTGGCGTACCTTGAATAGGAATTGGGTCTTAAAAGGTAATTTACTTCTCTGGAGTAATCCACGTGAGGGAGGGAAGTGGGTGGGAGCGCATCAAGGGAGACCCAACGCGTCCTCAGCTGACCTGGAGAACTTAGGAGCCTGGGTGAGGGTTATAGGTACATATCTGCTTATAGCGGAGGAGAGAATCACGTCACGCACGTGGGTTCTTTACTCTTCGTGTGGGTTCTGTACTCTTGGTGTGGGTTCTGTACTCTTGGTGTGGGTTCTGTACTCTTCGTGTGGGTTCTGTACTCTTGGTGCGGGTTCTGTACTCCTGGTGTGGGTTCTGTACTCCTGGGGTGGGTTCTGTACTCCTGGGGTGGGTTCTGTACTCCTGGTGTGGGTTCTTTACTCCTGGTGTGGGTTCTGTACTCCTGGTGTGGGTTCTTTACTCCTGGTGTGGGTTCTAAATTCTTGCTGATGGTTCTATACTCCTGGTTCACTGCTTCTGTTGGTTCTTGGACGTAATACCTGGACAAACCACTCCATGTAACACCATACGTGGTAGAGTATGCTCACAGTAACAGCCAGGTTGATCATGCTGTTTACCTGGGCAGCTAGGTAGGAACATACCCGGAATCGAAGTCAGGTAAATTTCAGATAAAACCTAATGACTGAATAAAATCTGCGTTGGTAAAGCGCAAATTAGAGGTTGATGACCGTCAAGTAACGTCAGTGGGAGGGAAGGAACAACACCCAGGTGTGTGTAAAGTGAGGTGGCGTCTGAGCCTCAGGGCTAATAGAAAAGCGACACATTAAGCTGGTGCCAGGCAGATCATTAATGACAGGCAGTACAGCGGCCCTCATACCGCCACGCCGGAGAGAACTGGTACTAACGACGCCCTGGCGGAAGTGTCATTATTGCTCGCAGACGTTCTCGCCGGGAGGTGGGGCAGCTCCTGCTTTTGGGAACCTGAGGATCGATGTGTGGACCTTATTTATGATGAGACGCCGAGCCACAGTTTATTATTGCATAGATCCAGCCGCCCACTCTACGTGTCGGGGCATATTTTTCTCTTATTTTCACTGTCTAGTTCAGTTATACATTCATTGGCCTTTTTTTATGTGACACCGTTGTTAGATGTTGTTTTTGTTATATACAGCCTGTTTTAACTTGATGTTTGTTTCTGCTGTGTGAATGTGTTCGTAATTATACCTGTGAGAAGTTGCAGGCTAGAGAACAGTGTTCCTGAATCCTTGTGTCTAATCCAGATGGAAGATGATGTCAGTAAGAAGTCACCAGTGATAACGACAACCATCTCTTCCTCAGTGGCCCCACTCTCACATTCCTACATGACGTAGGAATGAACGTTCACGGTTTCTCACTCCCCCGCCAGCCTCCTCACCTACCGTACTAATCTTGTGTCAGTGTCTGTAACCAGTGTTCCCTGAGGCTGCGACCTCACGTGTAGAGGCTTAACATAGTGACCATGGTAGACTACCTACACCTGTCTGATAGGTCGCTCATCCTGGCACACTGATGGCAGTAGCCAGGAATGTCTGACAGTTTCGAATTTTTTAAGTGACATATTACTTAGACTTATGAAAACTTTCCATGAAACGATGAAAATAAGTAAAGCGAACTGGTAAACAAACAATATTTGTGACATCAGCTTAAGAATTTTTTATTATTATTATTATTATTATTATTACAAACATTTTATTCTAAATCCAAAATAATATTTGTTGTTGTTTTTCTGGGAAAGAAAAAGTTCAAGTTTTTCTTTTATGGAAATTTGTGGAGTTTCCTCATCAGGACAACATGAATATGTTAATGAAAGGCGAGGATGATTGTCGTAGTGCATAACATTGAGGGAGAGAAGTGCTAGTACTCTGACTGTTGGTGTTCATTACTGTTGGTGTTCTGTTGGTGTTCAATACTGTTGGTGTTCTGTTGGTGTTCTGTAGGTGTTCAATACTGTTGGTGTTCTGTAGGTGTTCAATACTGTTGGTGTTCATTGCTCTTGTCGTTCTGTTGGTGTTCATTACTGTTGTTGTTCTGTTGTTCACCAGAAAACTTGAGTAATAAACAAAGAGAACCGTTGTTTAGTGGTTGTGTTGTACCGTTTACCTGTACCTTTACTCACATGCTGTACCGTACTGTATCTGCACCGTTGATGGTTTTGAACAGTACCGTTGTGGGCGGCACTTGGCGCTGGACACCCCCCCCCCCCCCCACTGATGGAAACCAATACTGGCGGCATTGGCTGTCTGTTGTGGTGGCTTTGTTAACGTTAAAGCTGAACCACACATTTGCATATCACAGCTGTTCCCTCTCCTTCTCCTCCTCCCACATTCTTCTCTCTCCACATTCTTCTCTCCCCCATCCCCGGGACTTGACTATAGTGTGTGTGTGTGTGTGTGCTATAATGACTAGGTATGTGTGAATGTTATGTGCTGTGGTGTCTTGAAGTCATGTGCTGTGCCGTACCAGATATGTGTGACCTTGTAGGATTGTATCTATGACATGGAATGAAGTAAGGTCAGAGGTCAAGGTCACATCCCAAAAAGTTACTGGGGTGATTTTTTTTTTACTTAGTAGGTCACAGTTAAAGGTCAAAGGTCTAATGCTTGTGTTTGTGTGTCTATTGGCTAAATGGAAGTTCACAAAGGCTGAATCTGTTGATTTTGGATAAATTTGACTTGTGGTATAAATGCTAAGAAAACCGTAGAGATTTAGAGATATTGGTCACTGGTTAAGGTAAATTTGGATGCCACTCTGTGTGTTAACTCTGTCTTCATAACGCGATGGTAAAGCTTTTAGTTAATGTCTTACACTATCTTGGTGGCGTCGAATAATTGCGTTGATTTAAGTGGTCGTAATTTACAGTCTAAACTAGATGTATCGTGTTAATGTTCTATTTGGTAATTTAAAAGTCATGATTATTATTTTTTTTTTATTTACCTAGTTTTTATTAAATGGTATTGGCAATGTCTTGATTAACTCTAGGTCAATATAGACCTCTATATTAACCTTGGACTAACTATACCAAGTGTGTTTTGTTCGAATTTTAATTGGTAGTTCACAGCCTTAACAGCGTATATTAACAGTGTAATGTAAGTTTTTGGTATTGAAGGTTTTAACTGGGTACAGTAGTAGTGGCGTGACGGTGGAACTATGATAATTACACCTTAAGCTCGTGTGAGTTATGTTTGTTTAATATATGACCGTACAAGGCGTTGGCTCTGTGTTTGTACATGACCAGTCGACAGTCTCCGACGCTCGTGTGGTGAGTAGTGTTCCTCGTAAGTGTACCAAAGGTCGTGTATTTTAATCTTTTGTTTGGTAACTGGTGTTAAGTGACCGTATCTAGTGAAGGTTGTCTCAGAAATTTTGACGCTGTTTCTTGGAGTTTATTTTTGTGGTTTGGTTTAATTGGATCAGTTAAGTGCGTTCTTACATCTTTACGTACGAGGATTATTTATAACTGTACGGACCTTTGAGAATCTGTATACTGTTTCATTACTGTAAGAATTACTGCAGTTAATCACGCATGCAATTACGTTGGTATTACAGACTGTACTGGATTATGTCTGTTTGTCCTCATAATTACACAGACATTGGAGTTATCATGCGACAGATATTAACACCATCGTACAACAGACACTGCCTTTTGTGAAGCAAAGGACCTAATCTTTTCTCATGCAGTAGACATCACAATGCAGCACGAACAATGGAAGACAGACATTACTGAGAGTATCGCTACTTGTCCTCCCCTCACATAAAACAGTGAGGGTTATAGTCTACCGTCCTACACTTTTCTAGGCTTTCTTTTTTGTCTCTCTCCCTATACTATCTGTTGTGTAAGCGACCCAAACATTGTTCAGGATTTTTTTTAACCCGTTCTTTTATTGTACACATTTTTACCTGTTGCTGTGTGTATAAATCTTTCTTGTGAAGGTTTGCGTGCCAGGTAATAGTCACTATTGTTTTATAAGTTTGTAATTTTCGTGAATGCTATAAGACGCAGTTTTAGTAACTATATATAAACCTGTGAATTAGTGAAGCTCCCATGGGTGTTATCCCAGCACGTAGTCATAAATTAGCAGAACTACTGTACTGTAAGATGTGAGGAGTGACCTACCCGGAAGGCAGAATGAGAGAGAAGCGGGAAGGTCTCCGGGGGGAACAATGCGTCACCTGCCAAAGGTCATAACTCGTGAAAGACTCTCAGGCACAGCTCAAGCACACTCAAGGTGCGACCCACACAAAAGTTGGCTGCTGAGAGTCCTGGTGTCTGTACCCACGCTCACACACACCTCGGTATTCTGTAGTTTTAATTCCGCTCTACTGTCACAGGCGGTCTTAGTACGTGGTGTACCGCCTCTGGTGGTGGTAGTACGTGGTGTACCGTCTCTGGTGGTGGTAGTACGTTGTGTACCGTCTCTGGTGGTGGTAGTACGGGGTGCATCGTCACAGGTGGTGTTAGTACGTGGTGTACCGTCTCTGGTGGTGGTAGTACGTTGTGTACCGTCTCTGGTGGTGGTAGTACGTTGTGTACCGTCTCTGGTGGTGGTAGTACGGGGTGCATCGTCACAGGTGGTGTTAGTACGTTGTGTACCGTCTCTGGTGGTGGTAGTACGTGGTGTACCGTCTCTGGTGGTGGTAGTACGTTGTGCACCGTCTCTGGTGGTGGTAGTACGTGGTGTACCGTCTCTGGTGGTGGTAGTACGTGGTGTACCGTCTCTGGTGGTGGTAGTACGTGGTGTACCGTCTCTGGTGGTGGTAGTACGTGGTGTACCGCCTCTGGTGGTGGTAGTACGTGGTGTACCGTCTCTGGTGGTGGTAGTACGTTGTGTACCGTCTCTGGTGGTGGTAGTACGGGGTGCATCGTCACAGGTGGTGGTAGTACGTGGTGTACCGTCTCTGGTGGTGGTAGTACGTGGTGTACCGTCTCTGGTGGTGGTAGTACGTGTTGTTGGCGGCTGTATAAGGGTCAGTGGTCGTAGTTTCGTGTCTAAGCTCTACCACACATCACTGCCAACAAAAATCAGTTTATTGCTTGGATTCAATCACCTCCATCATTGTCCACTGACACACGACCCTAGCCACATGATCCTCACCTGAGAGCGAAGGTGAAGGTGGGCAGGGATGAGCCGGGGTATATAGTGTGTGTCGCTAGCTGGCGGGCTTGTGTTAGGTCCAGGTTCAGGGATAGTCTAGATATCATGCTGTGGTGTATCGAGGACGTAGATTATCGAAGCAACACATAGTCAACACACGCGATAATTTAAACAAGCTCCAAACGACTCTTGTTAGCGGTAAGTCTAACCAGTCCCTATTATAATATATTCGTTCATCTATACAATGACTCGTACTCACTAAGGAAGGCGACCGGTCACCCCAGCAACTTCTACTTGACTCTCTTCGATTCTTCAGCTTCTAAGCCGTTCTTTCTCTCCTCCATTAACCTTCTTTCATTATCATAGCCCCGTGGTTCATGGTTACGGTATAACGGGGTCCTGGTTATGACTTAATCACTTAAAAACGATAGTTGTCCTTTGAAGACCGTGATGTATTCCCTGCAGTAGGATTATATATTACTCAGGGGGGGAGGGAGGGGGGCGGGGGCTTAAGGTGTCGTACACAAGAGGTTAATAAGGCATCTGGTAAGTGATGCAGTAACACTTATGTATATTAGGTATAGGGTTTTATTAAGAAAATTGTATCTACACACACACACACACACACACAGACAGACAGACCAAAAATCAGCAAAGTCCCTGCGCCTCCTCCCTTCCTCGACCGTTTCCTGGAGCGTTGACCCGTGTGGAGGTTTAGCCAGGGGTTGGACTCACACCACCAGGCACCATAAGAAACTACCTCACTGGCTGAATAAAATAAAACACAAAAATTAAATAAATTTCTTTTTTAATGAGACTTCACTTGATTGACCTTAGTGCAGAAAATGATTTGGAATGTTTATAGTGAACATTGTATAGTGTTAGTATGATTGTGTCGTCATTTTAGGATGTTAGATGCTGTCCTGTGTTTTTATTTACGAATAATATTCTCCGTAAGAACCTCTGTGCATCTGCCCTCCAGCTCGCGGCCATTTTTTTTTTCCAGTCTCTTGAAGTTTATTTCCGGGTTACAAAAACAATCCACAACAAGTTTACAGTTTCTTAGGGTATATTTCCAGGTTACAGAGTCCACAGCAAGATATTTTACAGTTTCTTGAAGTATATTTCCGGGTTACAAAAACGGTCCCCAAGTAGTTTACAGTTTCTTGAAGTATATTTCCGTGTTACAAAAACAGTCCCCAGGTAGTTTACAGTTTCTTAGGTATATTTCCGGTTTACAAAGACATTCCACAGCAAGTTATATTCCAGTCTCTTAAAGTTTGTGTCCGGGTGTAAATTTGATCATTGTAGAGGTAGGAGAGGACGCGGGCCACCGGAGGGACGCTCATAACACGAGGCCACCAATCAAACTAATGAAGGTAATCTTGTCAGGCCGCTTCTTGTGACGCTTATCTCATCCCAAAATTTATCGTGTTGTAACTCAGCCAGACGTGAATGTGACGGGGTAGAATGAGTGTGTGTACTGGGGTAGTGGTTGGGGGTAGAGTTTGTGTGTGGGGGGTAGTGTGAGTGTGATGGGGGGAGGTGGAAGGTGTTGGAAGGGGAAAGTGAGCTGGGCCAGTGTACAGCAGGTAGCCAACACCTCCTGAGTCTCCACCTCCCGGGTACAGGTTAGGTTAGAGGCTCATGTGTATTGTGGCTTTTGCTGAGGAGTTTGGTGTCTCAGCTGCCAGGGTCATCAACCAGGGAGCCATAAGTCTGGGTGAGTGAGGACCTTACTCAACCACAATATCTTCACCACTGTTGTGTATTACCGGGCCTCAATGACTGACAGTAAGTGAACTTGATTGGTTCACTAGACAATAACTAAGGATGATGTACCTATACTTAACTCTCTGTTGTAAACCTAGTATAATAACTGACACTGAGAGCCAGGCCATGAGAAATACCGATCAGAAAATATCTATAATTTGTTTCCATATAAAATACAGCTAAGAACGACGAAAGAGATTTTTTGAATAATTTCTACTAGGCATATATATTAAATTAATCGTCCAGGACATTTCTTTTAAATAATTCCTCGGGGACACTCACCCGAGTCATACCTTCCAGACATTTATGCAGAAAACACCCTTGGCCGCTGCATTACTCAGCTCTTAATGTTACGTTATAGACACACTCTAGTACGTTACGACACGATAAAAACTAATTTATGCCTCCCAACTGTCTGTTTATTAGACATTGTAGCCGGTTATTCTCGATGAGAGGTGTGTGTGTGTGTGTGTGTGTGTGTGTGTGTGTGTGTGTGTGTGTTATCTTATCTTAACAAGTCTAGTCGTTAATAAGATGGATAAATATCTCCATAATTCAGAAAGTTAAGGTCACTTTTTTACAAACTTAATTTATCTCATTTGTGAAATTATAATGTTGGTGGTTGGGAGTGTGAACGACCAAGATGGTTACCAAAGAGGGTGTAGAGTGAGGGTGTCTAGGGATGACTAGTATATGGGTGGGAGTTTGGTTAGGCTGAGGAGGTGGTGGGGTGGGAGTGTAGGTTGGGGGTGATAGTGAGATGGCAATATAGACTGGGGTGATGACGAGGGGAGTTGGGTGTTTAATTACGAGGGGGGTAATTAGTTATGCTAGAGAGGGAGGTCAGTGGTGTTGTAATGAGGGGGGCTGGAGGATAACCCCATCAGCAAATGAGATAATTGGCATGTGTTGCTTGTTGATGCCAATTGTTTTATCCTGTTCACCACTTACCAACTTACTTGCCGTTCGGGTGGTTGGTCTATCCAGTGTTGGTACAGGAGGAAGGTGGTGTTGTCTTGGTTGAGACGTGCATTATGTTGCCACTTATTGTTGTTGCCACTTTGTTGTTGTTGTTGCCACTTTGTTGTTGTTGTTGCCACTTTGTTGTTGTTGTTGCCACTTATTGTTGTTGTTGCCACTTATTGTTGTTGCTGCTACTTTGTTGTTGTTGTCAAAGTTGTTCCTCCCTGATAAAGTATTCCAAGGGCGTTGTTCGTGGTGGCACCCCGACCTGTGATCACTGAGGGTCGTTGTGCCTTCCTTCCTTCCTTCCTTCCCCGCGTTGTTAAGACTCTACAGCTGTTGTTACTCTGAGGCTTTTAAAACAAGTTTGTTAATTTGTCTATTTACTGCTGTGCCGCTGCTGTTGCTCCTGCTGAAGGGTTACAAAAAGGGGAAGCAGTTTAGATACATCTGAACTGTTAAGGTCCCAGGCTAAAAGCTTCCCGGCACAGCGGAGTCTCACCCTGCAAGTAATGTGGATAATATACCGTTAAATCGAACTGGGTGTGAAGACTAAATGAGAAGATTTTGATTATATATTACTATTAAAATTAAGTGCAATTGGTTTGGGATTAATTTTAATTCATTGTCGTTTAAACCGAGTAAATAGTGAGTGTGTGTGTGACTTAGTATTATTAGTAAATCAGTAGAGAAATAATTTTATCAGAGAAAATTTCCAATTACTTTTAACCGCCTCGCCCACTCATGGGAAAGAAATTATAGCTCGAAGTTGATAGTCCGAGTCCGATTAATTTTCCATGCGTATCCAGTGACCTAGTTCGGACATCTACAGCGAATTCTGTAGGATTTTACCGCACTGCATTCCTCTATCAACGTGACTCCAAAGTGCCGGGAGGTGAGTCGTGAGGAACAGCTTGCTCCCACACCTCACACCACAACACGTCAGGAAAAGTGACGCACCACCACAGTCTTCCCACCTTCTGTAAACTTGATGGACTCCTGTGCCTCTATTCCGTGAAGTTGTGGCCACGTCACAGCTGCCTCTCTCGTGTCTGGGAAAGGTAGAATTAGATACTACACTTTATTAATAATTCCCTGCTGGCGGGTGTATTTATATTTGATGATTATAATTGATAGAGATCTCCTTTTATAAGTCACTTGGGGGGTCTCGTGGTGTGTGTCTTAGCGCATTAGGTTCAACGACTGGCCGGGAAACATTTCGTGCAGGAGATGGGTCATGTGTGAACCATAAACCATCAACAAGTGGTGTAGCGGCGGCCTGTTATCGTGTCCCTCTGTCCACTGTCTCAACTTAGGCTAATTGACTCGTGTTGGGACCACAGGAAAGCCCAACTCATTTTGGCGCTGTTGAGGAATTTCAAATAACTTGATTTTAGTAGGTACGGTAGGGAGGGGATGCTAGGGGAGTTGCTTTACCCTTATAGTGATTGGAGTGTATCATGGATTAAAAGATTATATTATTACCTGTCCATCAGTTATGAGGGAACTCCGGTTAGTTATTATTGTTATAGTTAAAGTTAAAGGGGAGTTAAAGGGGAAAGTTAACATGTTTATACTTTATTAAGACACGGAACACATATCCCGACTGTCAATTATTACCTCACTCATACACTCCCACCATTACCTGGGTGAACACTTATGGACATGTCTGCCTAGCCGCCTCCTCATCTGTACATACACGGCTGTAATTTACCTCCACCCAACACACAGCCTAAACTGAAAGTCCTGGTTTCTCAGAGCTCACCCATGATTTATAGTTATTTTATTATCCTGCCACTAGACCTTTTCAGAGATGATAGGCCTTCTTTCTGCTTTGTAAATGATCACACAGTATTGGGGGGGGGGGGGATCAGTGCCATTGCACAGAGTATCGTTATGTGTGTCTATCCTGGCTCTGTGGACGCTAAGCAAAGTCAGTACGTTTACTGCGGCTTACCGTGAACAACACGCCATTATGTGCTCACACACACACACACACACACACACTCACACACACTCACACACACACTCACACACTCTACCATAAACACGGCACACGGCTACCCCCCACCTTCACTAGGACAGCATTTGTGCTGTCTTGGTGATGGTGGGCGGCAGCAGCCGCGTGCCGTCCTAGGGATGGTGGGCGACAGCCGTGTGCCGTCCTAGGGATGGTGGGCAGCAGCCGCGTACCGTCCTAGGGATGGTGGGCGACAGCCGTGTGCCGTCCTAGTGAAGGTGGGGAGCAACCGTGTGCCGTCTTAGTGAGGGTGGGCGGCAGCCTTGTGCCATCCTAGTGAGGGTGGGCGGTAGCCGTGTGCCGTGTTTATGGTAGTGTGTGTGTGTGTGTGAGAGAGCGAGCACATAATGGCGTGTTGTTCACGGTACGCCTCAGTAAACGTACTGACTTTGCTTTGCGTCCACAGAGCCAGGATAGACACACATAACGATAGTGTACACACACACACACACACGGTCTTTCAATAAACCGTTAATTATTACTATTATTATCATTATTACACAGTGTTAGCACCCCTGCTGGTGCGGCTACATTGAAAATATCATATTGTTATAGGTAATAAAGCGTGTACTGTATTTATATGTTTTGTTTTTTCTTTGGCAGGTGAGTCACTGCGTGTGTTGCGGAGGCGTGTGGAGGCTTAGAGCAGGTAAGTGGTGGGGAGGGAGGAGGCTGTTACCTGTCTGGCCCCAGCTGAATATTTCACCGCTATTGAACGTTTGGTGGTGCCGCCTGTTATTGGCCAGTCACCTGCTTCCGTCGTCTGGGCTTACTTCACCTCGTAACTGTTGCAAGTAAACTTAACGAGGAAGGGAAGTCGTTGAGTGCAAACCCCAGCGACGGCGGATCTGATTGTGACAAGTGAGGTGACCTAAATCACCTCGAAGGGTTGTTTACTCTCTATGTTTATGATAACTTTCTTAAAGATACATCAGTGTGTCAGCTCTCATAGTGATCTGTCGTTTCATTGCTCACAAATATATATCACGTGTTTCACTTTTGTTTTATCGTGTTTCAGTTTTCACAAACATTTATCGAGTGTTTCGGTTTCCATAAAAATATTATAGCTATTCCTTAAAGACGTATAAGGTAAATGTAATAAGAAGGGTCTACCTGTACTGTGTGTTGAGCTAGGCCGTGAGAAATGTTGGTGTGTAGCCCTTGGGTCCACTGAGCTCCAGTCATAGTTCTGCTACTGTACCAATCTGTGGTTTTAATTTTTTGTATTATGCAAGAATGTAGGAACAGTTATGGTCTTGGGAGTGCATGACGATGAAGGGTAATTGGCTGTGAACCTTGGAAAGCCCTCAGTGACAAGTGCTCTCAACTAGTGACCATCAGGCCCTGAAAGTATGTGTAATTACGGACAAAAGTTTCTTTACAAGCCTGAGAGACTGACTTGCTGGACCCAGTCTCTGAACTGCATGAGCCAGCCTGTCAGCCCTCTGGTGCTCAAATATATATGTTGTTGTATGTTCTTTAGGTTTGTATTTATAAGTTTCGATTAAACGTGGAAAGGAACTGTTGCTAGTGACTTGTGTGGTGTGCGGACAGCCTCCTTAAGCGGTGGTGCTGCTGACCTGCTCCACCGTACTCCATACAACCTTCAGAGCATTGACTCTAACGACAGGTGATTGAAAGTATGCGAGGATCAAAGATGAGACATAGACAAAGAATTAAGTAGAGAGTAAATACAGGTCATCAGAAGAATGTGAGGAAACAAGGGTGAAGTTTGTCTCGTAGTCTCCTTATAGTTCACCTACTGCCATCGTTAACCTCACACACATTCGGCCTCTGTCAGGTTGGTGCTCTCTTTCTTGCACGATGGTTCAGGGACCTCGCTACTTTATTTCCGACAGACAGATTAAAGATAATTCTGCGTTCAACCACCTGCAGCTGAATTGTTTTTGATCCACTGAACAGATATACAGGTGTAAGTATTAACGTGATTAAGGATTTTATTTATATTATTAACCTTGACCGCACCACATACAGCTCAGAGTCTCACCATGAGTGTTTTGGTGAGAGAATACACAGTTGCACGGGTCAGGGGGTGGGCGAAAAGGGTGCTGTTGATGCTTTAGAGAGGTTGTATGGTGGGAGGAGGTTAGGTACAGCAGCGTGTGCAATGACCCTGTGTTTTCTGGGTCTCGCTGCCTGACGCACGACGAGTCTCTCCTCCACACCATCCTGCACAGCCTCCTCCCCTCCTCCAGGCGGGGCCGGGGACGTCATGTACCCGCCAACCTCCGCCACACCTCTCTCTCTCCACCTCACCTCTTTCTCCCCCCTTCTACTCTCCCTGTTTGTTGTGTACTGAGTATACATTGCTTGAATTATGCATCCCTAGTAAGAGTAAATAGTTGGTAGATGAGTGTTAGTAATGTATGAGGTGGGAGGCGCGAGTAGATAGGTGGGGGGCGGGAGGCTGGCGGTGGGGTCTTCACACAACCAAGACACATTCACTGTCCGCAGTCACCCACCATCTGTGCCGTAGCGTGAGTGTTGCACCTGTCTTCACCTCTCCACCTGTCCTAGTATCAGTCCCTCCTTCACCTCCAGTGGGAATAACTACGCCTCAAAAAACTGTGAAACTCTGAGGAGTCGACACAAGGGGACGGGGAGGCAGCGAGCAGAGCTGTGTGTTTTGGAAGGCGGAAGGAAGGTTGTAGAGGAGGGGAGAACCTCTGGGAGGTGGTGATCCAGGTGAAGGCAGGTGGAGTGTGCGAGGCCAGTGTTGTTGGTGAACCAGGAGTGACCCACACCATCACCACCACACCACTAGTGACCCAGTCCTGCTTCCCGGAGACACCAGCCACCCCCAGCGCCTCTCGTAACTCCGCCCGCCTCTGATTGTCGTGGCCCGTGTGTGTGTGTGTGTGTCTGTCTGTCTCTACCCAAGGCACACACACCTCACGCCCCACCGCCGGCTGTTCCCTCGCCTCCTCACTACCTACAGGTAAAACCTTTTTCACAGCACGCGTCAGAAGGTTTACTTTGTGTGTGAACCTGTGGTGGTGGTGTTAGGCACGACGGTGGGGTCATCAGGAGGTCGCTAGTCGTCTCTGGGTTATTTTCTTGTGGAGTATATTATGATGTCCTGGCACACACACACACACACACACACCTTATCTTTGTTAATTTGTTTTACGTTCACTTTACTTGAATGAATTTGTGTGTGTAGTTCTTAAGGAGTGGACATACTGCCGTGAACCAACTATCAAATACAATCCTGCGATTCTACCAGGAAATTCATTGTCTTTTTTTCAAATATCTTTTCGACAAATTAGCGCGTGTGCAGGCCAGACCACGTAGACATATGGTGATATATCCGCGTTTACCTCTTGAAACATTATTACGTGTTGTTCTTCATTTAATTTCATCTAAAACAGATCTCCATTGGTCCTCTATATATGAGTTTGTGAAGGAATTGTGAATGTAGACGTGTGCTCTTGACTCTTTAGGTTACGTTAAGATGGTTTAGGAGAGGCTGAGGGTGTGTGTGTGTGTGACTCTTATTCTCTGCTTCTCCTCCCTCCTTCATTCCTCCCTTCCCGTCCTTCTACTCTCCTCTCTCCCACCTATACCCCCCTCTCTCCCACCTATACCCCCTCTCTCCCACCTATACCCCCTCTCTCCCATCTATACCCCCCTCTCTCCCATCTATACCCCTCTCTCTCCCACCTATACCCCCTCTCTCCCATCTATACCCCCCTCTCTCCCACCTATACCCCCTCTTTCCCACCTATACCCCCTCTCTCCCATCTATACCCCTCTCTCTCCCACCTATACCCCCTCTCTCCCATCTATACCCCCCTCTCTCCCATCTATACCCCCCTCTCTCCCATCTATACCCCCCTCTCTCCCACCTATACCCCCCCTCTCTCCCACCTATACCCCCTCCTCTTCTCCCCCTCCACCTCCCCCGAGCGGTACATCACCTCTATCTTCTTTCACTCCTTCTTTCTCTACACAGAAAAAACAGCTCGCCTTCACTCCTCTATCAACACCGTACAGTAGCACCACCAAAGCTCACACCATTCTGCTCTTCATCCAACTGTCACCTGCCTGGTTATTATATATCATAATTTGTATCACTTACGTTTCTTGTATATTATTTGTAATTCAAGAGACCCATTCCCCAATTATGTAACTGTATATTTTCAGCCCTTAGGTTGCCATGCTCTTTCAATAAACCGTTAAATTATTATTATTATTATTATTTATTATTATTATTATTATTATTATTAGATGATAATGGGCTCCCGTTTTAATACGCCCCCACCCCAGCCCAGCCCAGCCCAGCCCACCCCAGCCCAGCCCAGCCCACCCCACCCCACCCCACCCCACCCCAGCTTTACATTCGGGATAGACAACTGATCACTGAATACCACACTAACATTTTATTAACGAATTAAAGACGCTTTTATACACATTATTATAAACTACAAAAGGTGGATTAGTTTAGAATTTATAAACCAATTCACAGTCTACTTTAGGTACGGTGTAGACAATGTAATTAATGTACCAGAAATACTCCTGCAGTAGTTCGTTAACCAATCAGAGGCTTTAGATGAGGAAAGTAGTACGGATTAATGCATATGACTGACACGTATACAATTTATCGCCAAATGAAGGACAATATAGCAATATAACCATTGAAACTCGCTATATTGAGTGACAGGTGTTGATCCATGTGGAGCCTGTAGGTAAGTAAACAATGAGTGCTCTGTTGTGCCCACTCAGAGCCTCGCCTCTACCAACACGGGACGGGGCTCTCAGTGCTCCCAAAGGATTTTGAAATACCTGTCTATGAATAAATGAAAGGCAGCCGAGAATCTATCACTGGCTGGGTTAACCCACTTAAAAAAAAAACTCACGCGGAAGAATCATTATCATTCAGGTCGGAAAAGTGGGAACTGAGCTGACCAAATATGGGCAAAAGTGTCCCTCGCGTGGATTAAGACGTTATCAATCAGGTCATGTAAGGCGGGAACTGAGCTGACTAATTGCAGCTAAAAAAAAACTAGCCTGGCGACTTAGCTCGATGGGCGAATGGTTTTGATGCATTATGCTGACCGTGGAGGTTAAGGTTATGAGATGACCGTGGAGGTTAAAGTTATGTGATGACCGTGGAGGTTAAGGTTATGTGATGACGTGGAGGTTAAGGTTATGAGATGACCGTGGAGGTTAACTGTGCAAATGGGTGTGTGTAGTTGTGCCGTATTGTGTCTAATCACTCCTTTCAATCCACACCTCGACGCTACCAGACCCTACCATTTAGTAATGTGCCTGCTTCCCTTGTTTACCTCATGTGAGAGTGAAAGGGGAGGAGAGATGATTGATAAACTGACAGAGAAACAGACATCTAAATAGAGGGAGAGGAGACACACACACACACACATACTGTATATATACACACATAGATAAATAGATTGAAAAAAATATCACCCTTGGCCTCACAAGTTTGTATTTTGTCCAGAGTCGGAGATAATTTTGTCTCCAGGAACGACACCATCCACTTTTTTGTCTCCGGGGAGGAACGCTCGACGCAGCTGATTGCTCGTTCTGGCGCTCCTTATGGTACGATCCTAAGCCGCTTTCAGAGTGGTCTCGTGCGCGTCTGACCTGGCCTGACCTGCCTTGGGACCTTTACCTGGCCACCCCTCGCAGGTCCACGACGATCCTTCCCCTTCTGGGAACTACACAGCCACCACTGTCTCACTTAACAATATTACAGACACTCAAACATTTTGAATTAATGAAATATTGAACCATTAAATTGTATTCTATTATGTGTTAAATTTACCCGGATTTAGTCAGTAATGTAATTAGGTATTAAATTTTAGTCCATAGTGAAAATTAAAAGTGAATTGTGTTATTACGTTTAATACTAAGATCTTAATCTATACGGCACACTGGCTGATGTGTTAACTGATATTAAAATGCAGTAAGTTAGTGCGTTAGATCATGAGATAGTGTTGAGTGAAGTTTTAAATCCTAATTATTTTAAATATATTGTTTGTTACATCATAAAGTGTTGATTTATGATGTATTAAGTCATGTATTTCTTGTATTAAGTGACATTGTATATAAATAAAATTAAAATACAGTAAGTTAGTATTTTAAACTATAATACTTTAATCTGTAATTTATTGAATTATATTATTGCACCAAACTTTTAATGGGTGACTCGGCCGTCCCGGGGTCTGACATTGTCCGGAAGCGTTTGCGTGCTGCACATTCTTCACTCAAACTTATACTATTTTCACCGGGATGATGCACGGTGGTATTAATTGTTGAAATTATTTTGATATGCTATACGAAGGTAATTATGATATGTATGTATGTATGTATATGTATGTATGTATGTATGTTCTGTATGTATAAATGTTCTAAAGTGGTGTGATATATCTAGGAAAGAAACATAAATTTAAAGGGAAATTAATTATATAAGTGAATATATACTGTATACCTGTGGCTGATACCAAGGACTCTATGTGGTGGGGGGGGGGGGGCTGGAAGGGAGAGACAGCTTCATCGAGATTGTTCTGATCATGAATCGAATCTCCCCCCCCCCCCCCGGACCTTTGTGCATACGTCATCTACTCACAGCCTGAGCACCAGTTATAATGTTGTTAGGACGTGTTCAGTACCTGGCACGTCCTGCTGTTGTAATGTTAGCCTTATACTTATGTTGATATGTGTGGTTGCATCTTTGTTTGTAAGTATGGTGGTTGTGGTTGATGGTGGTTGTGGTGTGGTTGATGGTGGTTGTGGTGTGGTTGATGGTGGTTGTGGTGTGGTTGATGGTGGTTGTGGTGTGATGTGTCCCTTCAGAGTGGGGCTTAGCGACACTACCTGAGAGTAATTAATATTTTACTGTTGGCCACCTTTGATACCTGTAGGGTGTGTTGGCCACCTTTGATACCTGTAGGGTGTGTTGACCACCTTCGATACCTGTAGGGTGTGTTGGCCACCTTTGATACCTGTGTTGTAGGGTGTTGGCCACCTTTGATACCTGTAGGGTGTGTTGGCCACCTTTGATACCTGTAGGGTGTGTTGACCACCTTCGATACCTGTAGGGTGTGTTGGCCACCTTTGATACCTGTGTTGTAGGGTGTTGGCCACCTTTGATACCTGTAGGGTGTGTTGGCCACCTTTGATACCTGTGCTGTAGGCAGGGTTTGTTGGCCACCTTTGGTACCTGTGCTGTAGGTGGGGTGTGTTGGCCACCTTTGGTACCTGTGCTGTAGGTAGGGTGTGTTGGCCACCTTTGATACTGCTAATAAAGTGTGTCGTCAGTGGGCAGGTGTGACGGTGGCCTCTCGTTTCTGTTAAATGTCGTTTATAAATCAGTGTTGTTATTCTTGGTATGGCCGCCATGTTGGGTGGCTCTGTGTGTGTAGAGTCTTCTTCTTGCCGCCGTGTAATGTCTCTCAGAGTCTATTAGAAGAAATCAGTACTAAAGACCACATCCCGATAACGACTCGTTAATGACCTAAAAATGTTGGTGTGTGTGTGTGTGTGTCTTAAAGCTGACCGCCGCTTGTCGCCTTATTGAAAGCTAGAAGCACCAACCGCTGAAAGTTCTGGATATAAAGGTGTAATGCCGAGCTGTTGACTGTGTTAGCTGGTGAACAAAGAGTCTGTCTGTCTCTGTCTGTCTGTCTGTCTGTTTGCAGGTTTGTTAGTATGCAGGTATCATTCATGTGTGTTGGGTTTTTTTTTTTACCTTGAGTCTGGTTGGAATGTTAGGTAAGGACACGTAAGGGCGGCTGTATCTGAACTGTCTTTATCTTCTCATGACCAGACTCGAGTGACCACGGCATTGTCACAGTCATATTGAGATGCTGTACAATGATATGTTTTTACCACTGGTTCCCCTGTTATGGTGATGGAGGTCATGGTGGTGGTTGGTGTAGATACTGGTGGTGATTGGTGTCCGTGGTGGTGGTGGTTGTTGGTGTAGGTTGTGGTAGTGGTTGGTGTTGCAGGTAGTGGTGGTTGGTGTACGTGGTGGTGGTGGTTGTTGTTGGTAAAGCAGGTGTGGTGGAACAGGTAACCGGGTGAGAGGGAGTCAGGTGTAGGACTGCTTCAACTAATTGACTGGGCGCGTCTCAACAACACTCACCCACCCTCTTCTCATCCCCAACACGTCTCCCTCATCCCCAACACGTCTCCCTCATCCCCAACACGTCTCCCTCATCCTCAACACGTCTCCCTCATCCCCAACACGTCTCCCTCATCCCCAACACGTCCATCCTCCTCCCCGGCACTTCTGTCTCAACAGTCCTTTGTTCTCTTCCCTTCCTTCCCTCCATCTCCTTCCTTCCATCCTTCTTACTCCCCATTCCCCTTCCTTCTCACCTTCTTTCCCTCCTTCCCTTCCTTCTCACCTTCCTCCCCTCCCACCTCCATGTCTTCCATCCCCTCCCCCCTTCCTTCCCCTCCCATCACCCCCCCCCTCTCTCTCCCAGTCATCTGCCGGGACTTGATTAAAGTGATCAGGAACACACTGTGAACACCGCCTTCATAACACACTGCCGGTCGTCGAGGCTAATGAACAGTGAGCCGCATCTGTCCTTATACCGAGAGTCCGCTTGCCATTTTGACCTGCCGCCACCGCCTCCTGTCTTGGAACACGGCCACTCTCACGTGAACCAGTTGTCTTTTGAGGGGCAACGCCTGAGTAGAAGAGGTGGAAGAGGGAGAGTAGGAGGTGGTAGTAATGGAAGAGGAGGTGGTAGTAGTGGAAGAGGAGGTGGTAGTAATGGAAGAGGAGGTGGAGTACTTTGGAGTTGACTGTCGCAGGGTTCAAGTGTGGAACGGTGTTAAGAAGGAAGGGGTGTTTACGGTTAGACAGGTGTGTTTACGGTTAGACAGGTGTGTTTACGGTTAGACAGGTGTGTTTCGTACGTATACAGACAGGTAGGTTCAGGTGTTGAACTGGGAGGTTTTGGAATACTTGAAGTGTTTTTGTTTTGTTTTTGTTTTTTGAGAGAGAGAGAGAGAGAGAGAGAGAGAGAGAGAGTCAGCCGAGGTTTTGATCTAGTCTGGCTCGCAGTTAAGTAATTTATATAGTTAGGATAAAGAAAGTCAAAGGTTAAGGTCACATTTCGGCGATGGGAGGAGAAGGGAGAGGAGAAGAGGCAGGAGGACGTGAGGGGAGAGGGAGGAGGAGGTGAGGGGAGAGGCAGGAGGAGGTGAGGGGAGAGGCAGGAGGAGGTGAGGGGAGAGGCAGGAGGAGGTGAGGGGAGAGGCAGGAGGGGGTGAGGGTAGAGGAAGGTGGGGGTGTGGGTTGAGGTAGGGGGAACTATGGTAATCACTGTTTTAGTTGTTATTGTACTGGATATAAGCCTTTTACTCCAACTCACTTTTAAATATTTCCGACAACGGGTATTGATAGAAAGCGAAATATTATAAAAGATAATAATAGGAATGATGATGATGATAATAATAATAATAGGAATAATAATAATATAAAGCACTTTATTTAGAACTGCCTAAAACAACTACCGTATCTGTGCATACTTTGTGGGAAACAATATGAGACCATGGACGATGAATTTTGGTATATGAGGGCTGTCACTAGTCACAGGTAAAATTTCGGAGCATATCGACCCCCCAGGTGCACAGATAGTTGTTTTAGCTACTGTACATGACAAAGGAGACTAGTTCTAGGTACTATTACAGAGATGTAACACCGCTCCATGGCACCAGCTGTCCCTTGAGCGGTGAAACTTGTGAACATTCCTTAAGAAAGATACATTACTGGACCCCTCGAGTACAATACCGACCTTCTGAGTACAAGTGAGCTAGTCCACTGGGATGAGTTATCATAATACCTTGAGTTCGATGATTTAAACCCGTCGTTCCTAAGAATAAGATGGTATTGTACTCAAGGGTTAACTTATCGTACTCAAGGGTTAAGTGATCGTACTCAAGGGGTTAAGAGTAAATGTAATATTGTACTCCTATAGCTGCATAGACGATGGGAATTATCTCGTAGAGTCTCTGTACGTTTCCTGCGCCATCCTTTCGTGTCGCTGTTTTAGATTGAGGTACTTTAGCTGCCAGGGTCATGAAGGCCGAGTTTCTGTAGGACACACCTGGCAACTTATAGAGACTAGTCATAGCGTGATAGGCGGGTCAGGCAGGTGAGTTCTTGCGTCTCTTGTAAATGGGGGAAATAGTAACGTAGAGAGCTTTGAGTGTCTCTCTCTCTCTCTCTCTCTCTCTCTCTCTCTCTCTCTCTCTCTCTCTCTCTCTCTCTCTCTCTCTCTCTCTCTCTCTCTCTCTCCTGGAGCCTCACCCCTGCATATTAATACCCAACCATGCAACCACTCTTGTTATTGATTAGCAATGATACAAGAGCCTTCCCTCTCCCCCTCCTGCACCTCCCCACACTCTTCTCCCCTCCTGCACCTCCCCATACTTCCCCCCTCCTGCACCTCCCCACACTCTTCCCCCCCTCCTCCACCTCCCCACACACCTCCCTTGCACCAACCCACACACTGCCTCTCTCCATCCTGGACTAACCCATACTTCCCTCCCTCCCTCCTGCACCTCTCCACACCCCCCCCCCTCCATCCTGCACTTCCCCACAGCCTACCTTCCCTCTCATCCCTCCCACTTTTTCTTCATCCTTCTCACCTGTTGCTCGAAACCCTCCTTCCTGCCCATGTCCTTCCCATCAGCTTCTCTTCTCCCTCCTCTTCACCTGTGTTATCCTCACCTGTCTCAGCTCTTCATTAACCTCCGTCATTTCAGCCTCTTACCTTCTCATCATGTTCTGCCTGCTCCCCCCCCCCCCCTCCTTCTCTCCCCTCACCACCTCTCACATCCCCTAACCACACCTTCTTCACCGGGTCTTCCCTCTACCTTACTCTCCCTCACCACCCGCTCCCGCACGACACCTGCCTTCATAACCTTACCACCGTCTTCTCTTGTAGTTGTGCAGTTCACCAACACCAAACCAACTAATATTGCTCCAGTGCCATGTTGTGCCACACTAACTTACCTCCCCCAGTGCCATGTTGTGCCACACTAACTTACCTCCCCCAGTGCCATTTTGTTCCACCAACCAGCCTTCTCCAGTGCCATGAGGTGCCACAGCAACCCACCTCCTCCCTGACCACACCACCCTGCATACCAAATATGGCACCTATGTTGTTACAAGTCCAATAACTGTAGTC
The DNA here is from genome assembly GCA_958450375.1 of Homarus gammarus. Classification (NCBI taxonomy): domain Eukaryota; kingdom Metazoa; phylum Arthropoda; class Malacostraca; order Decapoda; family Nephropidae; genus Homarus; species Homarus gammarus. Next base: position 385,547 of record CAUDMG010003190.1, on the reverse strand, counting down.
GCTCTCATATTGTCCATTGAATTTGTAAGTCAATGTAGCAATATATCTATACCGACATGCAATAACTTACACTCACATAAATAGTTAGTGTACCAAGACCCGCTGCAGTGTATACAGTGTAGGAAGTTTGTCAGTGAAGGTTTACAGTGTATGTGTGGCAGGTGTTCAGGAGTGTGAGGTGACTGGCAGTGATGATTTACTCATGATGTATAGTAGTTGATGTACAGTATTTAAAATGGTGTATAGTTGATGTACAGTACTTAAAATGGTGTATAGTTGATGTACAGTACTTAAAATGGTGTATAGTTGATGTACTGTACTTAAAATGGTGTATAGTTGATGTACAGTACTTAAAATGGTGTATAGTTGATGTACAGTACTTAAAATGGTGTATAGTTGATGTACAGTACTTAAAATGGTGTATAGTTGATGTACTGTACTTAAAATGGTGTATAGTTGATGTACAGTACTTAAAATGGTGTATAGTTGATGTACTGTACTTAAAATGGTGTATAGTTGATGTACTGTACTTAAAATGGTGTATAGTTGATGTACAGTACTTAAAATGGTGTATAGTTGATGTACAGTACTTAAAATGGTGTATAGTTGATGTACTGAAGTTACTTAGATATTACGTTGATGATGTTCAGATATGACAAATACTGTGTAGGTGGTCTACGATACATGCGGCTTGAGTAATAGATTGACCTTACTTGGCATTCAAAGGCAATTACAGGTGATGATAGAGAGAGGATTGAAGGGTATTTGAAAGACTCCCCCCCCCCACCCCACCCTTCTCCCTCCCCCCCCCTTCTCCCTCCCCCTACCTTCCCCCTTGTTTCCAAAATCTAGATTCGCACCTTCATTGTCATCCTGGCTGATTCATATTGCATTACCTCACCACGCCTCCCTCATCACGCCCCCCTTCACCACGCCCCCCTTCACCACGTCCCCCTTCACCACGTCCCCCCTTCACCACGCCCCCCTTCACCACGCTGTCTCACCACTCCCCCCCTCACCACTCCCCCCTCATCACTCCCCCCTACCACTCCTCCCTCACCACTCCCCCCTCACCACTCCTCCCTCACCACTCCCCCTCACCACTCCCCCCTCACCACTCCCCCCTCACCACTCTCCCCCTCACCACTCCCCCCTCATCACTCCCCCCTCACCACTCCCCCCTACCACTCCTCCCTCACCACACCCCCTCACCACTCCCCCCTACCACTCCTCCCTCACCACTCCCCCCTCACCACTCCTCCCTCACCATCCTCACCCACCATCTTCATTATCCCTCCTATACCAACTACCTCTGACTCCTTTCCTTATCTTTACCCCTCTTCTTCACCCCCTCCCCCCCCCCAATACCCAGCACGTCCCTCACTAATCCCCCTCATCATCTCCTCACCACCACCAGTGCCCCTCCATCAGTCCTAGCCGGTACCAGCTCACAACACCTTCCTTTCTGCTACCTGTGTATTTATTTATTTTTTGTTTTTTGTTTTACGAATGTTGAAACAGTTGATGATGTAGTTTTATACGTGTATGTGTGTGTGTGTGTGTGTGTGTGTGACACCAAGTAACTATATAATAATAATACTGAATGGTTTATTGAAAAGTATACAAGAGCCAAGAGACTGAATATTTACAATGAACATAACTGACTTGTTATATGCAGTGACATTGGGGGGCGGGGGGGGGGGGGTCATTTTTATCAAAAGCCTTCACAACAAAGAGGAAAAGGAATATAAAGTGAGCATACATTACTGATGACAGGGGCTGGTCTCTCGGCCTTCTGTGTGAGGTCACGTACGCCACATGTGCTGAGGCGTTGAACAGCAGACACGTGGTGCAGTAACTGGTGTATGTGTATGTGTGTGTGCAAGGCTAGTGTGTGTACGTGGCTAATGTGTGTACGTGCTAGTTTATGTACGTGGCTAGTGTGTGTACGTGGCTAGTTTGTATGTAGCTAGTATGATTGTACGTAGCAAGTGTATGTACGTCCAAAGTGTGTCCGTGGATAGTTTATGTACGTAGCTAGGGTATGTAAGTGCCTAGTGTGTGTACACGGTTACCATGTATACGTGGTTATCGTGTGTATATGGCTAGTGTGATCGACCCTGCCAGTCCCGTATCGGCCTCTTTAGTCACCTCAGAACTCACCAATGAAGGTGACATCCCTAATAACTCATATCATTGTATCATAGCTGGCTGATCGTCATACTTGATTCCGAGTGACAGCAAAGTAGTATATGTGCGGAGTTAGCGTGTGCATGGCGGCTCATGTGTGGTGGTGGGAGGGAGCCGAAGTGGTTGTGGAAGGGGAAGGGAGTAGTGATATAGAGTGGAGGGTGATGGTGTAGTGTCATGGAGAAGAGAGCCAGGGTGTAGTGTCGTGGAGGAGAGAGTGAGGGTGTAGCGTCAGGGTGTAGTGAGGAGCGCCCTTCATCTCTCTAATGGAATACTAAGACGCTCCTCCACAAAAGCCTTTTTACTCAGATTTATTTTTCCGCCATATTCCATCTTGAAGATTAAAACTTTTAACATGTTCTTAACTTTATTTTATCAACTATATTTATTACTGTTATTAATGTTATTAACATAATTAAGTTATTGTTGTTCATACTAATGCTATTATTATTATTATAAGTTTTAGTAATAGTATTATCAGTATTATTATTACCAGTAATATCAGGTAAATTTGTGCCTGAGTGAACAACAAGCCAGAGGGATTGTCGTGACCTGCCGAGTTGTGTTACATATGAAAGGTCAGAGGTTAGGATCACTGGCACACTTGGCACTCACCTGCCTCTGCTGTAGGTGTTGAAGTAAATTGTCTGTTATGGGCGTCACTTTGCTTTATCTGACAGACTGGAGGAAGAGTTTCCATGAACCGTACGGCGAATATTCTTCATAACTTAAAATTTTAAGAAATTACAAAAGTTACATGAAAAATTAAATAATTCTATTACGTATTTTATTACTGTATTTTATTGACGTGGTTTAGCTTGAGTCGTCCTTCTCCCTGCACCATGAACACCGAGGTATACAAGAAATGGCGTCTACACCACTACCATAATGACTCATGATGAACCAGAATGTGTCTTTACGGAGGGACCCGATGATTTTCAAAATGAACACTGCGACTCCCGTTGTCTCGGTACGGTTGTCAAAATACTTCGTCCGTTGTGTCATATTGTCTCACACAAAATCGTAAAGATACTTTTTGGAGCTAGTGATTCCATTATTTTTCCAAGTGTATTATGATATCGCTGACATAACTGCTCGTTTCCGCTGAGTAAAAGCTTCCTCAGTGATAGTGAGAGGAGGCGTCATGAGAGTACAGTAAAAGTCGTGTGAGTGTCAGGAGGTGAACACTCTCATGGTCGATAGGGTCTTTACTTCCTGTTGTCATGGGAACGTAATGTAATCTCTGTCAAAATGAACCTTATCCTGTTTTACTGTATACACATTACGTTATTATGAACATGCGAGTGAGGGGTGGGCATGAGGGGAGGGGGGGGGGGGAAGTGCTTCGGCTTGTTTCATGCTACAGTTGTTTTGCCTCATTATCCCCTTTTATTCTCCCTCTACCTCCTATAATTCACTTACTCCCCTATCATCCCCTTACTTCTCCCTATCATCCCTTACCTCCTCTTAGCATCCCCTTGTATCCCCTCCCCGTGTTGTTTAAGGTCTCTGTTTATCATGACTCACCCACACCAAAATTGCAGAGGAGTCCAGGTAAGACAGGTAGGCAGACTCCCATTAGACAGATCCTGGCCCTTACCTCCACCTGAAATGACTCGCTACCACGGCCCCACTTTGTGTCTGGTGCATCATGCTAATTTTTATGCACATCCAATCGCCTTACAATCCTGCCTGGTTTTGTGAGTGATGACACGTGTTGGGGTGTAATTTTTTGTATACATAATGAGTGGGAGGGCTTGTACTGAGGCCAGGCTTAAACACACACACACACACACGCGCACACGCACTTTCGTGATCACTGGGTATATATTACCAGCTAGTGATGAAAACTTAATTTGAAGGTAGATTGTACCGTGTAGCTACCCTGTACTTATTGTGGTACTGTGTACTTACTGTGTACTGTGTACTTACTGTATACCTACTGTGTACCTGCTGTGTACCGTGTAGATAATGTCACCGGATTATACGCTGCTCTTTTAAGTAAACTGAATTAAAACTATTTGAGAACTTTTCAAGAGAACTCCATCTCGTAAACTTCGTCTGTCGATATTATTGAGTAATGTCCGTCACATCATTTTTGGCGACGTAAGCGATTTTTTTTCCAGCCTAATTCATCTATTAACCAAGAATGAATAATAGATTAATGTTGGAAAAAAATATGAAATCGTGTTTAATATTTTAACTCCCCAATGAAATGAAAACATCAATATTGTATAATTTCTAACAACATTTTTTGGTTAAATAAACGGATTCTATTTCATGCTTCCAAATCCTTTTATTATTCAGGAGGTAAAAATTATTTCAATATGTAAAAAAGAGAAAAAAAGGAGGGGAGGGTAATGCCGTGTTTAGCATCATGGCGCGACACAAACAAACACGGTTGGTTGAGTGTGACAGGTAGGGCGGTGTTTATAATATAGTGTACCGAAGCTAATGCGATTAATGACGTACCCGTGATTTGGGAGTGATTTATTGTTGTGTGTGTGGTGGAGGCGAGGTGTGTGGTGTAGGTTTGGTGTGTGTTGTGTTAAGAACTAGAGTTGTGGTACAGAAACCAGGCCGATAAGCGTTAATTAGTGAGCTTTGAGGTACTGGTAGACTAAAGGAACCAGAGAGAGAGAGAGAGAGAGAGAGAGAGAGAGAGAGAGAGAGTTATTGGATGAAGGGAGTGACATTGTAGGAGGAGATAAAGACGTGTGACAAGGAGGACACTAAACCGTGTGACTTGAAGTGAGAATAGTGACGAGGGGAGCAATACCATGGGATGAGGAAAGACAGAGGTGTGTGACGAAGGATGGAAAGTACCGTGTGTGACGAGGACGAGGTGGAAAGTACCGTGTGTGACGAGGACGAGGTGGAAAGTACCGTGTGTGACGAGGACGAGGTGGAATGTACCGTGTGTGACCAGGACGAGAAGGGGAGTGTGTGACGAGGTGGGAAGGACCGTGTGTGACGAGGACGAGGTGGAAAGTACCGTGTGTGACGAGGACGAGGTGGAAAGTACCGTGTGTGACGAGGACGAGAAGGGGGTGTGTGACGAGGACGAGATGGAAGTACTGTGTGTGACGAGGGGGACAGTGAAGTGTGGCGAGGTCGAATGGAAAAATACTGTGTGTGTGTGTGTGACGAGGACGAAGAGGAAAGTACCGTGTGTTAGGAGGGCGAGCAACACAGGCGACAGTGTCAGGTGTCCCAACGGAACACAGTTCGTGACGGAGTTTAAAGATACTTCACCTTGAAGGGGGTGTGGAGGGCCAGACTCTCCCGTCACCCTTGCCTGCTCTCCTGCCTTGCCTGCCTGCGTTTTTGTCCAGCCTTTCTGATGTCCTGCCCTGCCTGCCTGCCTGCTTTAACTGCCTGCTGTACCTCCCTATTTGCCTGATGTCCTGCCCTGCCTGCTCTAACTGCCTGCCTGCCTGCTCTAACTGCCTGCTGTACCTCCCTATTTGCCTGATGCACTGCCCTGCCTGCCTCTTGCACTGCTTCTCTTGTCCCTTGTAGTATCCTGCCCTTCCGTCTGTCTCCCGTCTGTAATGCCCTGCCTACCTGGTTGCACGCTTGCCATGGTAAAGCGGAAATGGAGTGTGGTGGTGGTGCTGTGTTGGTGATGGTGGAGAAGGCGTGTGTAATGGTGTCGTGTGGATGGTGGTGAAGAAGGCGTGCGGGTGTGGGAGTGTGATGAAGACGTGTGTGGTAGTACTGTGTGGGGGGCGTGCGTGGGTAGTGATAGGGGGGGTGGGGTCGTGCGTGTGTGGCAGAGCAGCAGTAATACCACAACCAGCAGTAGTAGTGAACCTTTAATGCACACCTCTCGTGTTGACCTTTTTGTAACTATTTCTAGTATTGACTCTTGCCGTTGTCTGTACTTCACACTGTTGTTATGGCTGAATCGTTTCTGTGCAGGTATCTACACCTTCGGGATAGTCTTATTATGACCTTTAGATATTGTCTTTTTTATTATTTTTATTATCTGGTTAATGTCGTTTTCCCGGGCTTAAATGTGGTCCTTAGGGGCGTTTATTGTGCTGGTTTTGCCGTTGATGTCGACTTTTTGGTATTTTAATGGGATGATAATTATGATATAACCATTTTCAATACTCAGTCTTTGGGTCTTTTAAAGTGGATGTTTTTTTGTTTGTTTTTTTTTTTTGGGGGGGGGGGGGGGAGTTAATGCTGTGTTTTTAAAGTACTTAAATCGATCGGTTTTTTTGGACTTGCCTTTAGTCATGTTCGAGAACTTCCAGGTGATCATGGTGGTGGTGGTAAAGGGTCGTTCTTAGTGCCACCTTTCACACACACACATTCTCCCGCTTTTTTCCAGGTTGAAGTTACATTTACCAACTAACTAATAAGGACTCATTGACAAGCGGCTCTTGTGTGTATTGAGAATGTTCTTTGAAGTTGCTGTACGAAGAATTGGGTCACGGATTATATAAACGCTCCCCATGGCTCTAGGCTAGGATACAGACACATCTGGCAAGTTAGTAACGCTGTACCCATACCGGAACACTCAGCATGTAAGCTTTGTGATAAACCCTTTGTAATTACTACATTGAATTGGGGGTGCTTGAGGACATTCTTGCTGTTTATCCAAAATTTGCTAGCCCACACTGATTAGTCTTCAATTAGAATATGACGTCCAGTGTATATGAACCTCTGTCTTGCATGGCAGTGAACAGTGACATCACCCACATGACTCTGACCTAAATATACTGTTAATGAATATGATGTATTTCTATGTGTATGAACCTCTGTCCTGCATGGCAGTGAGAAGTGTCAAGACCTGACTGAATTACTCAGAATAGGCAAACTGTACTCCAAGCTTTGTCAATAAATTTGTTAAGCTCAAAAATGGGTGTGAGGGGTGCCGAGGTCACCCTTATGATGTGAGACTGGTGAGGGGTAGGAGTGGGCGTCACATAGAGAGACTAAGGGGAGAGACAAGGGGGGAGATACGGGATACACACGGGGATACAGACCGCCAATAGGGAGAATGCTGATAGGTGGTGGTGGATACATGGAGGGTGATGGCCAGGCTGGTACAGTAGGTGGTGGTGGTGGACAGATCCTCAACTTTAATAACTGGAAATCCATTATAATAAACTTGTCAAAATTAGGACCATGGCAGCAAAGGGTATTAATCCTGGATTAGTGTGTCACCTGCCCGCCTGACTTCACCTGAGTCACACTAGCGCTTCCTACGCTCTCTACTATGTTTCACCTGAAGGAAGGAGACCTCTTCCTTCTCCTTCGCGGTAAACATTGAATCGTCACTCCTTCAATTCTCAACTAATTAATTTAAAACTAGGGTTTCACCTCGACTCAATACGACCTACAGGGTAAGTATCCCCGTTCTCTCTCTCTCTCTCTCTCTCTCTCTCTCTCTCTCTCTCTCTCTCTCTCTCTCTCTCTCTTTGTATTTGTTTTTACATTTTTAAGGACGTCTTGGGGTCGAAGGTCAAACAGACATAAAAAACGTATCTTTGAGTTGCTCCTCGATCTTATTTAATCTAGTGACGGTGAAAGTGGTCACACATATATCTTACCTACACGCTGATTTAAGAAGAAAACCCGAGATTGTGATTTTTGGTCATTTTTTTAAGTATCGAGTTCAGAAAAATGTCTTATGTGATTGATTTTGGTTTATGCTACATTTTTGTCTTTCAAATCTGGAGGTGACCCTGACACGTTTCCCTCGGTTCTTTACGTGAGCTGTTCCCTCCTACCTAGAAAGGTGAGAACGCATCTAATTGGCCGACTGAAACTACGGTTGTTCACGGATGGAGGTCAAAATGGCGTCGAAAATGAGCCGAGACTCGACCACATCTACATGGGTTCTCAGATCTGCTCTTTAAATTTTATCAACAAAAATACCAAAAATACTTAAATATTTTTTTTGTATTTTTAAGTGAACACTATTTTGGGTGTTGTGTGAAGGTTGGCGAAAAGAAAATTTCTATTGACGTATTTGAAAACAATTAAGGCTGGCATGAATGATAAAACTAACTTAAAATGTTCTACAAAAATATTAAGAAAATTGTCGAAGCCTTAAATAATAATAATAATAATAGTAATAATAATAATAATAATATGTCATGTCATGGAGTCGTGAGTAAATTTTCGACACAATTATTAAAAAATTTAGAGATACGAAATACACTGAGGAAAAATAGTGATGTTATTGGGGTGTGGGTGAGTGTGGGGGTGTGTGGGAGTGTATGGATGGATGGATGGGAGTTCCAGACCGTTGCTGTAAACCTCTCTCTCTCTCTCTCTCTCTCTCTCTCTCTCTCTCTCTCTCTCTCTCTCTCTCTCTCTCTCTCTCTCAGTTTATTGCTATTCGCTTCCCTCTTTATCCTCCCCCGGCATCTCCCTTGCTCTGACTTACGGCCCTATTACTTCCTGCCTCTCTCCTCCTCCTCCTCCTCCTCTTTTCACTGCCAATCCAAACTATCCCCTTTATTCCTCCCTCTCCCACCTCCACATTGCCTTCCTCCTCTTCGCCCTCCTCCTCCTCTTCCTTTCTATAATCCTCCTCTTCAGCACCTTGTCTCTATCTCCTGCTTCCTCTCCCTGTCTCTCACTTCTTCCTTCCTCTCTCTGTCTCCCACCTCCACACTGCCCTCCCTCTATCATCCACCTCCATACTGCTCTTCCTCCTCTTCCTCCATACTCTCTCTTTCCATACCTCCATCTCCGTCTTCTCCTCCTCCTCCTCCTTCCTTCCTGCGCTGCATTGCCATCTTTATTTTTCCTATCCTCCTCTGCTCTTCCTCCATCCTCTTTCCTCTCCTTTCCTTGCGATTTATGAAGCAGTTCTCCTTGTGTGCTCTACCTCCTTCGTTATCCTGCTTCCTCCTTCCATCTCTCTCTCTCTCTCAACATCCTTATTCTTACTCCTTTATACTTCGTCACTTTCTCTTTAATTTTTTGCGTTTCTACACTGCTCTCTCTTGTCTTCTGTGCCTCACTTCTCCCTCCTCATTTCTATTATGTCTCTCTTCCCCCTCTTCCTTTCTCCAGTGTTCTACCCCTCACTTTCAGTTCCTCCTCTTCCTTCCTACCCTTCACTTTCACTTCCTCATGTGTTTCACGCCCCACTTTCTCTCCCTCTCCCCTCCGTTCCCCTCTCCTTTTTTGTTTTACTTGGTGTGTCCCGTCCATTCTTCTTCACCCTGCGGCTCATCCACTAAGCGCCTCCCCTCTGCTTTCTTTTCCACTTTCCCTTCCTCATTTTTTTCTTTTTCTTTCCCTTTTACTCCTCCGTTCCCCTCGCTTCTGTAACCATTCAATTTTGTCTTTATCTCTCCATATCCTATTTTAATCCCCTTTCTTTTTATTCCTCTCATTCCTACTCCCTGCAGCAGTCCCTATTTTGACACACACACACACACTAGTTACCCCTCTCCTGCCCTCGTGTTTACCTTGACCAGCTGGGCAGAGGGAGGCGGTGTATGTAAGGCACAAGACCACCAGTGTGAAGCGCCCACAAGGTGGTGATTGACAGGTCAGAGTCAGCCCAAGTGGTGTGTTGTGGCGGCTGTGTGTACCTAGTGGTGGGTAGCCCGCTCTACTGTACCTCACGTGTTAGCCACTTGCACCAACACGATCACCCACTTCCACCACCACTATTACCCACCTCCATCACCACCACCACTATTACCCACCCCCATCACCACCACCACTATTACCCACCTCCATCACCACCACCACTATTACCCACCTCCATCACCACCATGCTACCATTACTACCAGCACATTGAATTGAATTGAAACAGTTTATTTAGGCAAAAGAACACAGATACAGAGTGGATAATAATAACAATATTAACATGGCTGAGCCAGTTGAGAACCTGAGCTCTCTTGTAGGCACCTGATATATACTATACATTTATCTCAAGGATGTATTATGTAACATTTAGTATCATCTGGAATAGTACAATAGCATAGTGGTAATAAGAACATCTCATAATGTTACCACGGTTATCACTTCGATATTTATTTATTTATTTATTATTATTATTTTTTGCATTTATATTATAAGTATATACATAAGCTACAGTGGAATTGAAGAACCTAAGTATAATGGGGGAGCAGTACAACATGGGGTGTACAGTATTAAGGTGAAACAAGAGGACAGAGCTCTCAGGATTATGTCTACTTGGCAATATTTATTGCAATGGTAATTTCTTATCTATCTACATGATAATTTCGGAAAACCGGTTTTGATGGTACACTAAAAGCAGGTACTGTAAATATAGTAGGTGTTACAAGAAATATTAATTCTTCGACAATATATTTTTTTAAGAGATGATTTAAAGGAAGGGAACCTAGTCTTTACCCGGATGGGTGGGGGTAAGTTGTTCCACACCTTCACAGCGTGATATTTTATGCAGGACTGGGACTGAGAGGAGCTCATGGGGTGGTCTTAGTAGCTCTTGGTGCCTTAAGCTGTATCACTGATTATTCCTGAACTGGAAATAATTGTTGTCAAGCAAGTGATTGAATGATTTGTAAACAAAGAGGGCACAGCAGTAGGTGTCAATATTCTCGAATTTTAAAATTTTCAATTCAGCAAATTGTTCGTATATGTGATCTGTTTTTTGTTTTTTTCAAGTAGGTCATTGTCCGCACAACTCTCTCTTGTGCAGTAACCAGGGATTGTGTTTTTGAAGAGCCAGAGGCCCCCCATAGTGTGTGACAGTGTATTAGGTGTTGGTAAACAAGATCATGATAGATTTCTTTCATTGCTGTGAGAGTGGGTGACTGTCGAGTGTGATACATGATACCGCACTGTTTATTGACTTAACTGTGAATTGCTTGGATGTGGTTTCTCCAGTTAAGCTTTTCATCAACAATAACTCCGAGGAATTTAGTATTTTGTTCGCGTTTGAGGATGTATTACCAAGGTACAGGGGATCCAAGTCTGGGGGTAAGTTTTCCTTCTGTGAAAGATCGTGTAGTGGGTTTTTCGAGGTTTAAGGTCAGTTTATTACGTATTACCCAGGTCCTGCCTTAGTCAATTCAGTGTTCATGGTTCTCATCGAGGAATGGGGGTCCGAGTTGCTGGCATAGAGATTACTATCGTCTGAAAATAAGTTGTATTTTATGAGTGTGCTGGCGTGGACTATATCGTTTCTGTACAGTACTGGACTGAGAATGGAACCTTTGGGGACGCCATACAAGATTGGCGAGGGGTCAGATTGGTGATTATTATAGCAGACATAATGCTTCCTGTTAGACAGACATGAGGTAAGCCAGTTGTGGGACAGGCCCCTAACGCCGTAATGTTCAAGCTTTGAAAGGAGGATGGTATGGTCGACAGTATCGAAGGCTTTAGAGAGGTCCAAGAATATACCGACTGTGAACTGACTGTCATCAAAGGAGTTTAAGATGTCATTAGTAAAGGATAACAGAGCACTCTCAGTCGAGCTTCTAACTCTAAATCCAAACTGAGAGTCTGTAAAGATGTTATTAGCATTGCAGAAGGAATTTAATCTACTACATGCTAACTTCTGCAGTATCTTACTCAAGGCTGGGAGGACTGATATGGGGCGGTAATTCTTGAAAAGACCTTTGTCCCCAGATTTTTTATATGCTGGGTGAAATTTAGCAATTTTCACTATCTCCTTTGCTACCATTATCGCGCGATGCTGTCATTACAACACCATCCACCTTCACCATGACCGACCACCAGCAGCACCTGAATTGAATTGAATTGAATTGAAACAGGGGCAGGTCCTCGGTGCTGTCAGTGAAAATGTTTGAAGATTTTCCAGCACTGGGTCGGCGACTTCAGATATCAAATAATGGTATTTTAATGCATAGAAATTCTCTTATCAGGTTGGTGCACACAAGATGGCGGGTACGGGGTCTGTGAGGAGTCTTTACAGGCACCCACCCACCCACCCCCACCTACCTACCGTACTAATATTGCCTGACTGTGAATATATTACGTTATATTTGTGATAATTCCACACGGGGGGACGATTACGTGTTATTAAAGTCATACAAAGGATATTTTATGCTTGTATATTAAAAGTGTCGGAGAATAGTTGGTTAATATAATAAAACCATTTGTATATTTTATGTTAACTCGTTGATTTTGTTGGTGGTGTGGTGTGGTGTTGGTGGTGTAGTGTTGGTGGTGTGGTGTTGGTGGTGTGATGGTGTGGTGTTGGTGGTGTGGTGTTGGTGGTGTGGTGTTGGTGGTGTGATGGTGTAGTGTTGGTGGTGTGGTGTTAGTGGTGTGATGGTGTAGTGTTGGTGGTGTGGTGTTGGTGGTGTGATGGTGTAGTGTTGGTGGTGTGGTGTTAGTGGTGTGATGGTGTAGTGTTGGTGGTGTGGTGTGGTGTTGGTGGTGTGATGGTGTGGTGCTGGTGGTGTGATGGTGTGGTGCTGGTGGTGTGGTGTTGGTGGTGTGGTGTTGGTGGTGTGATGGTGTAGTGTTGGTGGTGTGGTGTTGGTGGTGTGATGGTGTAGTGTTGGTGGTGTGGTGTTAGTGGTGTGATGGTGTAGTGTTGGTGGTGTGGTGCTGGTGGTGTGATGGTGTAGTGTTGGTGGTGTGGTGTTGGTGGTGTGATGGTGTAGTGTTGGTGGTGTGGTGTTGGTGGTGTGATGGTGTGGTCTTGGTGTGATGGTGTAGTGTTGGTGGTGTTTTGGTGTAGTGTTGGTGGTGTGGTGTGATGGTGTGGTCTTGGTGTGATGGTGTAGTGTTGGTGGTGTTTTGGTGTAGTGTTGGTGGTGTGGTGCTGGTGGTGTGATGGTGTAGTTGTGGTTTGTGTTCAGATGGTTTAGTATGCTTCACCACACTAACACCCACCCACACACCACCTGCTAACACCCACCCACACACCACTAACACCCACCCACACACCACCTATTAACACCCACCCACCTCCAACACCCACCCACACACCTCCAACACACACCCACAAGGCCCTCTCTGGCTCCAACAGAAAACGGGATCACTGTGTTAGCAGAGACTCACCAACTAACTCTCGTGTATAAATATATTACAATAAGGATAAATTTCATTACTTAGTGAACCATGACCAATAATATATAATGATAACAATTTAAAAACGTTCAAATAATTTCATTCTGGATGCACCAAAAAAAATTGTTAACGGGAAAAAACTTCTAATTAAACTAGTGATTAAGACTGGTGTATATTGTAAACGTTTTATTCAGCTCTGAGGAAGACACGAGTTAAAACGTTTCCAATCACAGGAGAATGAAGGCATTATAGGCAGTAAAATTTAATGAATTGATGCACCAAAAAAGAGCACTTGAAACGGTGGAAAAGTTGAGAATATATTTCGACTGGATGTACCCGAGGCTAGGGAGAGTATTGCAAAAATCTATTCAGCTGTGGAAAAGATCTGACGTAAAATGTTATCTGCACGACCAAGCTTCTCCGCCTTCAATTGGAGCGCTTATAGATACATCCCCGAGGGAGTAACTTAAGCCTCAACCTCTCGTGCAGTTTTGATATTTGGGCTGCCGGATGTACGTACACCTGGGTGACAACATTCCCTGGATGTGTTTGGCAATAATCCGACATCTACTTGTGGGTTATGGGGGGTGGGGGGCGGTTGTGATGTTAATGGTAATTTATGAAGAATTTGGTGTGTGTGTGTGTGTTATTCCGGCGTAATTTATAAAGAAAAGAACAGCATTCACCATTTATAAACCAACCACCGAGGTAATTCTGGCAGAGTGTAGTACCAATTTCCGTGAACGCTTACCATGGGCGCTGTTATAGGTAATGGTGTACTTTATTTACTGTCGGCTCATATAGTGGGCCCCTAACATTACCTAAAGGTGGTGTGGCGGTGATAGTGTGGTGAAGGTGTGGTGTGGTGTGTTGGTGAGGGTGTGATGGTGGTGTGGTGGTGTGTTGATGAGGGTGTGATGGTGGTGTGGTATGATGATGGTGTGGTGTGATGGTGTGTGGTGATATACTCTCTCTCTCTCTCTCTCTCTCTCTCTCTCTCTCTCTCTCTCTCTCTCTCTCTCTCTCTCTCTCTCTCAAAGAAAGAAGACTTTGATCACATATAAGCAGACACCATCACCCAACAAGTCTTGTATTGGTGAACAGGTGGCTCGTTGTCCCGTCCCGCGAGAACTCTGATTATGCAAATCCTCGTATTGTCCCAGGAGCTGTGTCCACATCTTGAACACCCGCGACCTCCACTCTGAGCTATACCGGTGTTGCAGTAGGCAGATGAGGACGTGTGTTGTACCTCCTTAACACGTCGTTACTTTTCACCATCATCTTCTTCGTCGTCGCCTCCAGCCGTATTGGTTCGTGATTGATCCCGTCTTGGCCTTACACGACACATCTTTTGGGTCTCTTGCTATCGACTTTCCTTGATGACATTGTAGGGAGCTTGTAGTCTCTTATCCGTGTGTGTGTGTGTGTGTGTTTGGCCAGGCCTACCTCTACTTTGAGTACATTCTATACATATTCTGTTATGTTTGGTGTATTCCAGGTATACAATGGTATATTATAGGTCTACTCTAGTCATACTAAATCTTCAAGACCCAGGTATGTCGAGTTCATTTTATAGTCGTTCAGTTATATCCAGTTATTGTCGTCCAGGTATATTCCAGGTATGTTCAGTTTATCTTAAAGTACTCGAGGTATAGTCCAGGTATGTTCAGTTTATCATAAAGTACTCCAGGTATACATATTAGCCTGGAGCACCAGCCAACGGTCGCCGCCCTCCTCCCGACGACAATGGCGTCTTGTTTCCCCATTCCCTCCGCCTCTCTCTGCCATCGTACTAACTATTGATTTAAAACTCTAAATTAGAGGAAGGAACTCGTACAAAGTTTGGCCGTGTCGGAGAACCATTTCTTGAGTGGCACTCTAAAGGGCCGGCATTCATAATTCCCGGGCAAGTTTGGAGGGGGAGGGCGTGGGCTGAGGGGGTGCCACCACACCTCCTCCTCCTCTTTACCCATCTTCTCCTCCTGTCCCCCTCCCTCCTCTTAATCCATCTTCTTCCTCTCCTCACCTCCCCATCCTAGTCCCTCCCCCTCCTCTCCTCCTCCACCTATATGTTGCAGGGGGGGGGGGGGGTACTGAACAACGTTTTCACTCTAAGCGCTTCGTCATAAGGAGAGGAGAGCAGTTGAATAGGGTTGATTGTGAAGGAGATGGGGCCGGTTTTTTGTCCGTCCTCATACCACAACTAAACCTACTGCAGTAATTCCTCATTGTAACGTAGCCTAGACTTAAATTTATACTCAACCTAGTGTGGAGGGAGAGTCTTCACTAGTAGGAGCTTGGGGTAGTGAAATGGTGTATGGTGGGGTGTTCTCTCTCTCTCTCTCTCTCTCTCTCTCTCTCTCTCTCTCTCTCTCTCTCTCTCTCTCTGTGCATTGTATTTGTAACATATGTGTTGGGCGGCAGGTGTTTGTCTGTGTGTGAGGGGGGGTGTAAGAGCTGATAAGGGAGTCCAGTACGTGCCTTAGAACACAACATATAAACTGGCGGCTCTTACCCTGTTATCAACACTAACATCATCACATATTTACTTGGTGCTGCACCCAACCACCGCTATCCTCACGCCAAGGCAAACTTGCATTCAGTAGTAGTAGTAATAATAATAATAGAAGAAGAAGATGAAGAAGAAGGAAGAAAGAAGAAGATACAAAATACAGCCTTACAATAAGTATTAATTTATAACTTCATTCGTAACTTATACACGTGGCGTGACAACAGCATCTCTGGAATAGTTCTTGCCCTAACTGATGCGTGGTGGAATATATTTAGCGACCAAATACAACCTTGTCGAAATTCCTGGAGATCTATTATTAAAGTTAACTCGAGTCGTCTTCTCTAGTGTCCGTATGTTAATTATTCCTTAATTAATTGATTCTCAGAGGTTTAGTACGTTACCTTTTACAGTAGTAGATGTAAGTGGCTTCTTAAACCGACCTAATGTTAAATTTCTCGCTATTAATGTAACAACGTCGTCGCTAACTGGTTCACTCAAGCAGCGACACACAAGATGGATTCTCAAAGGCTTCTTACGTTAAATAATTCCTCAAGCTATTAATGTGAGAACGCTTCTAACTGACTCACTTAGGCAGCGACACAAAGAAGTCGGCCAAAAATGTTGTCGAAATTGAGCAGACTTGCGCAATTAGAGGTGTTTTTATTTATCCTGAGTTAAAGGGCAAGAATATGACATACGAGGCTTTGAGGATCCTGTCTTAAAGTCTTCAAAAATATACCTTTATGAAATACGATTGAATTTTTCATCTGTGGGAAGGAGAGAGAGTGTCGTGGTTGGGAAGGAGAGAGTGTGTCGTGGTTGGGAAGGAGAGAGTGTGTCGTGGTTGGGAAGGAGAGAGAGTGTCGTGGTTGGGAAGGAGAGAGAGTGTCGTGGTTGGGACGGAGAGAAAGAGTCGTGGTTGGGAAGGAGAGAGTGTGTCGTGGTTGGGAAGGAGAGAGAGTGTCGTGGTTGGGAAGGAGAGAGTGTGTCGTGGTTGGGAAGGAGAGAGTGTGTCGTGGTTGGGAAGGAGAGAGAGTGTCGTGGTTGGGAAGGAGAGAGAGTGTCGTGGTTGGGAAGGAGAGAGAGTGTCGTGGTTGGGAAGGAGAGAGAGTGTCGTGGTTGGGAAGGAGAGAGAGTGTCGTGGTTGGGAAGGAGAGAAAGAGTCGTGGTTGGGAAGGAGAGAGTGTGTCGTGGTTGGGAAGGAGAGAGAGTGTCGTGGTTGGGAAGGAGAGAGTGTGTCGTGGTTGGGAAGGAGAGAGAGTGTCGTGGTTGGGAAGGAGAGAGAGTGTCGTGGTTGGGAAGGAGAGAGTGTCGTGGTTGGGAAGGAGAGAAAGAGTCGTGGTTGGGAAGGAGAGAGTGTGTCGTGGTTGGGAAGGAGAGAGTGTGTCGTGGTTGGGAAGGAGAGAGTGTGTCGTGGTTGGGAAGGAGAGAGTGTGTCGTGGTTGGGAAGGAGAGAGTGTGTCGTGGTTGGGAAGGAGAGAGAGAGTCGTGGTTGGGAAGGAGAGAGAGAGTCGTGGTTGGGAAGGAGAGAGAGAGTCGTGGTTGGGAAGGAGAGAGTGTGTCGTGGTTGGGAAGGAGAGAGAGTGTCGTGGTTGGGAAGGAGAGAGAGTGTCGTGGTTGGGAAGGAGAGAGTGTGTCGTGGTTGGGAAGGAGAGAGTGTGTCGGTGGAAGGAGTGGTGGTTGGGAAGGAGAGAGTGTGTCGTGGTTGGGAAGGAGAGAGTGTGTCGTGGTTGGGAAGGAGAGAGTGTGTCGTGGTTGGGAAGGAGAGAGTGTGTCGTGGTTGGGAAGGAGAGAGTGTCGTGGTTGGGAAGGAGAGAAAGAGTCGTGGTTGGGAAGGAGAGAGTGTGTCGTGGTTGGGAAGGAGAGAGTGTGTCGTGGTTGGGAAGGAGAGAGTGTGTCGTGGTTGGGAAGGAGAGAGTGTGTCGTGGTTGGGAAGGAGAGAGTGTGTCGTGGTTGGGAAGGAGAGAGAGAGTCGTGGTTGGGAAGGAGAGAGTGTGTCGTGGTTGGGAAGGAGAGAGAGTGTCGTGGTTGGGAAGGAGAGAGTGTGTCGTGGTTGGGAAGGAGAGAGTGTGTCGTGGTTGGGAAGGAGAGAGAGTGTCGTGGTTGGGAAGGAGAGAGAGTCGTGGTTGGGAAGGAGAGAGAGTCGTGGTTGGGAAGGAGAGAGCGTGTCGTGGTTGGGAAGGAGAGAGAGTGTCGTGGTTGGGAAGGAGAGAGAGAGTCGTGGTTGGGAAGGAGAGTGTGTGTCGTGGTTGGGAAGGAGAGAGAGTGTCGTGGTTGGGAAGGAGAGAGTGTGTCGTGGTTGGGAAGGAGAGAGAGTGTCGTGGTTGGGAAGGAAAGAATGTGTCGTGGTTGGGAGAGTCATGTCTGCCGTGTGCTCAAGTAAGTGTAAATTTTGTATAATATCAGCAGATGGCAACACTTGATCCCACAGTGTAGTGTAGTGTGCAGAACCTCGAAGCAGCGTGTTTAATTTTTGTACCTCTTAATTAAGGAAGGGAAAACACTTCTCGGTACACTGGTATAGTCTCAGTGCAACACCAGTGCCATTTTTTACACTCTTCTTTCGTAACTTAAACGAGCTAGTTAAATGATCTGTTGCCATTTTCTAGTTACGGGGGAAAAAAAATCATCGTAAAAGCCTTGGAGAAAACGTTGCGTTCAAAATAATGTGGTACTGACCTTAGGATGTCTGGGTGTAGTCTTGTGAGAGTGAGCCCCGCCTTGTGTGAGTGAGCCCCGCCTTGTGAGAGTGAGCCCAGCCTTGTGTGAGTGAGCCCAGCCTTGTGAGCCCAGCCTTGTGAGAGTGAGCCCAGCCTTGTGTGAGTGAGCCCAGCCTTGTGAGCCCAGCCTTGTGAGAGTGAGCCCAGCCTTGTGTGAGTGAGCCCAGCCTTGTGAGAGTGAGCCCAGCCTTGTGAGAGTGAGCCCCGCCTTGTGAGAGTGAGCCCAGCCTTGTGAGAGTGAGCCCCGCCTTGTGAGAGTGAGCCCCGCCTTGTGAGAGTGAGCCCCGCCTTGTGAGAGTGAGCCCAGCCTTGTGAGAGTGAGCCCAGCCTTGTGAGAGTGAGCCCCGCCTTGTGAGAGTGAGCCCCGCCTTGTGAGAGTGAGCCCCGCCTTGTGAGAGTGAGCCCCGCCTTGTGTGAGTGAGCCCCGCCTTGTGAGAGTGAGCCCAGCCTTGTGTGAGTGAGCCCCGCCTTGTGAGAGTGAGCCCAGCCTTGTGAGAGTGAGCCCAGCCTTGTGTGAGTGAGCCCAGCCTTGTGAGAGTGAGCCCAGCCTTGTGTGAGTGAGCCCCGCCTTGTGAGAGTGAGCCCCGCCTTGTGAGAGTGAGCCCCGCCTTGTGAGAGTGAGCCCCGCCTTGTGTGAGTGAGCCCAGCCTTGTGTGAGTGAGCCCAGCCTTGTGAGAGTGAGCCCAGCCTTGTGTGAGTGAGCCCAGCCTTGTGACAGTGGGTAGCAGCAAGAATGTCTATACACGCCAGCTGCTACCTGCAAAACTTTACATGCAAAATGGGCTCGCGAAATGGTAGCGGGAAATATTGTTCAAACCTCCTTGATTTACGGTATTATATAAAGGCAGGTTGTTTTATATATTGACTGGTGAATTAAGGAGGCGATGAAGAGCGTACTGGCGGCCTTTACTTACTATTTTATTCTCAAGATAAATCTTGTAATGTTGATTCAAAGTAAGACAATTGGAATGTTTTACTTATGGAACCTTTTTATATTTTTTGACCATGATTATGAAAAGTATAACGGCAAACTTTCCTGGTACTTTCCTTTTTTATTATTATTATTTTACTTGATATATATATATATATATATATATGTATATATATATGTATATATATATATGTATATGCAAGTAAATCACTGTAGGTGCGCGTGATCTAGGTATATGCTGGTGGTTATCAGCATATATGTATATATATATGTATATATATATATATATATATATATATATATATATATATATATATATATTTCATGTAGATCCACAATGAAAACGTGGATAAGATAAATCTTGATAAAATCACCCTGTATATTTAAGCCTCTCTCTGTCCATGTCATCCAGTTGCCTCTGAAGATGTCTTGAATAAAGACGAAAGCTAAGGTGCTCCGTTGTTTCCCTTTTCCCGTGTGATTTTATCAAGATATATATATATATATATATATATATATATATATATATATATATATATATATATATATATATATATATATATATATATATAATTTTTTTTTTTGCTATTGAAGTAAGATGACAAAAAAATCTGATTACCAGTGTGATAATTAAAGTAGATATCTTTAGTTATGTATAATTGCAGATGACAGGAATAATTATATTTAGTTGGAAAAATATAAAAAAATGTATTCGATGAGAGAGAGAGAGAGAGAGAGAGAGAGAGAGAGAGAGAGAGAGAGCATGATAGTGTGGCGTGGCAGCAGCACTAGTGAGGACAGTATTGCCCTGATTGATGCAAATTGAAAATTAAAATTATTACTAAGGAGGGAAACCGTCATAGAAAACGGAGCTCGGACATCCCCGTCCCCCCAACCCACCGTAATATAAACAAGAAATAGAAAAAAAAAGCGAAAAGATGATATATATATTTTTTTTAGTTAGGAATATGAAGCGGTTGTGATTGATTGTGAAAACGAACATGAGTGAAGGATAATTTGATAACTTAGGTGGGAGGGGATGAAGAAGGGAGGATAATAACTTGCAGGAATGGGAGGTACTGATTGTGTATATTATTAACAGGGTGTGTTAAAGAGATGTTGTAAAGTTAAAGGAATATATATATAATAAAAACACACTTATGACCTCACACACACACACACACACACACACACACAGTGAGTTCAGTGTGCAAGGGTCATACACATCACTGGAAGGAAATACTAAGATGATTGTGCAACAGCGAGTAACTTGTGGAATTATACATCCTGACCTTACTGATGTTGTTTTTTTTTTTAAGCGTGCATGAGGGATACATTTTTCCAAGTGACGATTTATATAGGTAGTAATAATGGGTTCTTAGACGGCCCTGTACCCGGCAGCTGGTGGTCAGAAGGTGGTGGCGGGGGGGGTGTGTGTTCAGTGGTCGTGTAACTCCTACTCGGCAGTGTTTACACGTGTGGGACGGATGCATTGTTGGTATAGGTTTTAACATTGTGTCTGTCTGGTTGTCTGTAAAATTTGTGTATACTTTGGATGTCTGTTAACTTGGGTTGTCATAACTTTGAGTATCCGTAAAACTTTTCCTTTATCCAGCGGCTCATAACTCTTGGTATGAATACATTAAGGTGGTATACGGCTGTGTCCGGGTATTAGTAAACTTTCTCCTCAACCGGACCACAACACATGACCCGATACAGATATGTCTACGAAACTTGATAGGAACTTGTATTATCGACTGAAGACGCACACGACATCACATTGAAACTCGCTGCGTGAGAGGTCAAAGGTCACGGCTTGGCGACTCATGTATTATGCTCCCCGTTTCCTCTGTTTAATGCGTTAGCAGGTTTGGTGTGTGTGTGTGTGTGTGTGTGTGTGTGTGTGTCAGAGAATAAATCAAGGTTTACGACACTCGTTCTCATTATCATTCGTGTTGGTGGAAAAGAGTTGCAAATAAGACAAGAGAAGCAAATATACTAGTTTGATTTTGTACCCATCACATACTGTTGTGGTGAATGTGTGGTGTGGGTTGTGGTGAATGTGTGGTGAGTTGTGAATTTGTGATGGGAGTTATGGTATGTGTGGTGAGAGTTGTGGTGAATGTTTGGTGAAAGTTGATATTGTGTGATGAATGTGAAGTGAAAATTATGGGGGGACTGTTAGTGGTGACAGTGGTGGTGAATATGAGTGATGAAAACACACACTCTCCTCCCACACTGAAACCTTTACTAACATCACTTACAAGACACCACTGCAACTCTCCCTCCCTCCCTCTCATCTGTCCCCCTAGTCCCGTGAGCCGGTGCCATAGGTAACACACCTTAATACTTTCTCGAGTAATATTCACCCTCGTCTCCTCCCTCGGAAATATTGCTCGAGAATATTGACGAGTCGTTTCAGGGGGGGGGGGGGGGGGGATTTTCCTCGTCGGTATTCACCTGGTGGGAAATATTTGTGCCTCATGATGGAGGTGATCAATACAGGTGTAGGCAGGTGTGAATAGGTGTGATCGGGGCGGTGTTGTGGTGGTCTGTGTGTGTCTCTAGGTGAGCCTAAGACATCCTCTGACCCCCCAGATGACACACACACACCCACCTCACTAAGTTAACCACATCAAAACAAATCAAAGACCTTTCCCCTTGACGGAAATTAACGAAGATTGGCATTATTGACACAGGAGAGATTCGCCGTCCACTTGAAGGTTGACATTTAATATGAAAATGTGAGGGCGATAAATAGCTTAAAGCCGGCTGAATAAATTATGAGCCGGGTAGTGAGTGACCTTGACCTTTCACCCAGCCTGACCAAACACTGGAATCTTTAAGGGACAAGTTGACCCTCAAGATAATTTTCAAGGTAATAGTTCAGAACGTTGTGACGACTCAGCTCTCGACCTAGCAGGGGAGGGGGGGATAGTCACTCGTTTATGGTGTACAGACATAAAACAAGGGACACGTTAAAGCTGCTACTGTACTAATGGCTGAATATAGAATAACATAATACAAAAGGTCTGATTGGCTGTTCGAACTGGTAATGTATTTTTGTTTTACGTCTGAGGGATATTTAGTGAAGGAAATGACATTAGTTTATCATCTATGACTTAGACTCGTAACTATTGAAGGTTTGATTTTAGAGACAAATTGAAGTTCAGAGACGGTGTGAAGGTGTTTGACAGCAGCTTGAACGTCGATAAGAAGACAAAATTGGCAGTTGAACATAATGGTTAAGAGATTTTATTTTATTTTATTATTTTTTCATAGGTAATACACAATAATTATAACACACACACACACACACACACACAAGGCAGGCCCCACCTCTACAACAAATATTAACTGCACCTGTAGGCTGTTTGTCTCTCAATGAAAAGCACACTTCTGAAAACCTTGACTTTATAAGGTTCCTTCGTTGTATGTCTTATTTATCATAGGTTGCACCTTTACGTTTCTCATTGAAATGTTTCACTTTATTATATGAAACAACAATACACGGAGGTCTTCTCACTACTTGTTTCACTTAATTTAATGAAACATCACTTGTCGACTTTGTTTATCAGAGCATCTATTTTATTTCGAAATAAAACATTAGTGTCCCTGTAAACATTCTATTTTAAATGTTTACACTTTATTTTACCCTTGAATAAAATAGAGCAACACACATTGATATTCTTGTTATAAATGTTTTACACTATTCAGTAAACTACGGCTGCACCCTCTAGTATTTAGCGTTAGAACGTCTTTTATGATAATATATACAAGACATAAACAAGTCCAGCTGTGGTCTTTCTTTCACCTGACGTTCCATTCCGATCCCAGGCTGTGATAAGAGGTGGAGCAAAGGAGAGTACCTTAACGAAAACTGATACGTAAATAGACCCGAGTTTGCACCAACATAATATTGAGTGATGTGTATAGAAGATAACAGGGGGGGTGGGGAGGGTGATAGCAGGCGTGGCAATCTCCCTGCCTCCGCCTGGCTATCACTGTGGATCTTGACGCACAGGACTACACACACACACACACACACACACTTTATTGTCAACACTTGC
Source organism: Homarus gammarus (assembly GCA_958450375.1). Lineage (NCBI taxonomy): Eukaryota > Metazoa > Arthropoda > Malacostraca > Decapoda > Nephropidae > Homarus > Homarus gammarus. Next base: position 362,104 of record CAUDMG010003190.1, on the reverse strand, counting down.
TTCTTAATTAACAAAGCTTTCCTGTACCAAACGAATTAAGTGAAATAAACTCCATTACATAAAAATGAATTGTTAAGAACGTATTCACTGTACCGCAAAGAAATAGTTTCCTTAAAATTTTCTTCATTAAAATATGAAATTATGTATTTTACTCCTTTACAAATATGTTTTAATATGAATTTTCTCCGCTGCCAAGAAAAAATGCATTTATTTGTGTACAATTGTCTTTTAATTATTCTCCACCACGAGCCAACTAGATAGTTAACTATACATCAGTAGATATACAATTTTAAAGAGAATTAAATACGAATATTTTTTTTTTAATATTTTGTACAAAGAAACAAAACTGATAAGTAGTTTACCATACGTCAGTGGTGGACAGATTTTGCTTGCATATAATACAAACAAATTACAAGCAGACTTTAATATACTTCATTGCAAACACGCGCAACGTTTAGTACTAAAAGGATCGCCTGTTTGTGGGCAGTTTTGTGTATGAAGAATGTTTATTTACGTCTTTGTTCTCTGTGTACAAGAATACATGTGTCTGTAATCTCCGTTGATCCTGAGTTGCGTTTGTGTACTACTGTATTGTTGGGACCCTTGTACCTCTATAACTGTACCTGGACTCTTGTTCATTTTTATCCCAAGTAATATTAATGTATTATTATTTTTTTAAGTCGGTTTACCATTGTATCTTGTGATTGTGTTCTGTTGTTGTCATTTAAGTTGTGTTCATGTTAAGATTTAGAAGAAATTGTTCTCTTGTTCCTTTAACTGATTAATATATAACTGTAGACATTATTATAAATCTCTGTACCTGTTTCTGTATGTGTTTGTCCTCTTGTTCCTGTTAATAGAACGAAGCAAAGTGAAATGAAAATAAGTGAAGGTGTATTAAATGAGTCATCATGTCGGTAATTTGATGTCGTTCACGGACGGTCGGACGGGTAATCGGTCCATAAATTACTGTATATCTGCATCGGCAAGCGGCACACCCGACTGTGACGTCAGAGGCGTAATGAAGCGTGGCTAGGAATCTGCGTTCCAGCCCGAGCTGGTCCAGTGGAGTGTGGGACAACAGGCCGCTGGAGCCACACGTGTGTCACCAATTGCTGGAAATGAGCTCAGCGTTTTTAAATGAATTTTCTGGCAGCGTTCGTCAACAAACTCGGTCCATTAAGCGCCTACCGCGAGATACTGACTGATTGCTGACACTCACTGAGACTATAATTTTGAGGGGGTGTTGGCGGGCGTACAACCAACCCCTTACTAAAGCAGCGTTATATATATATATATATATATATATATATATATATATATATATATATATATATATATATATATATATATATAAAATCTTTTTTGTAAAATTTACAATGTTTATTTAAAGAAATATGTTAATATTACTGAGTTAAGTTGGTGTTATTATCACAGCTAAAGATAATAACACCCATTGACTAGTACGATATCTCGTGGTTCTTACGGGGACGACCGTCTCCTCCCTCTTTACTTGCCCCAGTGTGTTCAAATAAGACAGGGAGGGAGAACGAAATAAAGATGCGGTGGGACAGAAAGGAGAGAGAGAGAGAGAGAGAGAGAGAGAGAGAGAGAGAGAGAGGGGGTGCCTTTTATTACTTCGGCTCTTGAGGAGAGGTTACTTGTGAACGGACGTTACACCATTTTACTTGTGGGTTGAACTTGTCTCTCAACTTAAAGAAAAACAACAAATCCAATATGAAACCCGGCTGTCAGGGTGCGTAGACTTATGGTGATAAAAAATAATAATAATAATAATAATAATAATGATAATAATAGCAGCAGCAGTAGTAATAATAATAATAATAATAATAGCAGTAATAATAATAATAATAATAATAATAATAATAGCAGTAGTAATAATAATATCTAATACTACAAGAAAATTCCAATAATATAAACATCCCCGCATTTGTTTATTAGTTGTGTTTAATAAAATAACAGCATCATGATAGTATAGTTAACAGTATATATTTTGCTCCAGTGTGTGGGGTGGGGGGGGCACTCTTATAGTTAGGTGCTTGATGTTCAATTAAAAAGTAGAAAAATTACTAACTTATTTACTTAGAAAACTCTGCTCTTGCCTGCTTTTTTTTGTATTTATTGGGCCCCCCCCCCCCCCCCCCTACATCCTTGTGTAAGGTGAAGCGCGGAAGCGTTTACAGCGCCCAACAGGGAAGCATGCTAAGTTCATGCTTGCCTTTATGTCTCACGAGTTAAGGGCGTAGAAGCCTGAAGAGTCGATGGTTTATGTCATCAAGTTATTGGAAGCTCCAACAACTCCCTGAACACGAATTCGCAACTTTCGACTTACACCAGGTACCTACTTTACTGCTAGGTGAACAGGGACTAATGGGGGCTAAGGAAGTATGTCCAAACAACTTCCACCGGCCCGGGAATCGAACCCGTAACATCTAGCTTGCAAGGCAAGAACGGTACCGCTCTACCACCAGCTCCCCCCTCTTGCCTGCTGTGACTGAGAAACACAAGAGGTCTTAGTTGACTTAACCTTTCTCAGAGAAGATGCTGACGAACCTTGACCTCTGACCTTAACTCTCCTCTCTCCTTCCCCCTCCCTTTACCATCTGCCTGTGTGTGTGTGTGCGTGTGCGTGCGTGCGTGTGAACACTGGCAGTACGGCTACAAGAATATTGGCAAGTCGGACGATCATTGACACCTTCCAGTGGCTGTTTTGTGGTTAACACGTTCAAGGACACTGCCCAGTATAGTGTGTTTCTCGTGGCCAGAATTTTTGGACAATGTTTTCACTAAGATGTTTCACACAGTAATAACACTGTCCGGCGGGTGTTTTGTAGTCAACAGTCACGTAAACACTGCCTAATATGTGTTTAGTAGCCACAGGTGTTATGTGGTTTTATGTGGCGTGTGGCAGAATGAGGGTAAGCCACTTAGAGACACATAGGGTGGAGTGTGCCCGTGGATAAACACTGTGGGAGTAACATGAGCGACATAACCAGGGTGATGGTGGGGCGTGTCTCGCTGATCGAGTAAGATATTGACGTTTTCCTGAGGTAAAGAAGACCACCTGAAAGGGTTCCGTGTCCAGATTCGCCTTCGCATACTGTCTTAATACACGGCGCGTTGTTCCCACTGTGTGTAGTCACCACATAGTTAATATATCCTGGACTGACGTATGTTGGATCTTGTGTTGTCTTGTCACACTGTTTGGTGGTCACAGGTTGAGTTGTTACCATGATTTAGTAACATTAGACCTGTCTTATTGTATTATGGGTCATGTCGGGTTAAGTCCAGTATTACGGGCATGGGAGCTAATGCCATTTTCGTCGAAATATTACGTTTAGGTCAGCCAGTTTGATCAATTAACCTCTTAAAGTAATCCTTGAAATATACTGAGACTGGGCATATAAAAATTTATAGACACAGTTGGTGTATGTTTTATATGAGCTGTTGTTGAGTCTTATCTTTACAACCCGTCGGCAACAGGATGTAAAAAAAAGTCTAGTGGTAAAAAGATTTCTTACTTTCTTAGAGTTTACATCTGGGAACACCATTAAGTTAAATGTTTACACGTAAAATACCCAGTGTTAAATCACATCGACATTTTCAGGTAAACCGAAACATATATGAAGGATTGTGTGTGTAAAACGTAACACAATCCCAGGCATTATGCAGTTTACCTTCATTGACAACTGCAGCAGATGGGACCAACACTTCAAATGATATTCCTTTCTCTTTCGTCAGACTCTTTCTCCGTGGTATTTTCTGATGTGGAATAGCTACTGTGTGAGTCATTTTTATCCGTGTGATTGTTACATTACCTCCACGACGAAGACCCACACGACGAAGACCAACACGACGAAGACCAACACGACGAAGACCAACACGACGAAGACCAACACGACGAAGACCAACACGACGAAGACCAACACGACGAAGACCAACACGACGAAAACCAACACGACGAAGACCCACACGACGGGTCCTTTATGACTCTGGCGGCACAAACACGTGACAAGCAGTGATTTTTCCAGACCTGACGCCCCCCTCCCCCTCCAGTTCACCATCACTCACACCCGCCTCACCACCTGCCACTTGTCCTCTGCCTCTTTACACCTGACATTTCTGACACCTCTTGGCTTCTCACACCTGACACCTCTTATCTTCTATACCTAACACCTGATTCCCCTCTGTTTTCTCTGCCTGACACCTGCCTCTTCTTGTCTGCTGGGAGACGTGTCCACCCCCCCTACATGTGACGTCACTAACAACAACAACAGTTTTTCCTATTGGTGCCGAGCTGAAGTACGGAGGGTGAAGACTGGTCGGTGTTAATAATGGAGACGATGTGACAAGAGAGGGGAGTTGGGTGAGTGTGTAGAGGGGAGTTGGGTGATAGTGTAGAGGGGAGTTGGGTGATAGTGTAGAGGGGAGTTGGGTGATAGTGTAGAGGGGAGTTGGGTGATTGTGTAGAGGGGAGTTGGGTGATAGTGTAGAGGGGAGTTGGGTGATTGTGTAGAGGGGAGTTGGGTGATAGTGTAGAGGGGAGTTGGGTGATTGTGTAGAGGGGAGTTGGGTGATAGTGTAGAGGGGAGTTGGGTGATTGTGTAGAGGGGAGTTGGGTGATAGTGTAGAGGGGAGTTGGGTGATAGTGTAGAGGGGAGTTGGGTGATAGTGTAGAGGGGAGTTGGGTGATTGTGTAGAGGGGAGTTGGGTGATAGTGTAGAGGGGAGTTGGGTGATTGTGTAGAGGGGAGTTGGGTGATTGTGTAGAGGGGAGTTGGGTGATAGTGTAGAGGGGAGTTGGGTGATAGTGTAGAGGGGAGTTGGGTGATAGTGTAGAGGGGAGTTGGGTGATAGTGTAGAGGGGAGTTGGGTGATAGTGTAGAGGGGAGTTGGGTGAGTGTGTAGAGGGGTGTTGGGTGATAGTGTAGAGGGGAGTTGGGTGAGTGTGTGGAGGGGAGTTGGGTGATAGTGTAGAGGGGAGTTGGGTGATAGTGTAGAGGGGAGTTGGGTGATTGTGTAGAGGGGAGTTGGGTGATTGTGTAGAGGGGAGTTGGGTGATAGTGTAGAGGGGAGTTGGGTGATAGTGTAGAGGGGAGTTGGGTGAGTGTGTAGAGGGGTGTTGGGTGATAGTGTAGAGGGGAGTTGGGTGAGTGTGTGGAGGGGAGTTGGGTGATTGTGTGGAGGGGAGTTGGGTGATAGTGTAGAGGGGAGTTGGGTGAGTGTGTAGAGGGGAGTTGGGTGATAGTGTAGAGGGGAGTTGGGTGAGTGTGTAGAGGGGGGTTGGGTGAGTGTGTAGAGGGGAGTTGGGTGAGTGTGTAGAGGGGAGTTGGGTGATTGTGTAGAGGGGAGTTGGGTGAGTGTGTAGAGGGGTGCTAATATAGAGGGGGAATTGGTTAATAGCAGAGGGGTGATAGTGTATGAGGGTTTAGGTGACAAGGGAGGTGTGTGGTGGGTGAGAGGATTATCTGGTGGTGATGGTGGTGGTAACAGTCATGGTGAAATATGGTGACGACAAGTATTATTTTTCACCATCTGTCGTTGCCTAGTCGTTGAATTATACAAAATGGGAATGACAGGAAATTAATTAAGGTAACTAATAGGTAAAATAATAATAATAATAATAATAATAATAGCCAGTTAATAAGTGACCTGCCATAGAGAGAAGTACTGCGCTCCCTCCATCTTGTTAGCGAAGGAAAGGAATTTTATTACGTGTAAGTAAATGGTGTAAGAATTAATGCTACCAGGGTGACGTCGACTTTGGATTAAATTGACTCGAAATTAAAATTATTCGGAATTAATTTGACCATAAACAGAATAAACTCAGAAGTAGATGCTGTTTCTGTGTTAATATTATGTAAATTGGATTTTGTGTAGTGTAGTAGCCTATTATATACAAGTTATGATTATGGGGAACGTGTACTTGCATATGTATTTTCAGTTGTAGAATATCTGTTAGTACAGTAAATGTGTAGACATATTTTCCTGGTCAGATTCACACTATAGTTGTGTCTTTAATATAACGAGGAAATAATATTGTCCTGTTCAAGATAGTGTGAGGGAGGAGAAGCCGGATCTCTCAGCGTGGAAATTTACGTGTGTGTGTGTGTGTCGACAGCAGTGTGTGTCGACATTTATATGTGTCATCAACAAAGTGCATTAACAAAAGTGTGTGTGTCAATAGCAGTGTGTCGACAGTAGTGTGAACAACAATGTACCGACAAAAGTGTGTGTCGACAACAATGTGTGTCGACAACAGTTTCAGGTGTTTTATCACAGTGGATTGTCATTGTTTTACCAATCCCGTTTGGACTGTGCCCTAGTCACCACCACCACCACCAAAACATGTTTGTTGAGACTGACTGTAATGGTGAGTGGTGTGTGACTGTGACTGTAATGGTGAGTGGTGTGTGACTGTTTTATATTGGTGACTGATACGAATTAATTCATCACTCACAACCGCCGCAATAACAAGGTTACTCTTGAACGTCAATAATGCTCTCGCGGTCAATAACACACGCAATAACATTTTCATTTTATTAGAAATCGGTCGTGGATATTTATTAGCCAATATTAATGGGGCTAATAAAGTTCTATACGATGTTTTATTCACATGATGGTGGTGTGTGTGTGTGTGTGTGAGACCCGTGTGTACTGGGAAGAAAAACAGAGGGAGGGAGGCAGGAAGGAAGAGAAGGTGAATGAGAGGAGAGAAGGGGGAGATGGTGAAAAGGAGGCCAGAAGGTGAATAAAGGAGAGGAGTAGGAGGGAAGGAGGAAGGGGGGGGGGGGACTAAACAGCTCGAGTCTAACTGGGAGAAAGAGTGAGTCATGCCGGGATATGTGATATGGCTTATATAATAGTGACTCGAGGATGAGGCAAGAATGAGTCAAGGGTGAGGCAAGAGTGGGTTGAGGTTGCACTAAGAACCGAGGGTGAGGTAAGATTTGAGTGAGGTAAGGGTCGAGGGTGAGGTAAGGGTCGAGAGTGAGAGATAAGAGTCAAAGGTGAGGTAAGGGTCGAGGGTGAGGTAAGGGTCGAGAGTGAGAGGTAAGAGTCAAAGGTGAGGTAAGGGTCGAGGGTGAGAGGTAAGAGGGGTTCGTGGGTAAGAGGTAAGACTCGAGGGTGAGGTAAGGGTCGAGGGTGAGAGGTAAGAGTGGATCGAGGGTGAGGTAAGAGCCTAGGGTGAGGTAAGAGTCGAGGGTGAGGTAAGAGTGAACCATTAAATCTTCGGCGCAGATCTTTATCGGGTTGGTGGTGGTGCTGGGGTCTGCCGGATACGCGTCCAATAATGTCAGGTTTGATTAGCGATTCGCGTGTGAAGTTTTTGGCGCCGGCTGTGACATACGCTAGTGAGGGGCGCCAGCCAGTCTGCACCGTGTGTCTACCTCAGTCTCAGGAGTCTTATTTTATTATGTCCCCCTTCACGAGTGTAGGAGAGGGGTATATAATGTTGACTCCTGTCTGTCTGTCTGTGTACGTACGATTTGGTGTGTGTGTGTGGGGGGGGGGGGGGGGACGTGGTCATTTTCGGGTGATGGTCGAGAGTTTTGAGGGTTGCAATCCTTTGTTGACTGACGAATTACATATTGATTTATGGATGACGGACAGCCAGATATAATGGATAGATGTGAACTGAGTGGTAGATATATATCGATAGAAGGATAGATATTTACTTTTACTTGGACTTCTTAATTATACAGTATATAGAGATGTAAGAGAAATATTGTTAAATTCCTTTATACAATGACTGTACATAGAAATTGTCCTAATATATATTGTTTGTTCTTACAGGTGGGTACCGAGCGTGTGCGTGTTGCTGCCTCACACGGTAGGTCCACCCAGGTGTTGTTGCGTGTTTTAAAGTCTATTTCATGTGTTTTAAAGTCTATTTGATGTCGATTCCTGGTTACCTCTTCATACCCCACCACTCGAGTCATGACCCTCCCCCCCTCCTCCCCCTCCTCTCCAGTTTAGTAAGGTGTAGAATTCTAGTAAATAATAGATTCACTGACAAGAAATACAACTATAGTACTGATCGAGTGTGGGTTAGGGAGGAGAGGGGTGGTGAGACTGGTGATGGGTGTGGCTGGGTTACCTGCCCTGGCAAGACTGTGTACACGTGCACGGAGCCATACCACGACACCTTGTTGCTGTATGGACCCTCACGTGATCCTCGGGGTTATTTTGCCTTGACGGACACCTCGAGTGACTCTCAATGACGGGGTCGCGTGAGTAGAGGGCCGGTGCCTTCTGTATCTATCCGACTGTCTCAAACTAACCGTGTATTACCGCAGTTTAAATCGAGATATAGTGAGAGCTACAGCGTTTATGCTTTGGGTCAAAAGTCAGAGTTCAGGGTCACTAGTATGATAAAGGTACCAGCCGGGGTGAGGTGGCGCTTAGCTCGAGTGTGGTGTCCTGTAGTTTATATTGGAGTGTCATGTTGGTCGGCCAGTGTTGTGGAACTTTTTTTTTAATTTGTAGTTCTTTTTACATCAGTGGAAATTAGAAGTCTTCCTCACTCGTGGTAGACCCCAGACATGTCTCAGCCATGGAAGACCTCAAGCATTTCTCAGCCTTGGAAGACCCCAGACACCTCTCAGGCATGACCGTTCTCAGCTTCCAGAATTGTGAGAGCGACGAAGGCTGGAATATAAACGCTGTATAGAACATCAAATAAAAGACAGGTGTAGAATTAATGAAAAGATCGTAAAGATGTGATGGCCCATTAGGGAGACGGCGGCTGAGGCTGCTTCTGGTGGTGGTGATGGTGGTGGTGGTGATGGTGGTGGTGGTGATGTGATGGCCCATTAGGGAGACGGCGGCTGAGGCTGCTTCTGGTAGTGGTGATGGTGGTGGTGGTGGTGGTGATGGTGGTGATGATGGTGGTGGTGGTGGTGGTGATGTGATGGCCCATTAGGGAGACGGCGGCTGAGGCTGCTTCTGGTGGTGGTGGTGATGGTGGTGGTGGTGATGGTGGTGATGTGATGGCCCATTAGGGAGACGGCGGCTGAGGCTGCTTCTGGTAGTGGTGATGGTGGTGGTGGTGGTGGTGGTGATGGTGGTGGTGGTGATGTGATGGCCCATTAGGGAGACGGCGGCTGAGGCTGCTTCTGGTAGTGGTGATGGTGGTGGTGGTGGTGGTGATGTGATGGCCCATTAGGGAGACGGCGGCTGAGGCTGCTTCTGGTAGTGGTGATGGTGGTGGTGGTGGTGGTGATGGTGGTGATGATGGTGGTGGTGGTGATGTGATGGCCCATTAGGGAGACGGCGGCTGAGGCTGCTTCTGATGGTGGTGATGGTGGTGATGGTGGTGGTGGTGATGTGATGGCCCATTAGGGAGACGGCGGCTGAGGCTGCTTCTGGTAGTGGTGATGGTGGTGGTGGTGGTGGTGGTGATGGTGGTGGTGGTGATGTGATGGCCCATTAGGGAGACGGCGGCTGAGGCTGCTTCTGGTAGTGGTGATGGTGGTGGTGGTGGTGGTGGTGGTGATGGTGGTGGTGGTGATGTGATGGCCCATTAGGGAGACGGCGGCTGAGGCTGCTTCTGGTAGTGGTGATGGTGGTGGTGGTGGTGGTGGTGATGTGATGGCCCATTAGGGAGACGGCGGCTGAGGCTGCTTCTGGTGGTGGTGGTGGTGGTGGTGGTGATGATGTGATGGCCCATTAGGGAGACGGCGGCTGAGGCTGCTTCTGGTAGTGGTGATGGTGGTGGTGGTGGTGGTGGTGATGGTGATGGTGGTGGTGGTGATGTGATGGCCCATTAGGGAGACGGCGGCTGAGGCTGCTTCTGGTAGTGGTGGTGGTGGTGGTGGTGGTGGTGATGTGATGGCCCATTAGGGAGACGGCGGCTGAGGCTGCTTCTGGTGGTGGTGATGGTGGTGGTGGTGGTGGTGATGTGATGGCCCATTAGGGAGACGGCGGCTGAGGCTGCTTCTGGTAGTGGTGATGGTCATGAGATGGTGGTGGTGGTGGTGGTGATGGTGGTGGTGGTGGTGGTGGTGATGTGATGGCCCATTAGGGAGACGGCGGCTGAGGCTGCTTCTGGTAGTGGTGATGGTCATGAGATGGTGGTGGTGGTGGTGGTGGTGGTGGTGGTGATGTGATGGCCCATTAGGGAGACGGCGGCTGAGGCTGCTTCTGGTAATGGTGGTGGTGGTGGTGGTGGTGATGGTGGTGGTGGTGGTGATGATGAGATGGGGGAGGAGATAGTACTGATGATGAGGTGGTTGTGGTGGTGAGGTGATGGTAATGCTGGTGGACGTGGGTATAGTGACATGGCAATAATGCAGTGAAGGTGATGATGATGATGATGATGAGGAGGAGACGATGGTGGTGTGCGTCTGGTAGTGAGGGCATCAGATGTTACTCACCACCAACAATTTATACACCATTTTGGCCGTTAGCTGTGTGCTTTAGGTTGACTCAGCTAGTTAAATGCGCCCACACGTCTCCAGTTAAGGAGGAAGTCGTCCTCACTGACCACTGAGAGTGTGGCTCCTCCTGACCACCCATTGAAAGCACTCGTATTTTTTCGTGTCAATAAAAGACGGCCATTTACTTTTCCTCATTTCTTTCTCATTGTGCCAGAGTAGAATACAGATGGAGCTCCCAACACCTCACCTGCTGCTGCCTGCTGTATCGGAATTCTCCTGTGCTGGACGCGGGAGGGGGGGGGGAGGGGATGTTCGATAACTGTGAGGCAGAGTTTTAATACATCGAGAAATGACGGAGTTGATCCAGTAGTACCAACACTTGAGAGCTGCGACATGTTTCTTGGTTGTTATGAATCATCTTGTGTCAGTAGTTGAGATCATTATGTCTTGTTGATTCCATGACAAGTTTATAATATACCAGGAAACGGGGAATAGTTACTGTACTATTATGCAAAGATTACTACCCGCTCAGTCTTGACCAGCTCTTACTTGGGGTCTGTTTAGTACTTTCCCGGTTATTGTGGTGACTTGTGTATGATAAGATGTCAGGTTTATTATTGCTTCCCGACCAACACTTAACGCACTCCACACTCACTCGCAACACTTAACGCACTCCACACTCACTCGCAACGCTTAACGCACTCCACACTAACTCGCAACGCTTAACGCACTCCACACTAACTCGCAACACTTAACGCACTCCACACTCACTTGCAACGCTTAACGCACTCCACACTCACTCGCAACGCTTAACGCACTCCACACTCACTCGCAACGCTTAACGCACTCCACACTCATTCGCTTTCTAATTAGCTCTTCATGGCTACTCTGCACTTAAGGTTTTCCTCGTGACTATAGACTCGGGTACGAATGGTCATGAGAAACGCGGCTGACGTAGGTTAGCGACAGCGGAGGAGTAGGTACACAAGGAAGAAAGGAAGGAAGAAAGGAAGGAAGGAAGGAAGGTGAAAAATATTAGTGTTGCGCCGTGGATGATGATGGATGGGAGGCGAGCACGACCAGGTGTAGTGAAACCCACCACTGCCTCCCCCTCCCCAGACCACCATCACCACTACATACCTCCTCTTCACCATCATCACCACCACTTCACCACCACCACCTCCTCCACTTCACCACCGTCCCCTCCTCACCACCAGGAAAGGTTTACGACCACAAGACACAATCTCCGGTGTTGGTGTTTTGTCCGAGTCGTCGTCATATGCAGTAGATATTTTTGGTCAACTCGACTCGGCTGTATCTAGGTCACGTGGTTGTAGGGTGAAAGAAAACCTAATCTAACCCTAACCTATCCTCACCTAACATATCCTAACCTCACCTATCCTAACCTAACCCTAACCTATCCTCACCTAACCTATCCTAACCTATCCTAACCCTAACCTATCCTCACCTAACCTATCCTAACCTCACCTATCCTAACCTAACCTCACCTAACCTAACTTAACCTAGTTTAAGCTTATCTATCCTATTCAAACCTAGCTTAGCCTGATCTAACCTATGTTGTCGATGGTGGTTAATGGTGATGATTGTGGTGGTTAATGGTGATGATTGTGGTGGTTTAATGGTGATGATTGTGGTGGTTAATGGTGATGATTGTGGTGGTTTGTGGTGAAAATTGTGGTGGTTAATGGTGATGACTGTGGTGAGGTGGATGTTAATAGTGATGATAGTGATGGTTAATGGTGATGGTTAATGGTGACGATGATGGTGGTGGTGATGTGGATGTAAATGATGATAATGGTGATGGTAATGAGAGTGATGGTGATGGCAGTAGGCGATAAGGAAACCATTAGTCAAGCCTACCGGAAAACCCGCCTAATTAACGATGCTAAATAGCTCAGCCGTGGAAGTTAAAATAAAGTTGAGATAAGTAGTAGAGGTCATTAGGAAATAGGTCATTAATACAATAATAGTTGATTTGATGGTTAGGTAAGGTAAGGTCAGGTCCTCCAAACAACCAAGATGGCGGCGCTTTGTTGACATTTTCCATCGAAGCTGTAGTTTAATAGTTACATAATGCACCCGTCATAATATTCCCTGCTCGGTGGGTATGGCCTCACTTGCAATGATAATGGAACACACAAGTCGCCCGAGGAAGCAGATATAAAAAAAAAAAAATAATTATTATAAATTTTACGAGTTAAGTGGAAGGCAATCCAATCCAGTGCTCGTCTGCTCAAGTCCTTTTACCGCTGACAATTAAGGAGTCCATTTATGGTTAACATTATCCCTGCTAATGCTTTTAAATCGTTAGTTGACTTTTGAGAGCAATTTGCAAGTTCTGTCGTCAGTGGCGCTTGGTTGAGTGTAAGAATTTGTATGTTTGTTTGTTTCTTTGTTTCTTTATTTACCTGAGAAATGAAGATGTGTTGTAGTGTAGTAGTCTGCTTCGCTAGTGTTAAGTCCCATCACCTACAGATCGTCTTGTTTCTGCTCACAGGTTCAGTCATACCTTTCCCAGGAGATATTCTTGACTGGAAACTTTGGATCTTTATATAAAATTACAATGATAGTTAACGTTGCAATCTTGAAGGTGACTGAGAATAATATTGATTTGATGTTGACTACGTAGTGAGTTGTTGAGGTTTGTGACAAGATAAACCAGGCATATCTATACCATTTAGTTCTTAAAGTTCCATTTTTTGTTCTTTAGTGAATGTGCTTAGTCATTAAAGCAACAATGAAGGAGGAGTGTAGGATTATGAAAGGCTGTGTTAGTCACTCTGGTGTCCGGGAACATGAGAAGTTTATGTTTGTATTTTTAAACGATGTATTAGTAGAGTGTAAGAATGGTCATTAATGTACAAGTTACAGTGTGTGTGTGTGTGTGTGGCAAAGTGTCAGAAGTCCTTAATAATGTCGAGTTCTAACGGAGAGGTCAGGTTAGGTCAGGAAGGGACGGTATAGTGGTGGTGATGGTGACCTGCAGGTGTAGTTAGGTCAGGTCAGGTAGGGACGGCATAGTGGTGGTGACCTTTAGGAGTGGTTAGGTCAGGAAGGACGGCATTGTGATGGGGGTGGTGACCTTCAGGAGTGGTTAGGTCAGGAAGGACGGAATAGTGGTGGTGGTGGTGACCTGCAGGAGTGGTCAGGTCAGGTCAGGTAAGTTAATGGAAGTTGACATGTTCACAAAGTATACAAGTAATGGGTCCAAGTTTGATTGAGATTCAGATTTACTTCGCGCTAGTGTATTGTAAAGGAAAGTTGACCCCAGTGTGACCCCGGGTTCAGAAGCAGGCGGCTGGGGTCGTGGTAACAGAGGAGAGTGGCGGGGAGTCATTACCGCTTCTTGGGAACAAAGGCACAAAATGAAGGGGGTGTGCAGGGAGGGGGGTTGGGTCGGCGTCACACAGCACAATGCCGCTGCCTCCACCCCCTCCCTGCTGTTGCTCCTGTTGTCCTGAGAACTTGCTGCCTCCTGCCACCAAACCCTGCTCCACCGAGGTGAAGTGTGAGGGAAGATGTGTAGTGTGAGGGGGAAGGTGTGGTAGGGAAGGGTTGGTTGGAGTGTGGCAGGAAAGCGTAGGATGAATGTGTGTGTGAGGGGGGGGGGGGGGCGGGCGGGGGTTTAAGTGGGTTTGTATGGTAGAGTGTGCGTGAGGGTATGAATGCTTCCGGTGTGGGTGGGTGAAGAAGGCATCTGGGGGAGATACACCTCTCTCTCTCTCTCTCTCTCTCTCTCTCTCTCTCTCTCTCTCTCTCTCTCTCATTTTATGGGAGTAAGTGTTAGATGGAAAGAGGAAAGGAGACAAACTTGAGACAGATAAAGGGGAGATAAGAGAGAGAGAGAGAGAGAGAGAGAGAGAGAGAGAGAGAGAGAGAGAGAAATGAACATTGAGAGAAGGAGGGGCGAAATAGCACGGTCTTTAACAGTGTTTGTCAGGGAATATCTCTATTTGTGCATGTTGTGTGTTCAGACATAAACACGTGTAATTGGCTCCCTGCTTACAACAGAGGCAGACATCAGATAGTATCCATATAACAGAATAACTCGCAACAACCCTCACCACACACAACCTCGTATATTATCAAGTGTTTGGGACAGAAGGCTCTTATATCCCAGTCCTTGCAGCTGTGTATTGGTGTCACAGGAAGTCTAAATCACAGACACTTGTGTGGAAAGACGTGTAATGTAGATTGAACCGACTTGACTGATTCAACCCATATCCAGGAGGGCTGACGATATTCCTGAGGTGAAATTCCCCTTTTTATCTGAAAGTCGAAGGAGGATTTTATTAACTTAATCTCAGCTAATTATTTTAACACTGGTTTGCGTTTCAGGGTAGCTAAGTCAATCACATCAGCCTCCTCTTGATCCCTTCACGTCTTCATGTACATATATATACAGTATATGTCTAGTAATATATTCTAGAAACTAGCATATAATAGTACTCATTAAAGCTAGTAACAGACCGAGAGTGACCACCATCCCAGCACTGACCTCCATCCTCCCCCAGCAGTGACCTCCATCCTACCCCAGCAGTGACCTCCATCCTACCCCAGCAGTGACCTCCATCCTACCCCAGCAGTGACCTCCATCCTCCCCAGCAGTGACCTCCATCCTACCCCAGCAGTGAACTCCATCCTCCCCAGCAGTGACCACCTTCCGCCCCTTCGGCAGCTCATGACTAATTTGTAGCCCATCTGCTGTCTAAAAAAAATGATCTGAATATTTCCCCTTTAGTATTACCAGACATTTATGGCTAGCGGGAGTCACGTCAGATGGCAGGTTTACTTTCAGGGTTCTGGAGGTTTACTTGGGTGTGAGTGTAGGTTCAGGTGTACCCTACATGTACAAGAGTGTATTGAAATGAAACTAACTTAATCAACCCGTGGACATACACTTAGGACAACACTCATCTCGCTTTATAGCCATCTTGACTACAGAGTATACATATATCACTGAAGTAAATTCCTTTCAGTGTATATCTAATTGTTGACCGTCTTCCCGTGGTCACAGTAGTCTACCTTCTCCCGAGGAAAGCAAACTCCTTTATTATGGTCACTTTACCAAAACAAGGCGTCACTGCTCTATAGATTTTATTCACGTGTCACTACAGCGGGGTTGTTTTGACGTCATGAAACGCATGTGTTTGTTTACATTCAATCAGTTGGATGGCGGAGCTCTCACGTGCTTCAGGGAACACACACACACACACTCTTTCTCACACTCACATAAAACTTTCTGGATTTATGCCCAGTAGTTACACCAGATTATAACCTAGAAAGAAATAAGAGTGGATGTAAAGTATATAGATCCATAACTAGTAGTAAACCACTTATGTGCGGCGCTGTATTCTGGCAGTGAGTAACCAGGGACCTGACCTACTCACATCACAAACACCCACATCACAAACACCCACATCACAAACACCCACATCACAAACAACATTTTTTTGGTGTAAACTATGAAAAAGAGAGAGAGAGTTTGACAAGAATAGTTTATGACCGAGTATATGAAGGATATGTTTATATGTTTGTCGTTTGCAGCCTCCATGTTATTATAGCTTAGTTGAGTAGTGTTAGGAGACTCTTGAACCACCAGGAAAAATATTGCCATGGACAACTGGACGAGCAATAGTTGACGGGGTACTGGTGCTGACTTAACTACCTGTGTGTGTAACTCGACCAACTCCCATTCACATTAAAACGTTATTTAATTGCGGGAACATTCAGACACTTATTTGTTTGGTTCTTTGAATATCTTTGTGTTATTCCCGTTACATAAAATTATTAATATTTGTCGCTGTGGTGAAGGGTTACCGCTGTTGTACTCACCTTTAGCAGCTTATACGACAATATGTTACAATCTCCGTACAGTCTTCTCTGTTTATTTGTTTCGTTCATCGTGTCTGTTGTTGTATTATTTACTGGAAACATTAAATTAATATGCTATAGACTCTCCCTTGTGTGTGTGTGTGTGTGTGTGATCAACTGGACATTGGTCCCTGTATGGCAAAACGGCATCGTGTTGCTGGTGATGGCGGGTCGAGCCCCACCATCCATAAACAACCCATCAGCTGATCTCTGACGTCACGCTCAACCCTCCGTACACCGATTACACTATTAAGTGGTTGTATGTGTCGCGAGACGGTGTGTTTGTTATGGGAGCAGCTTCCTTGACCAAGACCAGAGGCAGTGTTAAATAAAATACGCGACAGCATTGAAGAGGCGCGTGTGCTGCAGCTTGTTACAGGGTAGATAAGTAAAGTTAGACGAGGTTTATTCAGGTTAAATTGAGCGTATTAGATAAGGTACCCTCTAATGGCCCGCCAGTGTCATTAAGTATTATTTGGCCATTTACTGGATGTATTTATCTTTGAGGTCAATAAGGGGTCACTTCAGGGGTTCCAAGTTGGCACGGTAATGTTTTATTTGTGTGTGTGTGTATG
Organism: Homarus gammarus; assembly: GCA_958450375.1. Classification (NCBI taxonomy): domain Eukaryota; kingdom Metazoa; phylum Arthropoda; class Malacostraca; order Decapoda; family Nephropidae; genus Homarus; species Homarus gammarus. Next base: position 345,232 of record CAUDMG010003190.1, on the reverse strand, counting down.
TATGTGTGTGTGTGTGTACTGTGTGTGTGTGTACGTTTGCATTTGTGGTAAATTGAAGGTAGGAGCAGGAAGCAAATCTCCCTCGCCACCACCACCACCACATCCGCCACCACCACTTCCCCCATCACGGCACCACCACCACCACCGTCAGTGTCGTGACTCCCCGTAACATAAACCTGCCGGAGACGGTGACGCGCCACTCTGTTATTCCCCCACAAAGGCCCAGACGCCGTAAATCCTCCCTCAGCGAAATCTGCACAGAAAATTATTCCTCGGTGACGTAGATGATCGTTGTGTTTAAGAATATGGCCCACTTTTACGGCAGACCCTCGAGTATCGTTATGGGTGGTCACGAACTAAAGTACCTCTTTTGTCTGAGACTCAACTGTTGGACCTAGGCTCAACTGTTCTAACGAGACTCAGTTGCCTCTTTACCTATAGATGACACTATAATATATTTTCAGTTGTGTTTGGTATAGTCTCGAATATAGGGTGTATAGGAGCTGTTGTTCGTGGCTGTACGTTATTTACCGTCACACATGAAAGATAATCTGGTGTTAGGTATATCTCGACTCATAGGAGAGTGAGGAGAAAATTTTTTGTTTTTTTTATTATAGAATAACAGTCTTGTGGGAGTTGCCACCAGTCGGCGCTTATTTTTAGTTTGTGTGTGTGTGTGTAGGGGGGGCGGGTGTATGTGTAGCGAAGCAGCTTGAAGGGCAGCAGCATGGTGAGGCAGTGTCTATGCGTGGTCAAGGCAGCATGAGAGGTTGGTGAGGCATTATAAGGGTCTTGCGAGGTAGTAGGTAGGTGGGTGCAGGGCGAGGCACTATGGCGAGGTAGGGAGTGGGTGTGAGGCAACAGTCATGGGCGCGCGCGCGTCAGAGAGTGCCGCACACACACACTTACTCACATTCCTGGTGTGGCGACCTCCTCCGTCGCCCCAGATTCACCCAAGTTTTTATGATCCCCAGACGAGGAAAACTTCCTGCAAAATTTAAAGTCTGCTGGAGAGGAAGGGAGAGAGAGAGAGGGGGAAGAGAGAGAGGTGATAAAGGAGGAAGAGAAGTGGATGAACGAAACAAGGACGGCGGAGCTTGTGGAGGTTTTTGTGACGAAGCCTTTGGCGTTCGTGTGAGAGAGAGACGGAGAGGAATCACCGTAAAGTGATGACAGGAATGGGAGGGAAAACACAAGGATACTGAGAGTACGAAAGAGGCGAGTGAGGGGGGAAGAGGGCGAGACTGAAGAGTAAATAGAGGAATAGGATGAGTGTTGGAGAAGGGCAGTGTCAAGAGGCGAGGGTCGGGGGGGAGTGAAGGGAGACGTGAGAGGTCTTTGGAAGGGGAGGGTGAGTGGCAGGGGAGAGGGCGGTGACGGTGGAGGATCAACATGGCCTCCAGGGAAACACGGACCAGAGAATGGAGAAAAAATAAATGGGGGGAGGAGGAGGAGGTTGATAGTAAGGAAGGAGAAGAGGAAGGAAAGACGATCAAAACATCGATGAAAAAACTGTTGCCTCAGCAAAGTGTGAACCGAAGACAGACATTTCTAGAAGTGAAAGGTGAGTTGTGGAACTTGTCCAGCGGGGAGAATGGAGGTGAATAAGGGGGAACTTGGTGAAGAATCTGGGTGATGCGGAGGAGGAAATTACAAGCGGAAGCAGGAAGGTGGGACCGGAAACTAAATGAGGCATAACACGACTAAAAGACAGAATTAGAATGACGGGCGAGAGGAGGGGAGAGTAGTGTATCAGTGGCTGTTGTCTCTGTGTTGTGTCCCTGCTTTTGTATGAGTATTGTGTTTACTGCTGTATCTGTGCGGCTTGTCCCCACAGTTACCCCTTTAGCTGTACTAGGCGCCACATAAGTCACGCCTCCTACGCCTCGTGCTGTATGAAGTCACTCACCAAACTAGTTATAGTAAGGCTCACCTCACGTCACCTTAAACACTTGGTTCTTGTCACAATTTTCAGTATAACACAGAACATGATTTATGATCTGAATGTTTTACAAAGTAATAGAATAAGGGAAAACCTAGTTGTTTGTTGTAAACCGTCAGTGAGCCAGGGGGAGGACTCGATGATCACAGTAGCGGAAGTAGTTGGTTGGCCCGCCTGGTGAGGCATGACTCCTGGCTATAGTGCCACCATTTCCTCATTGAATCAATTAAGTATTTTCTTTTCTTCTGGGGAACCTGTTTGGTCCCCTCGTCTTAGATCGGGTACTTGAGATGTAACGGTTCCGCGGCCATCAAAACACCTTACGCTATATATATATATATATATATATATATATATATTATATATATATATATATATATATATATATATTACGAGCTGCAGGGTCGATTGAGTTGGTGGGTTGGCCGCCAGCTTCAGTCCTCGTCCACAATATAAGACCAATACTGTACCTCAGTGATCCTTATTTTTCATCTTATTTTTTGTTTTACAGATTTTTCAGCAGCTGATGAGCTGATGAAATTTCACACTATCATAACATGTCGACGTACGTGTGCAATCAAAGACAAAAGTCGTGTCTCGGTTTTGTCCGAAGATTAAATATAACTCGTGAAACATTATGAGAGCCTCCTACCACAAGGCAGAGCACACCAAAAGTTTAGCCCTTCGGCATATGTTTTCACCAAATTTCACGACACCACTTTTGTCTTTCATTGTACACTTTCAGAACGACTAACGTACGAACACCCTCCTCCCTCTCTCTTCTGTTGCTCATGTACCTCTTCGCTCCCTCATGTAGCCCCGAGCTCCCCAGGTCTTTTGTTCCCCCCACATCAAAACTATGAAACAACCTTCTCCATCTGTCTCCCCTCCAGCTCTCACATCAACCATCTTGTTCCCTCTTAAACGTGGACCTCTTCCCTTCTCTCATTCATTGCTTTTGTCTCTTACCTTTATTGTATGGCCCCGCGATGTGTCTCTTGACCATCCGTTCCTTTTCAGTTCTCAATACCTACGTTAATATCTTCTTCTTCGTTACAATGTGTCCTTCCAGTCGTCAGCAGAACTAAACGAAAATAGAAAAGTGAACGAAGGAAAATTAGCAAATCAATATAAAGGTAAAAACAAATCACGAAAAACATTAACGTTACGATATCATAGCGTCTGGCATCTTGGGGCTCAATTCCGGTCAGTTATCCTCTTATAAGTCGTTACGTCCCGATATCGTTACGTTATCCTGCCAGGTGGTTAACATTACGACTGGGGAGCGTTATATTGATAAGGTTGAGCTACCATTAACAAACAAACGAGATTTTCCTCTCTAACTCCCAAGTCGTTAACCCTCTGATATCATTACGCTATCCTCTGCCCCCCCCCCCCCCCCAAAAGTATTAAAAAAAAGTCAACAGGAGCCAAACAACCATTGTGTGTCTACGGGTGAGTTAACGGTGGGTGTGTGAGCTGGGGGTCGTACACACCTTCCCACTGCACCTTTTACTGCTGGTTAATGTAAGCAAATCGTAAGTGAAGCCCGGGACTGATTTAACTCGCCATCCTCACGGGGGAACTAACGGTGGGTAAATAACACTGCCTTGTAGGTCACATTGGCTAAGTAACATTGCCTTGCGGGTAGCATTGGCTAAGTAACACTGCCTTGTGGGTAACATTGGCTAAGTAATACTGCCTTGTGGGTAACACCGACTAAGTAACGCCGATTGAGTGACTTTGGTAACACGTAAAACAGAGACCGTCACTGTGCCAATACGTACCGAAAAGACCGGTCTAGATACAGTTGTACTGATTGATAAACTCGGTCTCACTATCAGTTGTACCGATTATCAACCTCAGTATCGATATCAGCCATACCGATTATCAAACTCGGTCTAGATATCAGTTGTTTAAATTTATACACCAATTTTCCTTTTCTTATCGGTGGACCACATTATTATTTAGCTATTGATCCGGAAGGTCATTTGTCAGGGCTAGAATACATCATCCACTTGGAGCCTTGACTGTGGCCTCTGTTAGCGTGTTGGTGATGTAAAGAGTGTTATGCCACATTGCACTTCGAGCCATCATCCACCAGGGTCTTGAAGTATATTGACCATTAACCACATACAGGTCTGAATCGGTCCTAAGTCAAGTGTTGTGAATTTAAGATGCATGGGTGATGTTGATATCGAGGTTGTAGTTTTTGTGGTTTTGACGTTCGGGGTCTTTTAAGTATCGGTCTCTAAGTTCTTGAAGTATCGGTCACTAAGTTCTTGAAATATCGGTCACTAAGTTCTTGAAGTATCGGTCACTAAGTTCTTGAAATATCGGTCACTAAGTTCTTGAAGTATCGGTTACTAAGTCTTTTAAGTATCGGTCACTAAGTCCTGAAGGCACTGCTCTTAGACGATAACATTGAACAGGTAAAGAAAAATATCCTCTCCTAAGTTGAAAGTAAGGAAGTGATATTATGTAGAGGCAGACGTAACAGTGTCCCCTTTTTATTGTTGCGGGTTATGGAAATGTCTTTGTTGAGGCGCCAACCATACCAGCCATGTTGGTGAATACATTACCAGCACCACAAAAACAACTACGTATATAACTAATACAAATAACATATAACAGTAACTATATTGTAACACCTGTTGGAAGAAATATAACAAATAACGCTAGGAGAACATCAGAAAATAACAGTGATACAAAAGTTCACTCATAATAAAACACATTACAGTATGAACATAACAGAGAAGCTGACAACGAGAAGAGAAAAAAGCAACATTTACTCCGTAGGTAATACAGTCCACGTTACCAACAAGAGATCTAATAACACCATGGTAATGAATAACACACTCTTGAGACTTACAAAGAAAATGAGCACAAAAAAATACGACGCCTTGGAGACGCACCGAGAACACTGGCGTATAACAACAACAAAACAAGTTAACAAGAAACATTAATTGTAAACAGAGGGAGAGCACAAACAAGGCTTAATGCAGACAAGATACCTGGCCGCTCACAACACCCTTGAAATATAAACAAGAGGGAGTGCAAGGAACAGTGGTAAACAGAGTCTAGGCCAGCTATGGTTCAGACTACCTCGCCGTAAACAAACTCCCACCGTGCTTAAGCTGAGACGATTAACTCTAAAATTGCTTAGTTGTTTGTAATGCAGGCGAGTCTCATCACAGGTATACAGTAAGATAATTAGGTACAGGTAATGCAGGTAGATCTAGTAGACAAAAGCAAGTAGATACAAGTACAGTACACAGACGAAGAGGGGTGGGTGCAGGTGACTGATGGGTTAACATTGAACTGGTAAGTGGGAGACACCTCGTTTATTGAGTAATGTGTCCTCCCCTGTGAGGTGACGCAACGCCCTCACCATTACTCCTCCCACTCACTTCCTCTTGCCTCATGCTCACCACTTATCCTCCGACTCACTTTCTCTTGTCTCATGCCCAGCACTAATCCTCCCACTCACTTCCTCTTGCCTTATACCCAGCACTTATCCTCCTACTCACTTTCTCTTGCCTCATACCCACCACGAATCCTCCCACTCACTTCCTATTGCCTTATATACCCACCAATTATCCTCTCACTTCCTCTTGCCTCGTACCCAGCACTAATCCTCCCACTCACTTCCTCTTGCCTCATACCCAGCACTAATCCTCCCACTCACTTTCTCTTGCCTCATACCCACCACTTATCCTCCTACTCACTTTCTCTTGCCTCATGCCCAGCACTAATCCTCCCACTCACTTCCTCTTGCCTCGTACCCAGCACTAATCCTCCCACTCACTTCCTCTTGCCTCATACCCACCACTTATCCTCCCACTCACTTTCTCTTGCCTCATACCCACCACTTATCCTCCTACTCACTTTCTCTTGCCTCATACCCACCACTTATCCTCCCACTCTTTTTCTCTTGCCTCATACCCAGCACTAATCCTCCCACTCACTTCCTCTTGCCTCGTACCCAGCACTAATCCTCCCACTCACTTCCTCTTGCCTCATACCCAGCACTAATCCTCCCACTCTTTTTCTCTTGCCTCATACCCAGCACTAATCCTCCCACTCACTTCCTCTTGCCTCATACCCACCACTTATCCTCCCACTCTTTTTCTCTTGCCTCATACCCAGCACTAATCCTCCCACTCACTTCCTCTTGCCTCGTACCCAGCGCTAATCTTACCACTCACTTCCTCTTGCCTCATACCCAGCACTAATCCTCCCACTTACTTCCTCTTGCCTCATGCCCTCCACCTCACAGACAGTCGCCTATCACCAGGTCTTGTAGTGTAACTCCCTCGTGGTCCTGTGGCCGCATTACAATCAGGACCTGACCCACCACCTGGCTTGGCTGTCAGTGTCTCTTGTCTCTGTTGGGTTTTACAATAACGACCTGATTGACGACCCTCCTTGATGACTGTTATTCTCCACTTGGTTTAGATCATGTTTGTTTCGGTTCCTGTATGACCTCCATGACCTGACCACCATGTTGCCTCTCTCGTGGCTTTGGTTATCTCTCGGTGTTCATAACTCATAATGGCTTTAGATAAAAAATGTCGCTAAAAAAGTCTTACATTTTAAAATCTTGAAGTTTATGAGTAAAAAAAATCTTGCGGGTGTTAAGCTGCCCACGGAGAGCTTCCGCTGTAATCATTAGGTCGAACAAAAAAATATATATATTGCTGGTTCCGCTAACCCGACTCACTATTGTGGGCCGCAAAAAAAAAGGAAAAGAGAAAAAGATGAGAAGTTCTTTTCTTGCTCTATTACACGATGACCGTAATGCGGAAAATCTGTCAAGGTCAGAGGTATGAGAGTATCACTTTTCTATATAGGCTAAAGTGGTTAGTTTTTCCCCCTTTAAGCCTGTTAATACTATGGTGTAAGGTTGTTCCACCACCTTGGCAGGATGTTAGTCCACCCAAAGGTTGTTCCACCATCGGCAAGTTCACCGATGAGTGTGAGTGAGTCAGGGTAAAGGTAGCGTGAAAGGAGACGTCCTCCACTCTGGCCAGGAATCGAACTTGGGACTATTAGTTTGGGAGTGTGGCGTCTTAACACTAAAGCCCCGTTCACACTATCGGACCCTCACCGGTCACTGTCCGATAGTGTGGACGGGGCTTTAGTGTAACAATAGATCATAGAAATGGTGGGCATAGTGAGTCCCTCTTAAGGAACATAAGACGTACTTCATGGAGCGAGGCGACCCACCAGCTGCTGTGTTTTAAGACTCGCTCAATCACCGTCCGGTTATCCTTCACCACATTAGGGGAAGGGTTTCCTCGCCGTTAAAAAATATATATATTACTTATAAAATTAAATAACCGCTGGAATAAGGTGCGTTATGTTGAGATATTCTTGTTAAGTCTGCACGAGGATCCTGGCTCACATAATGGTTGATATTGAGTTCCAGAGTTGTGACGGCTTATCGGTCTGGCTGTCAGGAGCAGCAAGCTTTGAGGTGGTGCGGGGCTGTCTGAAAAACACAGCTTTACTCCCAAATGGCCAAGAAGCGGTGTTACCCTAAGGCCTAGGCCATAAGGGGAAACTTGCTATCTCAGAGTGATTTTCTGGAGGGCAAAACTGATTCCCTGGGTGAGTTAGAGGCAGGTTAGTTAAGTCTCCTGACCCGCGGGTTAGTGAGTTCCAGTTACAGATATAAAAAGGTTTGAATGCTCAAGTGTCTGGTATTAAAGGCGAACATAATTTTAGATAATTAAAATGGCTAAGTTCTCCGCTAATATGAGGATGGTTTTCTTTCTTTATTAAGACCAAGAATTACTGTAGGGCAGAGTTTATTAATTTATTGACAAGGTTGCGCAAGAAACGGACAGGTGTATTTAATTTCGTGTGTATTTATTTATATTTAATTAGGATTATTTTTCAGGACTCATTTCTGAGTGTGCACGGTGCTTGTCCAGTCGTCTTTCATTGACTGTTCCAAACTTATTAAGGAATAAAATGGTGTCCGTTCCTAGTTGACTGTACTCGGGCCAAGTGTGTGACGACCAAGTGGGTGTCATAGTGACTGCAGAACATTATAGCTCTAGATCATGGTCCGGCTTATAACATATTTTTTTAAAGCTGTTTTTAACACCTCCTCATCTCTGCCTTGGTCACCTACTGGTACAGCACCAGCGTCAGGTGTTAGTGTTTAAGGTTAGGAACGTCTCTGGATGTTGTCCAAATTTGTGATTACATTACCAGTACAAATTGTACGTTAGTACTGTGCTTTATCACAAGAACACATTGTGCTTGTTTGTGATCCAGTCATCGTTCGCTTGGAAGATAGTTCTGTACCGCCTTCGCCGGCCTACACGCTGCCTTCTGCCTGTTGCTCGACACACCTGTGGTCCAGATGAAGGGCGAGACAAAGCTTGTGTTAAATTAACTGTGTGCTGGCCAGGTGGTTATAGCACAAGGTTCCAACACCAGAAACTGTTAGCTCAACATACACAAAGCATGGCACTATATAAGACCCACATATCATCATGTAAACACTGTACATGGCCGTGTACCGTAACAATGACCCGTGTTGTGAGAGCTCTCAAGGCATAGTTTCGTCCAGGTGTGTTAATTAAATTTTGTAGAAAAGAAATCATGATAAAATGTCAGATTAATGGAATTAATCGTGAGGTGAGGCGAGATTCGTGCAGCCACACACACACTCATGCGTTGCATTCTCTTGGTGCGAGTTACACCGTGCGTCGCCTGCCCGTGTGTCACCCGCCACTTTATTAGACCCACACACGCGGGCTCCCTCAGTGTGTACATCCTGCCTTCCTCCGCCATTTTTGAGTCCGCTGCCGTGTGTCTGGCTATGTATGTTGGAGGCATGTATGTATTTTCAGGGTTATATATTCGTTTTAAGGTCAATCCCAGCCACAGTCATGGTCACTCATTCACAACCACAACACCTTCCTCCCTCCCCACGCGCAGGCAAAGGGGCTTATTTTGGAGGTTAGTTATGTGTAATAATGGGTGTCCTGTTGTATCTATGGATTCGGTCATTGGTTAAAATGACACTAATCATGTTTTGCCTTCCTTTCATAACATTACACACACACACACACACACACTATCGCTACCACTCTTGCAACCCATTCATTTAATAGAGTATTAGCGTAGAGTGTGTGTGTGTGTATGAGTGTAATTTATAGCATATTATAAACTAACATTATATATATTAGATACCTTCTCTGTGTTTGTGGTGCAGTGATTAACTTGTAGGATAAAAAAATAATATACATATCAGCAAACTCTACTGTGTGTGTGTGTGTGTCAGGTGAGTAGGTGCCTCCTCGATCGCTCGTCAAGGCTCGTGCCACGCCTGGTTTAGGTGAGCCAGCCAGAATTATGTGTATTAGCGACTGAGAGACCAAACAGACGCGGTGCTCTTGTGTTTCTAACGAGGAATATTGATGACAGACCTTCTTTATAACACTGTGTTGCTCCTGTACGGCACTGTTGGCTAGTTTTCCCTGTCACGTCATGCTGGTTGTAGTTACTATGTGGGGGGGGGGGTGTATTTGGGGACGGATAATGGTGTTAGAGGGACGAGGAATAGGAAGGAAGGAAGGCAGAAGAGGGATTAGGGTAAACTAGGAGGAAGGAGGGAGTAAAAGGGGTGGACAGAGGAAAGGAAATGGGGGATGAAGAGGTGGACAGAAGTAGGTAGGGGGGAGGGGACTACATGTAGGGGAGGGGTTGGATGGAGGGGAGGGAAGGAAAGGGGAAAGGAAGACCTATGGGTAAGGACTGGATGGAAGGGGAGAAGAGCTGGAAGGGGGGGGGGGGGAGAGACTGGAGGGAAGGTGGAGGGACATGCAACAGTTCCCTCCTCATGTACGTCTTATCCCGCCATATTGTTGGATCGTGAGGTGTGTGAGGGCGGTGTGTCGTGAGGTGTGAGGGCGGTGTGTCGTGAGGTGTGAGGGCGGTGTGTCGTGAGGTGTGAGGGCGGTGTGTCGTGAGGGCCGTGAGGAGGTGTGAGGGCGGTGTGTTGTGAGGTGTGAGGGCGGTGTGTCGTAAGGTATGAGGACGGTGTGTACACGAGTCTGGCCCACCACATGCACTCACTGTGTTTAAACCCCTTTTCACCCAGTAATTGGTGGCCTGTGTATTATTCATGAGGGTATTTAGAGCTTAGAGGGTTATGTTTGTTGCTGCCTCCCCTGTCCTGCCCTGAGTGTGTGTGTGGTTGTGGTGTGGTAGTGTGGAGTAGTTGTGGTGGTGGTGTGGTATCTTGGTGATGGTGTACAGTAGAGGGGGGAGTCGTGGTGTAACATGGAACAGTCTGAGTAGCACCGGAGCTTCATCAACACAGTCCAGTATAATGATTCGGAACTTAGTCTAACTTATAATTTTCTAACCTAACTTAACCAAATCTAACTTAACCTAACCTCCCTTCCCCTACTCTAACCTCTCCTCCCTTACTCTAACCTCCCCTCCCCTACTTTAACCTCCCCTCCCATGCCCCCTAACCTAGCCCAATAACAGTTTCACGATACAAACTCAAAACGGACCCATTGTCACAAAATTTGGAACCTAACCTATATTACATGGTATATTGTAGGCCTATATTTCATGGGATATTGTAGGCCTATAGAGGAATTGTAGTGGAGGTCTATTAGACGAGCAGACATAAACCGAAAGTTATTACAACATCTTGTGGTTATCTAGGGGCGAGGTAAGGCAGGTGTTAGCACTACGGCACCTATGGCAGACTCGCCCCTCCACACCTTTACACACACAATTTGATTTAGTGCCGCGCTGTGCCGGGGTTCAAACTATATGTGACATACCTCCGGAATTCCATAAAAATAGTGAAAAAGTTTTCCATGTTCGGCTAATGGCGGGAGTTGTAAGCTGCATCCATGAGTTTTTTTTTTTCTCGTTTTTTTTAGGATATTGACTTTTATAGCATCGTATTGGATTGATTTTATTTAGTTTATGATGGAATTTTTTGTTGTTTTATAAATTTTTATGAACTATATTATTTTTTATTTTGAGTTTGAATTAAATTTTTTCTGGATTTTATTTTTAACTCGTTAGTGGATTTTCAAGTCCTTTTGTTAAATTGTTAATATTTTTATTGTTTTATATTGACTTTTTTATGGATTATATATTTTCCTACAGATTCACAGTAGGTATTAACAAACAGTAGTACAGGTGTAGTTCTCGTCACAAGGTAGTGTGGGATGGGTATTGGTGGTGTGTTGTAGTGGAGGTGGGTGTTGGTGTATGGGTGTTGGTGTATGAGTGTCGGTGTATGGGTGTCGGTGCATGGGTGTCGGTGTATGAGTGTCGGTGTATGGGTGTCGGTGCATGGGTGTCGGTGTATGGGTGTCGGTGCATGGGTGTCGGTGCATGGGTGTCGGTGTATGGGTGTCGGTGTATGGGTGTCGGTGTATGGGTGTCGGTGTATGGGTGTCGGTGTATGGGTGTCGGTGTATGAGTGTCGGTGTATGGGTGTCGGTGTATGGGTGTCGGTGTATGGGTGTCGGTGTATGGGTGTCGGTGTATGGGTGTCGGTGTATGGGTGTCGGTGTAAATAGAGGAGATAAACTCATTGTAGACTTTGGGTGTAGATTCCTCCCCTCTTGTCTACGTCTTAGCATGTATCCCCTTTACCCCGAGTCCTAGCTCCGTCCTCAGCCAGCGGGGTGTGGCTGGGGAGGTGTGCAGAGGTGAGCTTAACCTATCTCTCCTCCATCAGCGCTCACCTCGTACCTCACAAATATTTACACTTCCTCTCTTCTCCCATCCATCACCTCCTCCTCCTCCTCTTCCCGTCCACCACCACCACCTGCTCCTCCACCACCACCACCACCTGCTCCTCCACCACCACCACCTGCTCCTCCACCACCACCTGCTCCTCCACCACCACCACCTGCTCCTCCACCACCACCTGCTCCTCCACCACCACCACCACTTACCATCATCTCCACCACACTACCCGCCCCCTGTTACCACCCCCCCTTCACCCACCACCACGCACGCCTCTCTCTTCCTCGGCCCCCCCCCCCCACCTGTCATCCCCCCACCTGTCATCCCCCCCACCTGTCATCCCCCCGTCTATCCTAATCTTTGGTATATCTCAAAAACTTAACATAAAACACACAAACACACACAAACACACACACACACAAACACACTCTGGCCGTTTGTCTTCGCCTGTGTTTTGAGGGGTGTGTGTGTGTGTGTGTGTGTGTGTGTGTGTGTGTGTGTGTGTGTGGTACTCCCTGCCTCCAGACCTTCATCTCCAGGTAAGCAGGCTACCGCCACCACTACCACAACCATCACTACCACAACCATCACTACTTCCTCCGCTACTACCATCACTACAGCTACTACTACCACCACCACCACCACTACTATCTCCATCACCACAACCATTACTACTACCACCACCACTACTACCACCGTCGCCACTACCACTTCTACCACTATCCCCACTACCACCATCCCCACCACCACCACATCTGCAGGTCGCGGAGAATAACTGGGACCGAAAAATATGTGAAATAAAGAAGGGAGAAAAGAAAGAGAATGGCAGAAATGAGAGACGAGATTGGACGAAGATGGTGGATAGCGGAGATGAAAGGAGACGAAGGAAGGAGGAGATAGTGGAGAGGAGAGGAGAAATTGAGAAGAAAAACGTAGATAGTAAAGGAGAGAATAGAATGAGACGGAGAATGGATAGCGAATGGAGGAGAAGGAGGTGGAAGAAGGAAGTGAGGAAGAATGAAGAAAAATAAGTATACATATTTATTACTTATATGAATTAATTTACCTATTTAATTACTTATAAAATTATGTACAGGTGTGTTAATTCACTTCTTACTTCTTTACCATCAACTTTTATTTAACATTTTACTACAATTATTACTTTATCCTCTTATACGAGTGTTTATTGTGGCTCTCTCTCTCTCTCTCTCTCTCTCTCTCTCTCTCTCTCTCTCTCTCTCTCTCTCTCTCTCTCTCTCTCTCTCTTCTTTTCCCATCCATCTCTTTTAATTAACTCCTGTGGGTATCTTCCTTATTTATTGTACTTCCTCCATTCATCAGGTTCTTCTCTGGCTCTCCTTTTCGTCTCATTCCTTATTTATTATTATATTTGCTTCTCTTTTTCTCTTCTTGCTTGCTTTCTTCCTTACACCTTCCTTACCCCTCTTCCCCTCTCCTTCCTTACCCCTCTTTCTCTCTTACCCCTCTTCTTTTCCCCTTCCTTACCCCTCTTCCTCTCCCCCTCTTCCTCACACCTTCCTTTTTCCTCTTCCCCTCTCCTTCCTTACCCCTCTTCCTCTCTCCTTCTCCTCACCTCCCCACCCTTTATTGTGTTGCTCTCGCTACCTCTGCATTTTAATGGCGGTATTTGAAGCGTCTGCCTTTTTTATTCGGTCGAGCGAACCAACACAAGTTTTGCTGTGTTTGAATGATCCCCCCAGTGTGTTGCCCGGATATATACGTTTCTTACCTTCTATATTCCACACTTATATATTTCATCTCACTAGTGATTTATATATATATATGTATACTGTTTATATATATATACAGTATTGTAGGAGTCCCTGATATATTTCATGCCATATACAGTATATATTATTATTATTATTATTATTATTATTATTATTATTATTATTATCATTACTTTTATTATTATTTTTATTAAGTAGATATTTATTAGTTTATTCTCTGTAATTTTGTAGAGTCTATAGTCAATCCTGTTAATATTGTTTTGAATTAATGAGATGGAAAGAATTATGGCACCGTGTTATAGGCAGTGGATATTACTTCCGTGTATTACCCTTGTTTAGTCTCCTTCATCTGACCTGACTGATCGATGTGTTTTATTCCGCGTATGAGTGAGTGTTTATGAAAGTGTGGATTTAACGCAGTCAGTGACCCACTCTTGACCTCTATTGTGTTATATAACGGGGAACACACACACACACACACACACACACGAGACTCAGTAAATCGGCTCTGTATTATTTATTAATTTATTCATGGTGTGGTTTAACTTGTTTATGTATTTTATTAAGTATCTGTTTATAGAATTGTTTATCCGTGTCTGTCGGTCTGTCTGTTTGTCCACGCAGTAGAGTTGTAATGTCTTTTTAGGTTGATAGAAGTCGCCCAAAAATTATCTTTACAAAAAATTGTGTTGAGACAATATGACACAACGAACGAAGGATTGTGACAACCCTACCAAGACAACAGGCGTCGTAGTGTTCATTCTGAAATTCACCGACCCCCCCCCCCCTTCTTCCCCTCTTTCCTCCAGTAAAGATAGTTTTTGATCGACTGTCTGTCCAACCGTCTATCCGTCCGTTCACACGTCCGTCTATCCATCCATTCGCACGTCTGTCTATCCATCCTTTCGCACGTCCGTCTATTCATCCGTTTACCCGTCTGTCTATCCGTCTACCCGCCAATCCGTCTGTCCATCCGTCTATCTACCCGTCCGTCTACCCGTCCGTCCGTCTATCCAACCGTCCGTCCGTCCTCTTGTTCAGTGTGGTGGCAGTAGCTGCTCGGCGACAGGTGGACATAACGAAATTTGTTTGGGTAAATTCGCTTAGGGATGGAGGTGTGCCCGCGGGGGGGGTCATCAAAATTAATATTGCAACGCCTACAAAAAATGTGAACTGTAAAATACTTCAACGTGTGTGTGTGTGTGTGTGTGTCATCACTATTACGTGTACCTAGATAGGGATCTTGAGAAACAATAATATACAAAATGGAGGCTTTTGTTCTGACCTTCACCGTAACACCCACTGGACCGCCACACCACCACCACACCACTGGACTGCCACACCACCACCACCACCACGAGGCCAGGTCATTAAGCCCAAAGATTCTGCACGTTAATTTGGTCTCCTTAACTGGTGCTTAAGCCAGCGTATCCAGCCAACATAAAGTCTCACTCTTATTTTTAATGCCATATTGAACATTATTTTTTTCTTCTTCTAACTCTAGCTTAAGTTTGCCAGTTAGTTGCCTTCTTACCTCTTCTGTTACGAGAAAAGTTGAACGTAAGGAAGGTTTGAAAATCCTCGTGTACTTGTGTCTGGTGGTGAGTCAGGTCAGGTCAGGTCACCCCACCCCACCCTCCCCTCCCCTCCCACCTTCTCTTATTTTTTCCCCTAAATTGTTTTTATTCGCCCTGTAAAGCGAGGATTAGAGAGAGCAGGTGGTAGGTGTTTGAGAGAGCAGGTGGTAGGTGTTAGAGAGAGCAGGTGGTAGGTGTTAGAGAGAGCAGGTGGTAGGTGTTAAAGAGAGCAGGTGGTAGGTGTTAGAGAGAGCAGGTGGTAGGTGTTAGAGAGAGAAGGTGGTAGGTGTTTGAGAGAGCAAGTGGTAGGTGTTTGAGAGAGCAGGTGGTAGGTGTTAGAGAGAGCAGGTGGTAGGTGTTTGAGAGAGCAGGTGGTAGGTGTTAGAGAGAGCAGGTGGTAGGTGTTTGAGAGAGCAGGTGGTAGGTGTTTGAGAGAGCAGGTGGTAGGTGTTAGGTGTTAGAGAGAGCAGGTGGTAGGTGTTAGGTGTTAGAGAGAGCAGGTGGTAGGTGTTTGAGAGAACAGGTGGTAGGTGTTAGAGAGAGCAGGTGGTAGCTTGTTAACAACAGTGGTATGAGGAAAGAAGTGTACCTAGGGTCAAGGCGCCGTGTACCTGTACCAACACTCAGTATCACAAGGGCAGACCGCGGGTGTAGGTATTCCAGAATTTTTAGGAAGTTTCATTGCAAGAAATGGAATGTGACGGCTGAGTGGACACATCTCTCTCCTCCTGACCCAACTTTTCACGTTGGGGAAGTGAAGGCGGTCGAGTGTAGTGCCGGCCACTGTGTACTCTTGTGTGCCGAAGGCTTAGTGCTGTATCCACACTGCCTCTAAGATGCAAAAGATGTAAAAGTGATGTCATGGATTGAGACTACACCCAAACGGCCCAAAACACTCAAATATACCGGACTGGCGCTGAGCTAAAGGTCATTCCTGGAAACATTTGATTTTGGTTAAGGTCGATCTGAGGTCAAGGTCACGTTTTACACTCGAGGTCGTGGTGTTGAGAGTGACCGACCGCTCGACCTCCCCCAGCTTTTAGCAAATGCTTCCAAACTTTGTGATTAGATTCTGTCTTTTAACACAAGACTTATCCTGGACAACCCACATCGATTTTCGCCAAGTGTCCTCCTGGGGCGCTGCTTTATATTTTTATTTCTTTTATCCTTTTTTCTCGTACTCCAGCAAGTCCACCACTTTTAACCCCACTTTCCTGTTTCTTTTCCTTATATTAGTCCCACAAGTGTGTCACCTCTTCTGTTCCCTCTCATTCTTTGCTCTCCAAGTCCACCACTTTTCTGTTAACAATTTCTATCTATGCCTTTTCTACTGCTCCAACCTCCACCGTTCCTCATGGTGTCCTTTTTCTTTTTATTAAATTTCTGGGCCAAGTCAGCCATACTGTGTTATATGTTTTCCGTCTTCCTCTCTATCAGGTCCACCTTTTGCTTTCCCAATGCTGTTCTTCCTCCTTTACCATCTTACTCCAGCATGACCCGCCACCATCACCACGCTCCTCCATCCCTGTTGGTGGCTCCGTGTCGTATTGCAATATGCAACAAACTATATTATGCCTCCCTTCCCTCACTCCCTTCCTCCTTTCTCTCGGTTTTCCAGTCCGATGTTATTGAATTCGGTGAGCTCAGTCATTCAAACTGTTTACTGTTGGTGCCCCCAAAAAACAGGTGCGCCCCCCCCCCCCCCCCACCCTCCGATCCCTCTGACGTACGGCGCACAAATAACTAAAACCCAGGCAGCTCCTCTGTTGGGAGGGAGGGAAGGAGGGAGTGAACATCCTATTGACAAGAACGGAGAATCGTAGATATTTCTTAAATACCTAAAAAGGGTTTATTGTCTTGTATAGAAACTGAGTTAGTGAATCGTGGTTCATGTCCTCAGCCGGTGAACCATTCTGACGATGTTAACAACAACAACAACAGCAACATCTGGTAAATAATCTCGAGTTAGTGAATAGTGTCCGAGCCACCTGGTGGGTCTCTCTCTCTCTCTCTCTCTCTCTCTCTCTCTCTCTCTCTCTCTCTCTCTCTCTCTCTCTCTCTCTCTCTCTCTCTCTCTCTTCAATCAAACCAGAACCTTTCTCTCACTCTAATATACTCGTTCTCACGGGGTTGTTTCTCAGTGGTGTACCTAGGTAGGTCAGTATGTCTGTTAGGTGGGCGTCAGGTCAACTAGGTCCCAATCCTACTAAGTCCCAGTCCTACTAGACCACAAACCTACTAGTGCTCAGTCCTTCCTGACCCCAAAACTACTAGGTCCCAGTCCTATTAGACTCAAAACCTACTAGTCCACAGTCCCACTCGGTCCCATCCAAACTTAACTAAGAGACGTTGAAAATGGCCGATGGGGGGGGGGGGGGGGTCCGTCCCGCGGGGTTCTAATTAGGAATACTGACGGGAGGAGGGAGGTAATAGCAGTGTGGTGGTGCCTGTGTTTACGATGTGTCCTAGTGGGTCATTACCTGGCATGACTCGTGTCCTTTATGACTTCACCTGTGTTACCTGTGAGGGGGAATACTTGTACTTTTGGGCGATTTTTTTGTAGATGATTTTGAGTGTTTTTTTCATCACCTTTTTTAGAAATATTTGTAGAGTTTGGATTAATCGTTGTGGGAACATTATAACATTTATCCCTGTGGTGTGTCCATGGCTTGTCTGCTGGGGACGGACTGTCTCTGACTTGCTGGTGTGGCAGGTATATGTACTGTCCGTCGGAGATATTATGTACTGTCCGTCGGAGATATTATGTACTGTCCGTCGGGGGATATTATGTACTGTCCGTCGGGGATATTATGTACTGTCCGTCGGGGGATATTATGTACTGTCCGTCGGGGGATATTATGTACTGTCCGTCGGAGATATTATGTACTGTCCGTCGGGGATATTATGTACTGTCCGTCGGGGGATATTATGTACTGTCCGTCGGGGGATATTATGTACTGTCCGTCGGGGGTATTATGTACTGTCCGTCGGGGGATATTATGTACTGTCCGTCGGGGGATATTATGTACTGTCCGTCGGGGGTATTATGTACTGTCCGTCGGGGGATATTATGTACTGTCCGTCGGGGGTTATTATGTACTGTCCGTCGGGGGATATTATGTACTGTCCGTCGGGGGATATTATGTACTGTCCGTCGGGGGATATTATGTACTGTCCGTCGGGGGATATTATGTACTGTCCGTCGGGGGATATTATGTATTGTCCGTCGGGGATATTATGTACTGTCCGTCGGGGGGTATTAGCTGCTGGACGTGATCTGTGTACGTTCCTGAGATGCCGGCCCTCGGAGGTGACTTGTGCATTTCCTTAGTGATCGTAACACGTCCATAGTGAGCCTGGTAAGGGCTGTACGTGACCTGCAGTCCGTGTGTGGGCGTGCCTGACAGCAGGGTCCCCTAACTGTCGCATTATGGCCACCTGGCTGATGATATTCTACACTACAGCACACCTTGGTAGTCCATGGTACCAAGACTAATTCTAGTGGTGTGTCTGTCTGTCTGTCTGAGAGAGAGAAGTTATAAAATGGAGATACCTTTTAGAACTACAGCCATTGAGTATAATATGTCGGTCTTCAGGGGGACGTAGACAAACTCTTAACCAAAACTGTCTTCAGCTCCACAAATTACGACCAGTGATCAAAACTCTTTCACCCAAACTTTTACGAATGAGAGAAAATAAACTTTGTCTTTTGGGAAAATATCTCTCTCAACTGATGAGGATGATAGGTTGCGGGTTGAGAAACATTGACCTGAAATATTACCATAATTACAGGTGTAAGCGTTTAGTTTAGTTATCCCCAGGTGGTGACAGTATCATACAGGTGGTGCCTTAACCAACAGTATAATTTAAATGGCGTATCAGAAAACTAACTAACACACACTCTCTCTCTCTCTCTCTCTCTCTCTCTCTCTCTCTCTCTCTCTCTCTCTCTCTCTCTCTCTCTCTCTCTCTCGTAGCTCGTAAGCCAGTGAAATCAATCCACCATCACCCACCTCCCAACCTGGTCACACCACGCCTTAAGTTCCATCTAATTAAGTATCATTATTTACCTCCGACATTCCTCACATTGTTTCCATTTTGAATATCCAGCCCGTCACTCGTCTCCCCTTCTACCATCCTCTTCCATCTCCTCTTCTTTAACTTAAATAATTATCCGTTATCTATCTTATCGGTAGTATACTTAGCCCAAATAGCTTGACTATAGGACATTGTAATTATTTCACCATCCACAAGACACACACGCGGACCTCACCTTAATCGTCTCCCAAGTCCATGATTGATTGATCGATATTGATATTTACACTGCATAGCTCCATCAGTGGTCTCCCTAGATGTACAGTGAGGGGGGTGTTCAGGCTGGAGTACCGGGAGAAGAGCTGTCGTGTTCGGTAGGGGTCACTCTGGAAAAACCTCACACTCGACCAAAGGGGAACTGAGCGTGGAATGCATTGATGAGATGCGAGTGTGGTGCCGCAGTGGTACCTAGCCAACAACCCCGTCACAAGACTCAGAACAAATAAAGTGGTGGTTTCCTTGTACCTGTAGTAGTTTGGTTTGTTTGGTTACACAAATACAAACATAAGGTCGAATAATTGAGTTGGAAAGAAGTACAGAGAATCAGTAAAGGTAAAGAGGAGTAAGACATGATCTTATTACTGTACTTCCTTTACCACAAGCAACAGAGGAAATGGTGGAAACAAGCACACTGAATTGAATTTGAATTTGCCCCGCTAGTTTATTGGGCACCCCCTTACACTTGAGTGTCAGAGAATAAAGGAGATCATCGTCTCACACCACCAGAAGGTCAGAGGTCAAGTGGGCGGGCACAGGTCCTACTAACTAACCATTAGGACTGGTGCCCGGGAGGACGAGTCTACATTACCACTGAGGGTTTTGTGTACTGCACTCCAGTCCATAGTACCATAATGTATTGTCTCAAGCTAGGTTGGGGCTTACTGAGATTAGGGCCTGATAGGACTGTTGCCTACTAGGACTGTTGCCTACTAGGACTGTTGCCTGTTAGGACTGGGACGCATTAATATTGGGGTCAGTAAAGACGGGAGCCTTCTAAGATTGGGGCCCCATTGAAACCTGGGCCGAATCGACCAGTCACTGAAGAGAAATCTACTTGACAATCTCTTAAAGACCAGTCACAGTCGCCTCTCTCATCACCCATTTTTATGGAGCCGTAATGAGCACCTGTTGTGTGATGCTGGAGAGGACCTGACGAGGGGAAGGGCTGGACCTGACGGGGGAAGGGGCTGGACCTGACGAGGGGAGGGGCTGGACCTGACGGGGGAAGGGGCTGGACCTGACGAGGGGAGGGGGGGGGGGTGCTGCTGGCTACTACTGTGGCCAGACACGCAGGCAGACAGCTGGCATGTTACTCAGACAGACAGGCGACTATCGTAGATGCATGTAGACGAGGAGTCAGTCAGCTAGATGTGTTGGCGACTGTCTGGTATGTAGGAGGATAACCAGTCAGACAGATTGGTAAGTGTCAGATACGCAGCAGGATGACCAATCTGACTGGTTGGTAACTGTCTGGTATGCAGACAGTACGGCATTCATTTGTGGTCACTACAGCAGACGATGAGTCAGGGAGACATGCTGGCACCTGCACTGGCACAAGTAGACCTCCAGGGAGTCATGCTGCAGGTGACTGTCATTACGAAAGCAGTCGGTCAATTTGCATTGTCATTTCTGTAGTTACTGAGGTGGGCTGGATCACGTGAGGGGGTCGGCTTGTGTCGCCTAACTAAGCATACCAGAAACATAACTCACAACCGATATGAGCGACATCGTTCACACTTAATTTATATACTGTTCAGTCGACCCCTCCTGCTGTTATTTATATATTATTAGGGGAAAAGGCACAAACGTCAAGGTCACACAACTTTAAATAAAGGTACCGCCGGGCATGAGTTGGCACTGAGGGGTGGGGGGGGGGGTGGATATTGACGAGGGGTCGACCACGAGTGCCTGAGGACCCCGAGCAACGACCCCACTTGGTGTTGATGTCTGGCAGGTTGTAACAAGGGCATTGGTGCTGTTTTTTGTGTGTGTGTCGACTGCTGGTGGACTGGACACTGGCATAATGGCTCAGGCGTGACCACCAGTCTCGTGTAGTGCTGTAAAAAAGTTTGGTGTTCAAAGGGTTAAGTTGAGGTTGACACAGGGCGATATTTGCCGTTGTAGATTTCAGGTGTGAGAGTTACGTGGACAGGTGGTGAAGCTTGCGTGCTAACCACTTAGTATATATCTCATGGTGGTAAAATGCACTCCAATTACCAGAAGCTACAAACCAAGTAAGGTATTCATAACTAGTGTGTGACAGGTGTGTTCACCTTTCGCACCGCCTGACTAAGCGTTGGGCCACTTGAGTCATAAAGTTAGTACACCTGACAAACTTTAGAGAATTCGTATCCAGTGCTCGGGTTCTTCAAGAGCCGTAAGATATTTACGTCTAACTGAAGATTGCGAGAACGCCTCTCAATTCCTCATTGAAGTTGGAAGTCAAACGGTGTCTAAATTCTCTGTAACTTTCATAATTATAAAAATGAGTTCTCGTCAGCCTCATTGAGGAGGAAAACTTAAGATACCAAACACTAGACCAAAGACCAGGAGACAGGCGGCCAGTAGTTACACTTTCCTCTCAAAACATATTCTTTACGTGCCTCTGTCTGTGTGGCTTGGTGGTGCGTCTTATTCAAGGGAGTTGTGTATGATGGCCGCTCACCGATCTTGGATTAGTGTGGTGAGGAAGGTGGCCATTGAACCCCCCCCCCCCCCACACGTTACATCCGCCTCACTAGGACAACATTCCACCAACACAAACCTCGTAACGTAAACAACAAGAGGAGCTGAAGGAACTACAACAGACAGGAGTATCTTTACTGTCACTTGTTCCAGTCGGCCATAAAGACAGGTAGATGGGCTAGTCATGCAGCCAGCCAAGCAGGTGGTCACGCATGGTTCGACTGCCAGGTAGTCTAGCAGGTTATGAGGAAACTAATAAATTAGATCCCAGTCACTGTAGTTAGGAATTGAGTTTTGGTAACGACCCCACAGTGTTTATGTCCCAGATTGCACATGATAGCCGTGATAGAGGTGAGGCGTAATAGCGAGAAGCATGATAACCTCAACTGTTGCATTTACTAGTCTAACCCCCTCCCCCACCACCACCACCCAACCTGTATTTAACGAGAATGTGAACGAGTTCTTTATAGCGATTTTTTTTCTTTAGTAATTAGGTGTGTGTGTGGGGGGGGGGCGGGGGGTAAAGTGTTGACACGTGTATTCAAGTAACCAGGTGGGTAGCAGGTGAGTGGCTTGGATACTAAAGCGCGTTTTTTCCCCAGCTGAGAAAAGATGCCCCGACCCCTCCTCAAAACAGCTGATTGGCTGTTGCAAACCTGTCCGATTTTGTCCTGAAGTAATGGTCTATTTCTAAATGAGTTATTCATAATCGCTGGGATGACCGTTTCTGATGAGAAAGATATATAGCTAAATTATTTAAAGATAAATACATTCATTATTTCAAACATAAGCACGTAGGAAGTTTATTAGAAGTATTATACATGAATTAACTGTTAAACTCTGGTAGTAAATTCACGCTTTCGGAAGATTCATTTAATATATACTTATTTTTACCCACAATAAGGCATACAAAGACAAATTACGTACCAGTAATACTACATTATGCAAAAACAACATTTAAAAAGATCAGAATCACATTGAAATATTTACACGACCGTCAGCAGAGGCGGGAAATACGACTGCGAACAACTTCATGAAATAAACAAGAATATACGATAACTAAAGCAGAGATACAAATAAAATATATCAAAAGACCACAACATGTAAATAAGGATATCAAATGTCTGAAACTGTTGAGGAGAGAAAAGGCTGAAACAATTACGATAGCCGGCTGAGGATGACGGCAATGTCTAGAGTTTTCGACGTTCACTGAAAAGAGTTGGTTGTGTTGATGTTTTCTTTACACAACAGAAGCGTGGATGGTTCCCTGTTTCACTATCAAAATATCTTTATTGTTCACGTAAAATTGCTTCCCTCTCTCTCTCTCTCTCTCTCTCTCTCTCTCTCTCTCTCTCTCTCTCTCTCTCTCTCTCTCTCTCTCTCTC
Organism: Homarus gammarus; assembly: GCA_958450375.1. Taxonomy (NCBI): domain Eukaryota; kingdom Metazoa; phylum Arthropoda; class Malacostraca; order Decapoda; family Nephropidae; genus Homarus; species Homarus gammarus. The sequence continues at coordinate 322,050 of CAUDMG010003190.1, read as the reverse complement.
TCTCTCTCTCTCTCTCTCTCTTTCACTTCTCTATTATCAACGTTATTATAATTCCTCTTCCTTGTATGTTTTAGTCTCCTGCTCTTTCCTCTCCTTATTCTCCCCCATTCTTATCATGTCTTTTTATCTTATTTGTTCTTGTTGTTATTATCGCCTTTCTCTTTTATTTCCTCTTCGTTTTGATTCTGTTTTGGGTGTTTCCTCTACATTTAGTCCTTCCCTACGTCCTCTTACCACTGACGACGCCCCCTCCTCTTCCTTACATCACCTCTCCTCTAACCACACCCCCTCACCACACCCCTTCACCACACCCCCTCACCATACCCCTTCACCAAACCCCCACACCCCTTCACCACATCCCCACACCCCTTCACCACACCCCCCCATACCACCCCCCTCACCATACACCACACCCCCTCGCCATAGACTCCCCACACCACCCTTACCATACACCATACCCAGGCCTCCCCTTCGTATGTTAACGTTATAATATTAATTGTGCCGCTCAGAATAAAGTCATTAGCTTCACGTGTGGGACCTTCATAGTCTGTGTTGCTGAGGGTGGAAATACGCGACAGTTAATGGTGGTGGTGGTGGTGCTGGTAGTGGTGGTAGTGTCATAATTATGTTGGTATGTAATTATTGGCGTATAATTATTCAGCTGTTTCTTTCTAGTGGTGGTGATGGTGGTGGTAGTGTTGTGTTTATGGTGATAGGAGTCCTTGTGTTATTATTGTTGTTGTATCATTTAACTGAGAGAGAGAGAGAGAGAGAGAGAGTAATTGTGGAAATCTGCCTCAAATTTGTGATGGTAGTGTTCAGTAAGTCATCACTAAGGTAGACTGTTCTAACTTATGTATTTCTCTTATGTTTCAGGTAAGGTGTTGTGAGAGCCAGGTGAGGTGTGTGTGTGTGATGGTCACTCTCTCCCTCACTAATCATCTTCACCATCAGGTAAGACGCGCCATTCTCTCCTTCATACCTCTAATTCTTTTTTCAACTTTTTTCCCCGACTTTGTTTTGTTTTTTTCACCTGTTTTTGACGTCTTCGGGTAAGTTGTTTGTTTGTCAGTGTTATAATTATGTATTTTAAAATCCTGTGGTAATTTTGTTTTTAATATAATAGCGCCAATTTTCATAGCCTTTGGTGACGTAGAAACTGAGTCACTCCGACTTAGGGTAAATGTGAAGTGTTTTCAGCGTGTCTCTCTTTAACGTCGTGAAACTTTCTGCCTCTCGAGTTTCCTAACAAAAGGCTTTTATAGGCTACAATATCCGCCAACTTTTAACTCTTTGTCTGGCGGCTTTTTTTTTTCGTTAATCACGTCTGTCTGTCTGTCTGTTAGTTTCCTTGCTTGTAATCAGTTTAGCTGGTGCAGAGACAGACATAACGTTCACAGATTCACAATATGGCTTCACCCTATCAACTTTTGTGAGTGAGGTTGAAGTCGAGTGTCATTGAGTTTAATTTCGAAGACCATTTGGCACTGAGTTCTAGATGACTACTTAAAATTTTCATGTTCCTTTTTTTTTTAAGTAACTTAGGAAACGTTAAAGTAAACACAGAACGTTGTAAAACATTCTACAAGTTATGAAAAACAATCTGTAAGTATATAAGTCCCAAACACACAACTTAGAGGAATTAGCTGGCGAAATATACGCTTTAGTGGAGGAGGAGGGGGGGGGGGGGGTTACAAATAGGTGGTGCTCAGCTGTGGAAGAATAAACCAGATTACCCACGACCCAGTTCTCACGGCCACGCGCTAGTCCAAACTGAAAAATCCGCTGACCTTGACCTTTGAACTTTAAAAGGCTTTGAAAGGTCAACATTTTTTTTTTAGGATCGAGCGTTTGAGTGGGAGGTACAGGGGTCAGTAAGCGCATCTGTTCTCAGGTAGGAAAGAATTAAAAAATAATAATAAAAGTAAAATAGGTAAATTAAATAGGTATATACAAAAATAGATATAAAAAAGGTAGATATGTATTATGGATGGAGGTATATATGTATTATGGATGGATGGTGTTAATTCCAGTTAAAATATATAGAAATAGGGATAAAATTCATAGGTAAATTATTAAATATTAATTACAGCAGACAGAGATATATGACCTGCAGGAATTGTCTCGTTCAGTTCTTGACCCCAGATTCTCATAGTTTTAATGAGAGGTCATGAGAGGTCTTAAGAGATCATGAGTGGTCTTGAGTGGTCATGGGGGTCTTGAGTGGTCTTGAGAGGTCTTGAGAGATCTTGAGCGGTCATGGGGGATCTTGAGTGGTCATGAGAGGTTTTGAGAGGTCTTAAAAGATCATGAAAGGTCTTGAGAGGTCGCGAAATAGTCCTAGGTAGGTAATCATATGAACTGGTTAATTGATGGTGGGAGGAGGCAGCCGATGGTGGTGTAATAAGTCGCCAGCGTTAATAAAGGCTGGCAGTGTTGGGGAAACATTTGATCATCATGAATTATAAATGAAATGTCAAGATTACGATGAAGAAAATCTGTCTTTGATGTTTCTACTAGTGGTACTTATTATGGTGATTGGGTGGTGGTTATGGTGAGGTGTAGTGGTGGTTAATGTAGTGAGTGGTTGTACTTAATAGATTAACCCAGGGATTGACTGTCTCTCTATAAAATTTTAAAAAATCTGATAAAATTATTGAAAATTTTTTTTATCCCGAGACGTGTTCACTGCTAAATGATCCTTGAAGTTGCAGCTCCCTAACCTAAAACAACAAAATATTAATAAACAATAACAACCAAAAAAATACAGCAATATTCATACACAACAACAACAATAACCAAAGAAAAACAACGATATTCAACAACAACAACAACAACAACAACCTAAGAAAACTACAATGTTCATCAACAACAACAACAAAAACAGTACTTAATAAGCAGTGATTGAGGAGTAGCTTTTAGGCCTATACAGAACTCACTAGGAAGGCCTTGGCACAGTTAACAAAGTGCTTATATTTCCTTGATCTGATAAAGTATGGTGAGGTTAGGTCAGGTCAGGTAAGGTAAGGTAAGGTAAGGTATAGTGCAGCCCACCTTGTTGACCTCGTACAGAACAGAAAAAAATATTACTTTCGGTTTGGTCTTTGAAAGTAATAGTTTGTGTCCTTTGGTAGTTTTGAAATGGATCTTATGATTGTGTAAAAAAAAAGCTATATATATAGATTCTAGGTGATACAGCTTTTCCATAATGTAATGTGTATGGTTAGGTTAGGTTAGGCATGATTAGGTTTGGTTAGGTTAGGCATGGTTAGGTTAGGCATGGTTAGGTTAGGTTTGGTTAGGCATGGTTTGGTTAGGTTAGGCATGGTTAGGCATGGTTAGGTTAGGCATGGTTAGGTTTGGTTAGGTTAGGTTGTAATGATATTGATGAGATAACGTGATAATGTAGAAATCTCAATGTAAAAAAAGTAATAAAAATAATAATAATAATAATAATAATAATAATAATAATAGAGTAATAATAATAATAATAATAATAATAATAATAATAATAATAATAAAAATACCTCACCGCCGTGTAATCATCTCAGGGGTCGCGAGAGACAGGAGGTGAAAGGGCTAAAATGTTTTCTCAGGTGAAATAGAAGAATTGGCTAAAAGGATTCTTGAGACTGTCATTTAAATTTGGCCAAAGGTGATTTATCGCTTTTAAATGTCTAGCTGTAAACCCTGACTGATGCACACTCAAAATATCTCCTCCTCCTCCTCTTTCCTCCTCCTCCTCCTCCTCTTTCCTCCTCCTTCCACCTCTTCCCACCTCCTCCTCTTTCCACCTCTTCCTCCTCCTCTTCCCTATCTCCCTCCCCCTTTCCTCCTCTCTCTGGCGGTTTTCAAGTTTAATATTTCCAGTTTACAATATATTTAAAAGTCACAGGTTATGATTTAGTGTGTGTGTGTGCGTGTGTGCGTGCGTGTGTGTGTGTGTGTGTAATTTTCTTAGGTTAAATTAATTTTGTTGTATTTGGTGTTTTAATGGTAATAGAAACATCCCAGGCATTTTGTTCTTCGAAAATATACTTGTAAATTCTTGATCGTCATTAGAATAAATTATAATACTTTTAATACAAAAAAACAAACAATATATATATTAAAAGATAACGTGTTGTCATTAGTATTTTATCACCGGGATATATTAAAAGTTCACGGGTTTTATTATTCACTCCATTAACTTGATTGACTTAAGATTACATTATGTCAGAGTGTGTTAAATTTTGTGTTGCTTCTGTTGTCCTGTTGGCCTCACACTACCCTCCCCTCACACTACTGTACTCTAAACTCATCATACTTGTTCTGATATGAGTTTGTAACACTATTTAGCAGGTTGTAGTCCAGATGTAGTCCCTATAATAATACCTCGTGATAAATGTACAGTATTTATCAGGTGACACTTGGAGCTCTCAGGGTCGTTCTTTGGTTCAGCCGTGTCAGTAGTATTGTTCAGCCGTGTCAGTAGTATTGTTCAGCCGTGTCAGTAGTATTGTTCAGCCGTGTCAGTAGTATTGTTCAGCCGTGTCAGTAGCATTGTTCAGCCGTGTCAGTAGCATTGTTCAGCCGCGTCAGCAGTATTGTTCAGCCGCGTCAGTAGTATTGTTCAGCCGTGTCAGTAGTATTGTTCAGCCGCGTCAGTAGCATTGTTCAGCCGTGTCAGTATTGTTCAGCCGTGTCAGTAGTATTGTTCAGCCGTGTCAGTAGTATTGTTCAGCCGTGTCAGTAGCATTGTTCAGCCGTGTCAGTATTGTTCAGCCGTGTCAGTAGTATTGTTCAGCCGCGTCAGTAGCATTGTTCAGCCGTGTCAGTATTGTTCAGCCGTGTCAGTAGCATTGTTCAGCCGTGTCAGTAGTATTGTTCAGCCGCGTCAGTATTGTTCAGCCGCGTCAGCAGTATTGTTCAGCCGCGTCAGTAGTATTGTTCAGCCGTGTCAGTAGTATTGTTCAGCCGCGTCAGTAGTATTGTTCAGCCGTGTCAGTAGTATTGTTCAGCCGCGTCAGTAGTATTGTTCAGCCGTGTCAGTAGTATTGTTCAGCCGCGTCAGTAGCATTGTTCAGCCGTGTCAGTAGTATTGTTCAGCCGCGTCAGCAGTATTGTTCAGCCGCGTCAGTAGTATTGTTCAGCCGCGTCAGTAGTATTGTTCAGCCGTGTCAGTAGTATTGTTCAGCCGCGTCAGTAGTATTGTTCAGCCGTGTCAGTAGTATTGTTCAGCCGTGTCACTAGCATTGTTCAGCCGTGTATATGTCGTTTTCCGGGTAAATAAACTGTTTCGATCTCATTTCTGTTGTCGTGACCTGGAGGAGGAAGAGGATGGAACATGTCGTTTTAAGTGGCATATTTCATCCATTTGACTCGTAGTTTAAAGTTTGTAAGAGTTGGTTAATGGTTCCAAGGTGCTGTAGTCCTCCATTTCACTCCACCTCCGTCTCGTTACATTACTGGTTTATTATTGTCACTTCTCTCTCTCTCTCTCTCTCTCTCTCTCTCTCTCTCTCTCTCTCTCTCTCTCTCTCTCTCTCTCTCTCTCTCTCTCTCTCTCTCCATCCTTCGCCCATCCTTATGATAGCCGTCTCATCCTCTTGTTCTTTTTATCACTATCCTTCACCCTTCCCCTCCCCCCTTCCCCTCCCCCCTTCCCCTCTTCCCCTCCCCTCTTCCTTCTCTTCCTTTTCATGGCCACACTTCTGCAACCCTTTCCTTGATTCCAGTTACCTTCTTCATTTTCTACCTGTACAGTTCTTGTTCTGGCCACACTCCACCCTACAACTTCTATTTCTTCTGCTTGGCCACACCTTCTTCTGCTTGGCCACACCATCTCCTTCTTTTTGGCCACAACGCCCCCGTCCCTCTTCTTATCATGGCCATCATTTGTTGCTGAAAACACTGGTTATTTTCCTCCTCCTTTTCCTCTCCCTTGAGTGTGTGGGTGTAGTGTGTGTGGGAAGTCGTTATACCCAGGCTTGTGTGTGTATGTGTGTGTGTGTGTGTGTGTGTGTGGTAGTACTATGAGGGAAGAATTATTAACAAATGCTTTCAGTATAGATACAACGCAAGAATAAATGGAAACCTAGCTTAGCCTAACCTAACCTAACGTAACCTAAACTAAAGTGACGGTGACGATGATGTGAAACTGATGATTAGAGAGAGTTGAGAGGGGGGGGGGGCAGTGTGTGTACCGAGTGCTTGTGTGATGGATGATGGAAGGAGAGAGAGAGAGAAATAGAGAGAGAGAGAGAGAGAAAAAGAGAGAGAGAGAGAGAGAGAGAGAGAGAGAGAGAGAGAGAGAGAGAGAGCTAGCTGTGTGATCTAGGGTTTCATGTCTGGGTGTGGTTTAGCATGTCTGTGTGGGCGTCGTGGGCCGAGCTTGCATGTGTGTGTGGGTGAGTGAGTGAGTGTACGTGCGTGGTGATGCCCAGTGAATGACATTAGTAGCTAGAGATGTGTAAGTAATGGTGGTGGTGGTGGGTGTCGCCCTGTCTACCAGCCAGGTGTATCCTCCGCCCACTGTCCTTCAACCCCCTCCGCCCACTGTCCTTCAACCCCCTCCGCCCACTGTCCTTCAACCCCCTCCGCCCACTGTCCTCCACCCCCTACGCCCACTTTCCTCCAGCTACTCCTCCCGCCAGGTGTAGCAGCCTCCACCCACTGCAATCCACTGTGTGTGTGTGTGTGTGTGTGTGTGTGTCGATTCTCTTCCTCGACACACAAGGAAAGATTGAAATCCACGTTTTTTTTTTTTTTTTTTTTTTTTTTTTTTTTTTTTTTATGGAAATATCTTATGGACTTTGATGTATTTTGGAAACTCAACAGAATTATAAGTAATAAATGTAAAATGACGACGGGAGACGGGATATATAATGTGGTTTTGTACTTCTTGTGGTCTCTCTCTCTCTCTCTCTCTCTCTCTCTCTCTCTCTCTCTCTCTCTCTCTCTCTCTCTCTCTCTCTCTCTCTCTCTCTCTCTCTCTCTCTCTCTCTCTCTCTCTCCCCCCCTTCATCCTAAGTCATCTTCCCTCTGGAGCTTCGACCAGAAAATTTCCCAATTTACCACAATTTCTTCCCCAAATCGCTCTTAATCTTGGGGTGGGGTGGGGTGGGGTGGATGGGGTGAGGTGGGGTGGGTGGGGTGGGGTGGATGGGGTGGGGGGCATTTTCATCTCGCCCCCTAACCCATCACCACCACCACCGTCATCACTGCCTCCTTCACCCCCTCCTTCACCTCCTCCTTCACCACCTCATTTACAACTTCTTTCACCACCTTCCTTACCTTTCCACCTTCCTTACCTTTCCATCTTCCTTCACCGCCTCCTTCACCACCTCATTTACTACTTCTTTCACCACCTTCCTTACCTTTCCATCTTCCTTCACCTCCTCCTTCACCGCCTCCTTCACCGCCTCCTTCATAAATGGTAGGAGGAGGAGCTTGTGTAAAGAAGAAGAAGAAGAAGAAGAAGAAAGATAGGGTAATAAGAGGAAGGGTAAGAAGATGGAGGAGGAGGAACAAAATAAGGAAGAACAGAAGCGGAGGAGGAAGAACAAGAACAAGAAAAGAGAACAATGTTATAATGCAGCAGTCTTGGTGTAGTGTGAGGCAGAATGAACCGGTAAATTATTCAGGCTAGAGCTGTGTTGTTCCTCTGCTGTACTGTTGCTGGCTGGAGATTTACTGCCTGGGGAAACTGCACGTAGTAGGAGGGATTACCATGCAGCGATTCACGGATTTATTGTATGGTCCTCGGATTTATTAGCGTGGGAGAGGGATTTATTAGCGTGGGTGTGGTAGGGATTATTGGAGTGGGTTAGGGGGGGATTTATTAGCGTGGGTGAGATAGGGATTTACAGCGTGGGAGAGGGATTTATTGACGTGGGTGAGGCAGGGATTTATTAGCGTGGGTGAGATAGGGATTTACAGCGTGAGGGAGGGGGGGGAGATTTATTGGCGTGTGCGAGACGGATTTACAGCGTGGGAGAGAGATTTACAGCGTGGGAGAGAGATTTATTGGCGTGGGTTAAGCAGGGATTTATAGGCGTGGGAGACAGCTTAGCTATTAAGGCGCGGAAGAGGAATTGAGTGGGATGGGAGGGAGTGAGTGGGTCTCTAGGTCATCTCACCTTTCCCATTTCCCACTTATTTCCCCCACCTTCCTCTTCTGGCGGTTTCCTCTCCTCTTCCCCCTCCTCTCCCTTCTCCCCCCTCCCCCTTCTCCCTCCTCCCCCTTCTCCTCCCCCTCTCCTCCCTCCCCTCTCTCCTCCCCTCCTCTCATATTGGGTCTGCCAGCCTTGCCCACCCGCGCATAATAACCCTCCGCTTATCTCCTCTACCACATACACGCCACACAGGGGAGGAGAGGAGAAGGAGAGGAGAAGGAGGAGAGGCTAGAGTAGTTGGAGAGGAGGAGGATGAAGGAAGGAAGGAAGAAGGTGGAAGGGAGGGAGGATGATGACAGGATCTTGTACGAGTCCAACAAGGTGACTCTCTCCTGGGACTCGAGGTTGATGAGACTGATGCTTGGTTAAGGGAATCCACAACAGAAGACGTAGAATAAGGTGAGGTTTTAGCCTGGTACTGGAGAGAGAGAGAGAGAGAGAGAGAGAGAGAGAGAGAGAGAGAGAGAGAGAGAGAGATTGACTTGTTTTGATAACCGTACAAGTTTCTTTCTTTTAAACGTGATTTTTATGTTCCACTCTCATTACGGTTCAAGACCCCTGGCACTCTCACTACGGCTCAAGACCCCTGGCACTCTCACTACGGTTCAAGACCCCTGGCACTCTCACTACGGTTCAAGACCCCTGGCACTCTCACTACGGTTCAAGACCCCTGGCACTCTCACTACGGCTCAAGACCCCTGGCACTCTCACTACGGCTCAAGACCCCTGGCACTCCCACTACGGTTCAAGACCCCTGGCACTCTCACTACGGCTCAAGACCCCTGGCACTCTCACTACGGTTCAAGACCCCTGGCACTCTCACTACGGTTCAAGACCCCTGGCACTCTCACTACGGTTCAAGACCCCTGGCACTCTCACTACGGCTCAAGACCCCTGGCACTCCCACTACGGTTCAAGACCCCTGGCACTCTCACTACGGTTCAAGACCCCTGGCACACTCACTACGGTTCAAGACCCCTGGCACTCTCACTACGGTTCAAGACCCCTGGCACTCTCACTACGGTTCAAGACCCCTGGCACTCTCACTACGGCTCAAGACCCCTGGCACTCCCACTACGGTTCAAGACCCCTGGCACTCTCACTACGGTTCAAGACCCCTGGCACTCTCACTACGGTTCAAGACCCCTGGCACTCTCACTACGGTTCAAGACCCCTGGCACTCTCACTACGGTTCAAGACCCCTGGCATTCCTTAAAACAGTGGGGTTGTACGGTATTCACTTCAACATAGACCTGAGTTGTAAGTCACAATGTTACTTACGACAACTACATAAGTGTGTGTAGTCCATGAACACACACACACACACACACACCACTGCAGCGTGAGGTCAGGTCAAAGTTTAAGATTTACTGAGTGGGTCGGAGAGAGGTGGAGTGGGGTATCATGAGCTAGGAGAGGGTGTGTGAGTGGTAGGCAGAAGACATTGGAAAAATAGGATAATTTATTGGAATGCGTGCGAAGGTATCTGGAGCGGGATGTGTACTAGTCATGAGAGGAATGTGTACTAGTCATGAGAGGGTTGTATTGACGTCATGAGAGGGATGTGTACTAGTCATGAGAGGGATGTGTACTAGTCATGAGAGGAATGTGTACTAGTCATGAGAGGGATGTGTAGTAGTCATGAGAGGGATGTATTGACCAGGTGTTGTTTTGAGATATGTGAAAGTAAGATCACATCCCAGCCAGGTTAGGTTAGGTTAGGTTAGGTTTAGTTAGGTTAAGTTAGGTTAGGTACTCCAACGGGTATATACTGTAGGAACTCGACCGTCCCTAACACTGGCCATAGCTCCTGGGGGGGGGGGGGGTCCCAGGGAAGAGAGATGACCCACTGGCCATCGCCTACACGACCCGACCTGGCAGTAAACGCTGAAAATCCCCCCAGTTAAAAGTTTTTAATCACGTTTGGTCTCGTGTCCACTTTTTTTTCTTTTTTGGGAGGTCGTGTGTGTGTGTGTGTGTGTGTGTGTGTGTGTGTGTGTGTGTGTTTTTGCGTGTGTGTGTGTTTTTGCGTTTATATGTATTTATACTGTATGTTTGTGTTTGAAAGTGCCAGTACGTCAGCTCATATACCCCATTGTATAGTGATGTGTATGAGTACCAGTTCCCCCCCCTGCCTCCCCCCCCCCTCCCCTCCCCACCTTCCCCCCTTCTCGTACCACCTTCCCCTCTTCCCCCCCTACCACCCCTCCCCCCTACCAGCCCCCCACCACCACCCCTCCAGCAGTGATTTTTATTAAATTTTCTCATTGGAGCGTTTCTTCTCCGCCTCTTTTGCCTGGTGAATGCCGACAAATACCGCACTCCTAAACCAATAACACGAGTCTTTCAGTGGTGGTAGAGGTGTGTTGACAGGGGGAACCCGTGCTGTGTTAGGCCCGGTGGGTGGGGGAGGTGAATCAGTTGTTGTCTTTAGGATGTGTTTGTGTTACGCCGGGAGTTGGTAGAATTTGGCCCGGGTGACGTGACGTTACAGGAGTGTTTGGACTTTACTCTCTCTCTCTCTCTCTCTCTCTCTCATCATTCCCGCTCCCTACCTCACACGGGGTAGGTAGTTAGGTCGGGTGCATCATGTTGACGAAGACCCCAGCGTAGGTGATAGACGCCCAGGTCATACTATTCATTTGCACCGTCTCTATCCAGATTCTTAAGGGGTGCAAGATTCTTAAGGGGTGCAAGATTCTTAAGGGGTTGCAAGATTTTTAAGGGGTGCAAGATTCTTAAGGGGTGCAAGATTTTTAAGGGGTGGCAAGATTTTTAAGGGATTGCAAGATTCTTAAGGGGATACAAGATTCTTTAGGGGTTTGCACGATACGTAATCCCCGTAACTGAAGATGCTTTAAGAAGACACGTAAAAAAATAACACACACAAAAATAGCAAATATCACTTCGGAGACTCGCCCAGACACACTCACTTGGCACCAGTTTGGAGACAAAGGGAGTGAATCTTTTGGAAAAGTTCTTATACCATGTACCTGTTGCCCTCGTGACGGTCCAGGTAGAATCTTTGTGTTTTGTGGGTGTTGTTTTTTTTTTTTTTTGTTGGGTACTTTACAGTGTAGTTGAGATGGGTTCCCCTCTTACTAGGCCCCATTCCTAATAGGCGCCAGGTTTGATAGGCCTTAGGTTTAATAGTTATTAGCCCGTTCCTAATATGTCTCTTGTTTTAATAGGCTTCAGCTTTGTTCTAATAGGCCCCCAGTTCATATAGGTGTATCCTAATAGTCTTCATCCTTAATAGATTCCAATGATAATTAGGTCCCAGGTCCATACGTCCCAGATCCGATGGACCTCATTCCTAATAGACCTCAGTCCCAATAAGCCCCAGTTTTAATTGGCCCCCTAATCCTAATTGGTTAGGTTAGGTTGGTGTCTATGAAAGGTGGGGCCCATTTGAGTCCCAATTTAGTGTTATGACGAGGATGGATTGTGAGCTGTACAGTGAAAGAGATAAATGATGATGATGATGACAAATACGTTATAGTGAAAGTATGATGAAAGACGTGAATGAGAGATAAGTAATGAAGAAGAGACGAGGAAACTGTAAAGAGACACGTCGGTAAACAATGAGTAAAGATGTCTGAGAAAATTCGAGTTCATTTGTGTTATTTGAGTGTATTTGTGTGTGTGAGTGTGTGTGTGTGCGTGGTTGTGTGTGCTTGCGTGCGTGCAGACAGAGGTAACCCGTAGAGTGAGTGGGTGGAGGGACGTTCATTGATCGCCAGGTTGTGTCAGACAGACAGTGGCGGGGGGGGGGGGGGGGCTGAAGGCTCTTTACTAAGTCCGGGCTGAGCTGCAAACAATTTGAGGTGAGGATGGTGTAGTGTGTGTGGGGGGGGGGGGGTGTTGGGTGTTATCTCTCTCTCTCTCTCTCTCTCTCTCTCTCTCTCTCTCTCTCTCTCTCTCTCTCTCTCTCTCTCAGTGTATTTTATAACTGACTCGATTTTGTAGTTACATTTCATAAATAAATTCCTTCTTAGATTAAAGCGATTTTCCGTGTTCATTCCTCAGAGCTAGAAGAACACACACACACACACACATACAGAATAATCCCTCTACAAATTCTTCCTCCAGGTCGAAGAAATAAAAGCGAATTTAAACATTGAGGTAAAACGCAGAGAATATGATATTGTGAGGAGGCGGAGGGAGAGTGGGGTGGGGTGGAGTGGAGTGGAGTGGGGTGGGGTGGAGGGGAGGAAGAGGAGTGGGAGTAAGAAGCCAGCACAGCCAGACGAGAGGACGGTCCCTGGATGGTCGCCGCCACAAAGCCAGTCGGCATAATAACCCCACTCGGCTTATTTTACCGTCGCTTCAATTAAACATTTTACGACGGTCGCATCTGATCTTAAACGTCATTTTATGGTTCAGTCGGGTAAAGACTTTTCTCCCCCCGCTTTACACACTCTCCCCCTCCCTCCCTCCCCCTCCCTCCCTCCTCCCCCCCCAAAAGGCTTTTATCGCCCGGGGGGGAAAAAAAGTAGAGTATCTTTCGTTTTTTTATTTTATTTTTATTTTTTTTAATCCTTTGGTATGAGAGTGAGTATTGTAATTCCTTAATGCAAGACTTCTGCTTTTATAGTATGTCGAGGGCTTTTGGCTGAGGGGATGGGAGGGGGGGGGGAGATGAATGGGCTGATGCTGGGCTAGAGAGGTGAGATGAGCGAGGGAGGAGGGGGATAGGTGGGTGGGTGCTGTGGACTTGAGAGGTGAGGGAAGAGAATGAAGGGGGAGGGGGGGTGCTGGTGGACTAGAGAGGTGAGGGAAGAGAATGAGGTAGGGAAGAAGGGAGGGGATGGGGGGGTGCTGGTGGACTAGAGAGGTGAGGGAAGATAATGAAGGGGGAGGGGGGGTGCTGGTGGACTAGAGAGGTGAGGGAAGAGAATGAGGTAGGGAAGAAGGGAGGGGATGGGGGGGTGCTGGTGGACTAGAGAGGTGAGGGAAGAGAATGAGGTAGGGAAGGAGGGAGGGGATGGGGGGGTGCTGGTGGACTAGAGAGGTGAGGGAAGATAATGAGGGAGGGAAGGAGGGAGGGGAGGGGGGGTGCTGGTGGACTAGAGAGGTGAGGGAAGAGAATGAAGGGGGAGGGGGGGGGTGCTGGTGGACTAGAGAGGTGAGGGAAGATAATGAGGTAGGGAGGGGGGGGGCGATGCTGGTGGACTAGAGAGGTGAGGGAAGAGAATGGGGGGGGGAGGAAGTGGGAGGAGGGAGGGAAAGATGGACGACGTTTGATGATCACCTGAAAAAGTGTTGGAAATGCGCGGCAGAAGACACGACCCTGCTAGAGGACTCTGACTGAGAGACACACAGGGTCGGGGGGGGTGGGGGTGAGAGGGGACGATTTAAAGAGAGGAGGTGAGAGGGAGCGATTTGAGGAGGAGAGGTGAGAGGGGACGATTTAAAGAAGGGGGTAGATTAAAACATAATAAAAAGAGAAATGAAGAAGAAGAAGAAGAAAGTGTTTTGTGTAAAAAGGGGGGAAGGAGGAGGAGGAGTTATAGGAGACATGAGTAAGGAGGTGGAGGAGACGAAGGAGGAGGAAGACTTAGGTGACATGGGAGAAGGGGGAAGGGGGGGAGAACATAGATAAGAAGAAATGAAGTGAGATACATATGGGAGAGAGAGAGAGAGAGAGAGAGAGAGAGAGAGAGAGAGAGAGAGAGATAGTTTGCGTGGTAAGAGAGGTAGAGGGAGATAGTTTGTGTGGTGGGAGAGACCTTAGGAGGCGAGATAGGTGGCTGGGTCTCGCGCGAGATACTGGGCGGAGGAAGTAATTCCATTTGTCGCAGGAGTCGGCCAGCCAGGGGTCCATAGGCGGAAATTTCCTGTCAGAGGCGGCAACGTGGGAAATTTGCCGAGTCGAGGCTCGTTTGTGGCCCTCTGTGGCCCTGTTTGTGGCCAGGTATGTATGTGTGTGGGTGTGTGTGTCCCTGTTTTTGGCCAGGTTGGTCTCTTTATTATGTCTCCTCCCCTCCTTCTCCATTTTCTCTTCTCTCTCCCTCTCCTCCATTCATCTAATTTTGTCTATCTCCTCATTTTATCCTTCCTTTCTCACTTCTTCCATTCCCCCTTCTGTTTCTTCTCCCTCTTCTCTTTCGCTTTAGTTTCTCTCCTTGATTCATCTGTTTCCCAAGTTATTCAGGAAGTGAAGTTGTGGTCCAGCTGCTCTAGGCGTCACAACAGCTGTTAGCCTGTCGCAGTAGCGGACCATAACACCCCTCAAGCTGCCTCTGTTGTGTGGCTCAGCACCTCAAGGGACAACAGTAGCTGTTAGACTGTCTCTGTTGTGTGGCTCATCACCTCAAGGGACAACAGTAGCTTTTAGATTGTCTGCTGTGTGGCTCAGCACGTCAATGGACCATAACCAGTCGCAGAACGTGAGGTGATGGATGGTGATGGAGGCCCCGTCCAGGCCAGCACCACAGCGCGTGCTTCTCGCCCCTCTGGCCACAACTCCTTAACCCGCCACGACACGCCGCCTGATCTCCAGTGGTGCCGCGGGGCTCCTGACGTCCTCTTAAATCTACCTTAACACCCTGGCGGCATCCTAGAAGCGACCCTGGCAGTTTAGGGAGGGGGGGGAGGGGGGCTTACCACAACAACAACAACAGCGGCGGCGGTGACAACGGCTTGACCCCTTGGAGATTTACCTAGGGAAAAGGTGGAGGAAGAATGGGGAAAACATAGAGAGAGGAGGAATTTAAAGTTCTCTTGGGTCACTTATTCAGATTATTCGGTCATGCAGAGGATGAAGGGGGCGGGGGAAGGGGACGGGGGTGTGAAGATTAATCTCTGGGGTCGTGCTTTTAAGAATTGGTCTCTGGGGTTCGGTCACGTACAGTGGAAGGGAGGGGGGATAAGGGTAGGGAAGGTGTTTACAGATCGATCTCTAGGGCCCGTACATTCAGTCGGACTGGTGACCATGTCGTTGATTGTACCCTGACACATGTGAATATAGGGCTTGGTTCGCTACACCTCTCTTCATTCATAATCTGTCCAGTCAAAATTACTATCATTATTATTTTTAATTGTTTCCTGCCCCCGTAATCAAGCCGGGTTGGTCTGGTGCCTGAGTTGTTGAGTTTATATCATTTTCTAGGCTCATTTTCAAGTCCTGGACTCGTGATTTTGTTTACTAGTTAAGGGTTATATCCTGGTCTCGTAATCAAGCTGTTGTTGGTCTCGTGGCATTGGATTAACGTGGTCTTTTCCCCCGGTCTGGTGTTGCGACCGTGTTGTTAATTTGATGGGTCTTTTGGTCTCTTGAGTCAGGTTACAGAGGATTCGTGTTACCTCGGGAATAATTTGAATGTGCCATGCCGCCTTACAGCTTGTCTGTGATGTTTTTGTTAGGTTAAACTGTTTTAGACGCCTCTCAGTCAACTGGTTTCGATGAGTTAAAACTGTGTGTGTGTGTGTGTGCAGGTAGCAACAGC
Source organism: Homarus gammarus (assembly GCA_958450375.1). Taxonomy (NCBI): domain Eukaryota; kingdom Metazoa; phylum Arthropoda; class Malacostraca; order Decapoda; family Nephropidae; genus Homarus; species Homarus gammarus. Next base: position 306,443 of record CAUDMG010003190.1, on the reverse strand, counting down.
CCCATGGACCAGGCTGCTGCGGAGATAACTAGTGGAGTGTCAGGTGGTGGTGGGGGAGGCGGGCCGCTCTTGAGCACGTGTGAAGGTACGGACAAGGGTACTCGGTACGGCCCTCAGTGCCAGTCGTGCTTGCACCTCCCTGCCCGTCACTCTCACTCCACCCCCACCTTACCCCTCCCCCTGATATTGATCCCTTACCTTGACCCCCGTCTCTTAGCTCCCTGTTACTTCCGACCCTGTCACTCTCTACCCCTGTCACCTCCTACCCGTCACCCCCAATTTCTCCCCCTGTCACCCCCTGTACTGTCACCTTCTCCCCCTGTACTGCCACCACCTTCTTCCCCTGTCACCCCCTGCACCACCTTCTCCCCCTGTCACCCCCTGTACTGCCACCACCTCCCCCTGTCACCCCCTGTACTGTCACTTTCTCCCACTGTCACCCCCTGTACTGTCACCTTCTCCCCCTGTCACCCCCTGTACTGTCACCTTCTCCCCCTGTCACCCCCTGTACTGCCACCACCTACCCCTGTACTGTCACCTTCTCCCCCTGTCACCCCCTGTACTGTCACCTTCTCCCCCTGTCACCCCCTGTACTGTCACCTTCTCCCCCTGTCACCCCCTGCACCACCTTCTCCCCCTGTCACCCCCTGTACTGTCACCTTCTCCCCCTGTCACCCCCTGCACCACCTTCTCCCCCTGTCACCCCCTGTACTGTCACCTTCTCCCCCTGTCACCCCCTGCACCACCACCTCCCCCTGTCACCCCCTGTACTGTCACCTTCTCCCCCTGTTACCCCCTGCACCACCTTCTCCCCCTGTCACCCCCTGTACTGTCACCTTCTCCCCCTGTCACCCCCTGCACCACCTTCTCCCCTGTCACCCCTTGTACTGTCACCTTCTCCCCCTGCACCACCTTCTCCCCCTGTCACCCCCTGTACTGTCACCTCTCCCCTGTCACCCCTGTACTGTCACCTTCTCCCCCTGTCACCCCCTGCACCACCTTCTCCCCCTGTCACCCCCTGTACTGTCACCTTCTCCCCCTGTCATCCCCTGTACTGTCACCTTCTCCCCCTGTCACCCCCTGCACCACCTTCTCCCCCTGTCACCCCTTGTACTGTCACCTTCTCCCCCTGCACCACCTTCTCCCCCTGTCACCCCCTGTACTGTCACCTTCTCCCCCTGTCACCCCCTGCACCACCTTCTCCCCTGTTACCCCTGCCCACCTTCCCCTGTCACCCCCTGCACCACTTCTCCCCCTGTCACCCCCTGTACGTCACTCTCCCCTGTCACCCCCTGCACCACCTTCTCCCCCTGTCACCCCTGTACTGTCACCTCTCCCCTGTACCCCTGCACCACCTTCTCCCCTGTCACCCCTGCACCACCTTCTCCCCCTGTCACCCCTGTACTGTCACCTTCTCCCCCTGCACCACCTTCTCCCCCTGTCACCCCCTGTACTGTCACCTTCTCCCCCTGTCACCCCCTGCACCACCTTCTCCCCTGTTACCCCGCACCACCTTCTCCCCCTGTCACCCTGCACCACCTTCTCCCCCTGTCACCCCCTGTACTGTCACCTTCTCCCCCTGTCACCCGCACCACCTTCTCCCCCTGTCACCCCCTGTACTGTCACTCTAAACAACAAAACGCATTTCCATAGATTTTTTCACTGGATATTATTGATGAATTCGTCAAGGGTAACACCTATCCTGCAACCCTACTGGACCAGCATGATAGACCAGATAGAGAGAGGAAAGATAGACTGGGTGGACTGAGACAAGTACCTAACCTATCCTAATCTAAACCTATCCTAACCCAACATAATCTAACCTAACCCAACATAATCTAACCTAACCCAACTTGTAAATATGAGATAATTACAAGTTCTATCCGTAACTCTATGATACAGTCACCACATAGGAAGGACTGTACCCCTGTAGTGTACCTGTAACCTATTACTGTACCGGTAATGATGAATGAAGTTTTCTCGATACGAAATTTAGTTACGTAAGGTGAAAGTTTCGTCAGTGAAAGTGGATATTGGTTGTGCTTTTCTCTTCGTCTTGATTGGGTGTAATTGTGGGATATGTTACCGTTGATAACCAGGGAGGCCTTCTGATTGGTCCATATTAAAGAGAAAGTGATTGGCTCGTATTTTAAGAGAAAGTGATTGGCCCATATTAAAGAGAAAGTGATTGGCCCGTATTTTAAGAGAAAGTGATTGGCCCATATTAAAGAGAAAGTGATTGGCCCATATTAAAGAGAAAGTGATTGGCTCGTATTTTAGGGAAAGTTAAGCTACACTAACTTCTGTCTGTAAGGAGGAAGGTTAAGGAGAAGTTAATGAAAAAAATAATTACTTGGGGAGAGATTAAGAAACCGGCTGTGAAATGATCAGTGGAGGACCAGATCAATAATTCCCTCCTACGTGTTGAGAGAGAGAGAGAGAGAGAGAGAGAGACGATGGGAGTGAGAGACGAATAAAGAGAGAGAGACAGTGGAAGTAATAACTTTGGAAGGACAATAAAGATAGGTAAATTATGCAGCCGAGGAGGAGGGGGAGAAGGAAGGAATGAAGGACGAGAGAATATACAGTAAAACGTACGAGTGGAAGGGCCAACCGGCCTATTGCAGACTCCTTATTTTCTTATGTTCTTATGTAAGGAGCTGCAGGCTCTTTATATTGGCGGTGACAAGCCGGAAGATGTCGTCACTAATCTGGGTGTGTCTGGCCAGGTGACAGGTGTACTGGCTGGAGGGTAGCTTCTTGAGTAACCCGGTCACGACGCCGGGGTAAGCCAATCGCGTGGCAGTGAGAATTCTGGTTCATTGTGACCGTGACCCCTCTTGGGTCAGGTCTGGACAGCTGTGTTTGCCCATGTGCGTGGTCATGTCGCCGGTCAGTATTGCTTCCTAACTATTACCACCCGGGTGTGTCCTGTCAGGTGTAGTTTCTTGAGTAACATGGTCATAACGCGAGGTTAACTGAGGTACCGTGTGGCCGAGACCTTTCCTGGGTCAAGTGTGTTAACTTGCGTGGATGTACACTTGCTCATCTACTTGCTGTTATATGTGCTGTTCTTTCTCTGGGCTGTAAGCTATGGTCTGATAAACAATCATTACACTAACCTAACCAGACTATTACGTAACATTACATTAGGTTGGACACTATGCACTCGTCCCTCAGAGGATAACTGACACCTCGGTCGTCGGTCAAGAGGCTCCTACGATAAATAAGCCTAAGTGATTGTCCTCAGCTAAACACACACACACACACACACACACACACACACATACATCCAAAAATAACATCATAAACACCTTAACTAGATACATTATCATTACCATTAACTTCCAGTGACATGAGTTCTCGGTCATGTGGCGGGAGGAAACACGCCAGTTATGTCGCCATTAACAGCAAAAACAACTTCCAAATTGTATTGTGATGAGATGGCTGGTGTCATTGTCTGTCTGCGTTTGTTTTATGTCAATTGTTGTTTATTGTTTGTACTTGCTGGGTATCGTAAAGTTCATATGAGAAAAACACAAGAAAAAAATAATGACGACGCTGGGGGGTGACATTTATTCTGATTCAATATATGTAGAAAAAAAATTCATGCTTTATTCTGGGCCTAAAAGGAAAAAATATACAAGTCGACAATATAGACGCCGGTAAAAACAAAACTGGAAGAGGAACAATGAACAATACAAGTAGAATACAATACAGGAACAATGGTAAAAGGCTTGAACACAACGTCGCCGACACACGCACACACACACACACACACACACACACACTAAAAAGTAAGACTCGTGGGTGAAAAGGTAGACAGGTGGATGGATGAGAGGAGGTAAAAAGGTGGATATCTGAGGCAGGTGGATAAATGGATGACCTGAGGTGATGGGATAGGTGGATGACTGAGGTGGGTGGATAGGTAGATGACTGGGTTGGGTGAATAGGTGGATGACTAGTTAAGATAAGTTAGCGACTCTGGCACTAGGACCAGTAGGATAATGGACACATTGAACTGGAACAGAAAATACACCTACTGGACTTGACTGGATGGGGGGGGGGGGTGAGTCAGTCAATACCGGGGGGATGGAAAAATGGTTTAGTTTTTGATGTTTGAAGTTTAGGGAAGTGGATGGAGTGAACAGGAAAGTTTTTTGTTTTTGTTTTTAACCCTCTTACACACACACACGCACACACACACACACACACACACACACACACACACACACACTTATTTAAAGAAATAGTTTGGTGTTTTATAAAGTGTCGTGGAAGACAGGCGTGGACACCAACAAGCTTCATGCCTTCAAATATCTTCATCTTATTGATTAGCATTTTTGAGTGTGTGTATTATGAGAGAGAGAGAGAGAGAGAGAGAGAGAGAGAGAGAGAGAGAGCATACTTACCTGCTTTAGGTGTTGGCAGACACCCCCCCCCCCCCCTCGACAGATGGTATACAAAGACCTGAATTTACCTGGGTAGTGAAGACCTGTGTGTGTTTGCGTGGTTAGATGGTTGAGTGCGTTCTTGCGTGCTTGCTCGTTTGCATGGGCCGGTTCGTGTGGGGTTTGAGCGGGGCGCAGGTTGTGATTGGTAGTGGAATGTTGGAATGGTCAAATAGGCTTCTGTCCTAATGGGCCTCAGACTAACCATTAGGATATGGATTCTTCTAGTGGACCCCAATTCTAACCTAATCTAACCAAACTCAACTCAGCCGGAGAGGAGAATACAGTTGGATGGGGGAGAGGTGAGGGGATAGGAGGTTAGGCTAGGCTAGGTTGAGGGAGTCTTGGTGCAATCCAGAGAGGAAGGGGAGGAGAGGGAGCTGAGGATTGAGGAAGAGGGAAGGATAGAGTGGCTGGGGAGAGAGGGAGACGAGGAGGGGGAGAGGGGAGGTGACGGGTCAGGGTGTGGGATGGAGGGGTATTCATTAGGCGAATGAGTTTAGCCAGGCAGGGAATCCTTGGCCTCCTGCTCTGATAGGCTCCCGAGAGGCCGACGACCCTTCTTGACTGTCTGCCACTCACCCCACCTGTCTGCTACTGTCCCCACCTGTCTGCTACTGTCCCCACCTCTCTGCCACTCACCCCACCTGTCTGCCACTCTCCCCACCTGTCTGCCACTCTCCCCACCTCTCTGCCACTCACCCCACCTCTCTGCCACTCACCCCACCTCTCTGCCACTCTCCCCACCTGTCTACCACTCTTCCCACCTGTCTGCCACTCACCCCACCTCTCTGCCACTCACCCCACCTCTCTGCCACTCACCCCACCTGTCTGCCACTCTCCCCACCTATCTGCCACTCACCCCACCTCTCTGCCACTCACCCCACCTATCTGCCACTCACCCCACCTCTCTGCCACTCACCCCACCTCTCTGCCACTCACCCCACCTATCTGCCACTCACCCTTCCTTCTCTCTTTCTCTCACTCTTCCTTACCCTCTTCCTTTCACTTTTCCTTCCTCCCCTCCTACTCTTCTTCTTCTTCTTCTTCTTCTTCTTCTCAGCCGTCGTCAGGTAGGTCTCTCCTGACGAGGAACAGGTGGTGGGTCTGGCAGGTAATGAATGGGTCGCGCCACCAAGTTTACTTCAAATACAAATGTGTTTCTTGGGATGTGGTGTGTGAGAGAGAATTTTATCAACACAAACGAAGACCGTTTAAGAGTGTTGAGCCACATACCTCACCCCATTAAGGCAACACCACCCCCTATAGAACCACCCATACCTTGGCCCTCCCTCCCTCCGTCACCTCCTTACATAGCGGCCGCCACTGGGTCTGGTCACGACCCCTTCACCTCTGTCGTCTGTGTAAAAGAACAAAGATCATCAAACATTATATATATATATCAGGGTGTTTAGGTACAGTCACGCCAAACAATTATCTATCCAAAATTGTGTTGAGACAATATGACACAACGGACGAAGGATTTTGATAACCTTACCGAGACAACAGGAGTCGTAGTGTTCATTCTGGAATTCATCGATCACCCCAAGTCCAGGTATTTTTTTGGGTGACTGCACATACTCGAAGATTCAATCCCCAGAGATGACGTAATATATGTTGGCAGATGTAACCATGGAAACAGAGGAGGAAATTAACAACAAGAAGACAACGAATGTTTTTAATTTCTCCCCAGTAACAAATTATATCGTTGTACATAATTTACGTCAAAATTTGTCTGAAAAATATCGCCTGTAGATGATATAGCAAATTTCAGCTCAGTTCCGATTATTTCCTTCGTATTTTTGAAAGTGAAACCGAAAATTTACCCAAATTATCATCAAGGAAGGAAGGAAGGAAGGAAGGAGGTAACAACAGGACACGACAGAGAATACGTCAAGGATCTGGCACCTGAACACCTACGTTATTATCCCTGTTCTACGGTGTTCTTTTTCACAGACATCACCTGAACACAAGGTATTATCCCTGTTCTACGGTGTTCTTGTTCACAGACATCACCTGAACACAAGGTATTATCCCTGTTCTACGGTGTTCTTGTTCACAGACGTCACCTGAACACAAGGTATTATCCCTGTTCTACGGTGTTCTTGTTCACAGACGTCACCTGAACACAAGGTATTATCCCTGTTCTACGGTGTTCTTGTTCACAGACGTCACCTGAACACCTACGTTATTATCCCTGTTCTACGGTGTTCTTGTTCACAGACGTCACCTGAACACAAGGTATTATCCCTGTTCTACGGTGTTCTTGTTCACGGACGTCACCTGAACACACAAGTAAAATTACCCAGGATATATAAATACATTACATATATTTCCTCAGCATTGACTCAGATATTGTAATCCGTGGTCGGGTCTGTAAACACGTAGGGAGGGGGGGGGGGGGGGTTACTGACCGGAAGGAGGAGCTGTGAGAGAGAAAATATATTCATTAAAAAAGGAAAAGATTTTAGCTGGGAAATAAGAACGAAACAATTTGCATGTTGAAATCAGAGACGCGTGCAGGAGGTTGTGTTAGATGTGAGGTCTGGTGGATAGACGCAAGGAGTGCCATTTCTGTAGGTGTGTAGTGCCATTAATGAAGGTGTGTAGCGCCATTAGCGAAGGTGTGTAGCGCCATTAATGAAGGTCTGTAGTGCCATTAATGAAGGTGTGTAGTGCCATTACTGAAGTGTGTAGCGCCATTAATGAAGGTCTGTAGCGCCATTAATGAAGGTCTGTAGCGCCATTAATGAAGGTCTGTAGTGCCATTAATAAAGGTGTGTAGTGCCATTAGTGAAGGTGTGTAGTGCCATTACTGAAGGTGTGTAGTGCCATTACTGAAGGTGTGTAGTGCCATTACTGAAGGTGTGTAGTGCCATTAATGAAGGTGTGTAGTGCCATTAATGAAGGTGTGTAGTGCCATTAATGAAGGTGTGTAGTGCCATTAATGAAGGTGTGTAGTGCCATTACTGAAGGTGTGTAGTGCCATTAGTGAAGGTGTGTAGTGCCATTAGTGAAGGTGTGTAGTGCCATTAATGAAGGTGTGTAGTGCCATTAATGAAGGTGTGTAGTGCCATTAATGAAGGTGTGTAGTGCCATTACTGAAGGTGTGTAGTGCCATTACTGAGTAAGTTAAGGTAAATACATTTTTTTATTTCTTTAAGAGTAGACGATTTGAACAAACATTACGTCAAAGAACGTATTTTTAACCTCATGTAACGTACTGTAATGTAACCTAACATATCGTTTATTTCAATCCCATATAATACTTACCTAAATTTCAACGTAAAGTAATTTTGACAACCTAGCCTAACGTAACATAACCTAATCTAACATAACCTAACCAAATCTAACGTAACCTAACACACTGATACAAAACTGACACAATAAATACAAATCAGGTTAACAGTGAACTGATTATGAGGTGTCATGAATCAGTGTGGATGTTTGGACCGACTCTCTGTACTCATGGTGAAGGTGTAGGCTGTGGGTGGACATATGTGTGTGCTGGGCGTTTCCTCTTGTTGTCTTAGCACTATAAATGTCGCTTCCCACATTTTGTTTTGCACTACTCTCGCTCTTAATCCTTTTACCCCTTTGAAGTCCCTTGTTTCACACACGCATGGTGAGAGAGAGAGAGAGAGAGAGAGAGAGAGAGAGAGAGCGTATTGTTTTTACGCATCTGTTGTTTTAAGTGTCTCAATTATTAGACTAGTGTGTGTCATTTAATACACAGTCACACATACACACTCTCTCTCTCTCTCTCTTTCTCTCTCTCTCTCTCTCTGTCTCTCTCTCTCTCTCTCCATAGCCAAACTTAACACCGCGTACCCATGATATACCCATTGCATTCTGCCCACGAATTACACCATTCAACTACACACGGCGGGAGCCCACTATGTACCCCATTACCTTGGTGCCCACATGTTTGTATGCCTGGCCCACGTCCGCCAATGTTAGTATGCCTGGCCCACGTCCGCCCATGTTAGTATGCCTGGCCCACGTCCGCCCATGGTCAACAACAACGTGGCAATGTAAAGAAACCGAGTGTGGGGTTGATGCTTCTGCTGTCACCTTTATTTAGGGTTGCGATATGGTGTTCCTAGCGGCATGGGAGGTAAGGGACTTTTAAAGAGCTCCTTAGGGTCATGGTCTGTGTTTAGGGCTTGATTGAAGGGTTTGGGTGTTATATTTGAGGTCAAGGGTCAATGTTTGTGTTATATATTTGGTGGTCAAGGGTTAGTGTTTGTGTTATATTTGGTGGTCAAGGGTTAATGTTTGTGTTATATTTGGTGGTCAAGGGTTAATGTTTGTGTTATATTTGGTGGTCAAGGGTTAATGTTTGTGTTATATTTGGTGGTCAAGGGTTAATGTTTGTGTTATATATTTGGTGGTCAAGGGTTAATGTTTGTGTTATATTTGGTGGTCAAGGGTTAGTGTTTGTGTTATATATTTGGTGGTCAAGGGTTAATGTTTGTGTTATATTTGGTGGTCAAGGGTTAGTGTTTGTGTTATATATTTGGTGGTCAAGGGTCAATGTTTGTGTTATATATTTGGTGGTCAAGGGTTAGTGTTTGTGTTATATTTGGTGGTCAAGGGTTAATGTTTGTGTTATATATTTGGTGGTCAAGGGTTAGTGTTTGTGTTATATTTGGCGGTCAAGGGTTAATGTTTGTGTTATATATTTGGCGGTCAAGTGTTTGTGTTATATTTGGTGGTCAAGGGTTAGTATTTGTGTTATATTTGGTGGTCAAGGGTTAATGTTTGTGTTATATTTGGTGGTCAAGGGTTAATGTTTGTGTTATATTTGGCGGTCAAGGGTTAATGTTTGTGTTATATTTGGTGGTCAAGGGTTAATGTTTGTGTTATATATTTGGCGGTCAAGGGTTAATGTTTGTGTTATATTTGGCGGTCAAGGGTTAGTGTTTGTGTTATATTTGGCGGTCAAGGGTTAATGTTTGTGTTATATTTGGCGGTCAAGGGTTAATGTTTGTGTTATATTTGGCGGTCAAGGGTTAATGTTTGTGTTATATTTGGCGGTCAAGGGTTAATGTTTGTGTTATATTTGGCGGTCAAGGGTTAGTGTTTGTGTTATATATTTGGTGGTCAAGGGTTAGTGTTTGTGTTATATTTGGTGGTCAAGGGTTAGTGTTTGTGTTATATTTGGTGGTCAAGGGTTAATGTTTGTGTTATATTTGGTGGTCAAGGGTTAATGTTTGTGTTATATATTTGGCGGTCAAGGGTTAGTGTTTGTGTTATATTTGGTGGTCAAGGATCAGTGTTTGTGTTATATTTGGTGGTCAAGGGTTAATGTTTGTGTTATATATTTGGTGGTCAAGGGTTAATGTTTGTGTTATATATGGCGGTCAAGGGTTAGTGTTTGTGTTATATTTGGCGGTCAAGGGTTAATGTTTATGTTATATTTGGTGGTCAAGGGTTAGTGTTTGTGTTATATTTGGCGGTCAAGGGTTAGTGTTTGTGTTATATTTGGCGGTCAAGGGTTAGTGTTTGTGTTATATTTGGCGGTCAAGGGTTAATGTTTGTGTTATATATTTGGTGGTCAAGGGTTAGTGTTTGTGTTATATTTGGTGGTCAAGGGTTAATGTTTGTGTTATATATTTGGTGGTCAAGGGTTAGTGTTTGTGTTATATTTGGTAGTCAAGGATTAATGTTTGTTTTATATTTGGTGGTCAAGGGTCAGTGTTTGTGTTATATATTTGGTGGTCAAGGATCAGTGTTTGCGTTATATTTGGCGGTCAAGGGTTAATGTTTGTGTTATATTTGGTGGTCAAGGGTTAGTGTTTGTGTTATATATTTGGTGGTCAAGGGTTAATGTTTGTGTTATATTTGGTGGTCAAGGGTTAGTGTTTGTGTTATATTTGGCGGTCAAGGGTTAGTGTTTGTGTTATATTTGGTGGTCAAGGATCAGTGGTTGTGTTATATTTGGCGGTCAAGGGTTAATGTTTGTGTTATATATTTGGTGGTCAAGGGTTAGTGTTTGTGTTATATTTGGCGGTCAAGGGTTAGTGTTTGTGTTATATTTGGTGGTCAAGGATCAGTGTTTGTGTTATATTTGGTGGTCAAGTGTGAGAGAGAGTCGGTGGTGCAGTAATACCTGGGTCGCCACTGTGTCTGCAGATTGTAGTTTATGGCTGGTGTCTTGACGAGGAGGCGGCGGCATCACTAACTGAGAGGAGGGTGTGAGGTGTCCTGTCTTCATCTGGGACCTGTGACCTCCCACACCCTAACATTATCATAACACCCTTAAGTCTAACCTTGGCTTAAGCCCCAGAGCCCCGAATTATTGCCCAAAGACTTGACTCATCTCCCAAACACCCTGAAGTATCTCCCAGACCCCTGACTTATCTCCCAGACCCCTGAAATACCTCCCAGACCCCTGACTTTCCTACTAGAGCCCTGACTTCATTCCAAGAGGCACCCCCCCACCACAGCTGTTGGCCCCCCTCCCCCCACACACCGCGGCAGTCTGTGTCAACCCAACATTACATATTAATACTACATTATATATATATACATATCATTTATTAATACCACACATCATTTATGAATAGCTTATAACGCCATATATAATAATGTTATATCAGTTTAATAATTTATCAGTATTCTGTGGAAGTGAGAGAGAGTTTGTGTGAATTTCTATGTAGGTTGTGTGAATTACGAGTCGAGCTCTTATACTGTAGTCGTATTGCCACTTTGAGGGTGTTGGTTTAAACCTTTGAGGGTGATGGCTTAAACCTTTGAGGGCGATGGTTTAAACCTTTGAGGGTGTTGGTTTAAACCTTTGAGGGTGATGGTTTAAACCTTTGAGGGCGATGGTTTAAACCTTTGAGGGTGTTGGTTTAAACCTTTGAGGGTGATGGCTTAAACCTTTGAGGGTGTTGGTTTAAACCTTTGAGGGTGATGGCTTCAACCTTTGAGGGTGATGGCTTAAACCTTTGAGGGTGATGGTTTAATCCTTTGAGGGTGATGGTTTAAAACTTTGAGGGTGTTGGTTTAAACCTTTGAGGGTGATGGTTTAAACCTTTGAGGGTGATGGTTTAAACCTTTGAGGGCGATGGTTTAAACCTTGAGGGTGTTAGTTTAAACCTTTGAGGGTGATGGTTTAAACCTTTGGAGGCGATCGTTTAAACCTTTGAGGGTGATGGTTTAAACCTTTGAGGGTGTTAGTTTAAACCTTTGAGGGTGATGGTTTAAACCTTTGAGGGTGTTAGTTTAAACCTTTGAGGGTGATGGTTTAAACCTTTGAGGGTGATGGTTTAAACCTTTGAGGGTGTTAGTTTAAACCTTTGAGGGTGTTAGTTTAAACCTTTGAGGGTGATGGTTTAAACCTTTGAGGGTGTTAGTTTAAACCTTTGAGGGTGATGGTTTAAACCTTTGAGGGTGATGGTGGCCCTGGTGCTCAGTGTGCTGGTGACTGTGCTCACTCACCTGCCATGCCACCTTAGTTGGTTCAGCAGGTACTGGTTGATGACACACATGCTTGTGTTTACAATAAGTCAAGTTCGCTTAGTGGTAGGTCTTGTTATTTGACGTACAGACATGAGCAGATAGTATAGTTGTTGGTGGAAGTTAGTCCTGTGGTCCTGATAAGAACATAAGAATGGAGGAAACTGCAGCGGGCATACTGGGCAGTCCCATTTACACATAACCCCTATCACTCATATATATCCATCCAACCTATGTTTGAAGCTATCCAGCGTAATCAAGTTCCTGGTGATCCAGTAGGAGTAGTGAGGACACATCAAACTTAATATTTACCCACGGTATATAAAGAGGCAGTAAGAACAGCACTGGTCTCCTCCACCTTCACTTCTGCAGGTGGACAGTGTCTCTTTATAGCTGGATCGACTGTGGCCTCGGGGTGCCCCAATCGTGAACCAGCTACCCCCAGGACAGGAGGCGAGCGCTGTATTCCCTCGGTCGCAGCTTAGGTAAAAAGTATAAATTGTGAAATAAAAAGATAAAAGACTTACTGAAATAATCTGGATTGTTTATTGAAATCTGTGAAATCTTCAAGTTATGGAATGGTGACGACATGGCGTAACCGGTGGGAGGTGTGCCGCTTCACGCAGGAATCGGTGCATTGGAGGCTCCCCTAGTAAGGATTAGCCTGACATGAGCGTATGGTGTGTGAGGTAGGCTGCGAGCATTGTTATGTAGATGGTGCGGCCTTGTGGTATTCAAGGACAGCGTCTCAAGTTTAAGCGAGGACCCACCGCTTGGCATATTAAGGTCACCTCCTACCTGCTGTTCTCAACCCTTCCTGTACACCCAAACTTTGGCCAAGAAGAGGAAGGTATTACAGACTCAGTCACCACCTGCAGGGAACCGCTGTTTGTTGTGTCAGGGCCTGGGGCCGGATTATCACAGGCCTGTACCAGACTTTTTCTCCAAACTAGACATCCAGACACGTACCTAACTGTCTGCTTTTATAAATTGCATAAAAATACGTTGAAAATGGCTTCAAAATTAGACTAAAACTCTACCCTAGCTAGTTCAGTTCAATTAACAGCATTTAGAGGATTAAACTTGCAGGATCGTTGTGAATCCAGACCCAGACCTGCTATTAGGCGGAATCTGTGAGCCTAGTCACTGCTAACTCCTCTAGAATAGTATCGTTATCCAAGGGGTTGAGGTGGTTCATGGTGTTGTGAACAGAGTTATCCACTAGTACCAGAACGGTTGGTACAGTCGACCACAGGTATTGATATCCTGGCACACCATTATCTATTGCGTGGATCAAATTTTCTGGTAACACTTTCGTGCACACAACTGCCAGAATTTTAAAGTAAACAGTAAATTAACTTCTATTTCCCACAGATATTTATAAATACATTAGAGGAATATAACTGTATCGATAAAATAAATCCAAATATCTCAATAAAACTTTCTCTGATGTGTTCCAAAGTTTGTTCTGATTCATTCACTTATGGAAACAGTTTTATGACCTGGGTCTGTACTTTTGAGGCAGTAGGACTTAGCGTTGATAAAAACTTTGTGGTTTCTGTACACGTAGCCAAGTGTGTGTAGGAGGGTGGTAGCCAAGATGATAATAGTTTGTACACAGTTAAGAAGGGAAATTGAATTGACAGTTTTACCTTATAAACAACGGTACACGGACCGTTTTGCTTCTCCATCCGTCAATCAATCAAAATGCCATCCCCATATCTGAGGGTTGTCGACCACGGCCCTCCACACCAAGATATGTGCACCACTAGAGTTTCTGCATAAACGACTAACATTTTTGTTTATGCTCATTTGGTCAAAGTTCATTTTCCCAAGTTATTAACTTTGAGAAAATACATAGAAATACTATGTATTTTGTTCAGTTATATGTATGTGCTCAGCAGTATATGTACGTTGTGTGTGGTGAGAATTTTTTCTTGGTAAGGCTGTGTTGTGTACGTGGTGTGGATGTGTAGTGAGGTGTATTACTGTACATAGTGAATAATATTTTGTCCGTGGTGTAGCTGACTAAGGTAATCTTGCACCTGTGGCCCGGTGGAGGGGGGGGGGGGGGGCTACCAGAAATCTATATATCGGGCACAGCATGCTGGCGGGGGGCGTGTGGATATGTGGGCGGTGGATACGTTGACTTGTGGGTGTATGGGCGTGTGGCATTGTGAGAAAAGACAAGAACTTGGTGCTTTATTACTTGTGCAGTTAAAGTGGTACACCCAAGTGTACAGGTGAAGTGGTACACCTTGCCGCTTCTGTTAAGTGTGCAGTGGAGCGAGACATGTTGCCGCCTTCGCACACTAAACATATACCTGCCTTTACATATGTACACGCAAAGCATTCCAGGTGGCATTTAATTCCTGCAGGGCCTGTACTGTGAGTGTACAGTGAAGCAACAACTGACTCTCTTGGTCCATCTGCAACCAACCATGTTTACCTTACGTTTTGTTACCCAGTTATGTGTCTGTTACCGTGTAATTCTGACTCATCCCGCCTGTCCTGACCTTACTGATGAATGTTTTACGGGTGTGAGATTTTTTTTTTGTGTGTGTGTGTGTGTGTGGCCCAAGACAACCAGTGAGGAATCCTTGGTCACCATCGTGTAGGCTGCAGCTGGTGTACACTGAGACGCTCGGAATAAACATCACATTGGTTTGATCAGCCAATCAGAAGTCGCCCAGAATGTAAGAACACATCTAATTGGTTGAATTCAGCTGAAGCACATAAATTATTCAGTGTAGCATCAAAATTACGTCTATATTCTACCTTAACGGGACAAAATTAACGAAAAGATTCTCTTTATTTATTTTGTGCTTTATCCAATATTATGCTGTAAGGCACATTTTTAACATCTCCAGTAAGGAAAAGTTTTCATCGTGTGAGCCTTTGTGAATCTTTACCAGGAATTTTCGTGAATCCAGAACCAGAATTTTTGGTAAACCGGAACCAGAATGTTGGGGTGGAAGACGTCGGCTTTCCTTAATGTATTTTTCCTGGCTCTCACAGTGTGTTCCGCCCCAGTGCCACCTGATGGGCTGTTTGTTTATGGTGCTGATCCTGTTTCCGCCTACTCAAGTGTTAACACATTACATGTACATACGTGCACATACAGAAAAATGCGTACATATACTCACATAGGAACGAACACACACACATACACACACACACACACACACACACACACACACACACACTATACGTCAGTAGTATTGCTGGTTGTGTACAAACTCCATTTTGCCCTCTGTGGCTGACACCATCACCAGCGCCCCTTTTCCCCCTGGACTATCAGTTTCCAGTGAGTTGAATCGCCCGCGGTGGAGGCTGGATCCCAACCCTGGATTCTTTCAGTCACTCAAATAAACCTGAACCCCGGATCCTCAAAGTTCCATAAGATAGTTCCTCTTCCCGGTAACTGTCGCAGAAAGGTCGTATCTCGTCACGGTAGAGTCTCGTTGCAATATCGACGCCATTTAGAGTGATATATTTGCGTCGCTGTTTAAATGGGCTGGTTAGACGCGTTCTCACATCCCCCGACCAGGAAGGAAGGTATATGTTAGCGTACGGGCCATTGAGAGAACCCCTGCGGTTTTATATACATATTTTTTTTATTTAGTTGAACCCGTTTCCTGACGGACTAACGGGGGATTTTTCTCCCTCGGCCCCCCCTGCCTTCGCTCTTACATGCTCCTCACTGCACTCCCGAATCAGATAATAAACTCCAGGTTACTTTTACTTCATTATGTCTTTACTGTAGATGAGGGGAAATAGAACGCGTGTAATTTGGGTACGTTTCTCGAAAAAAAAAGATGCGTTCTTAACATTCATTTTGGGGAGAAATTTTATCTTGCGAACTTTTGAGAGTCTGTCCCAGTCTCGATGATATACGCCGCTCTTCATCTTAGGGAGTCAGTCTCCTCCATCTTTGTCTCACGTAATCTAAAAGTGGAGTTTTTTCTCAGCGATATCATCTTATTGTCTCTCAGTGTGACGTATATACGAGGGGACCGTCAGGTGTCGACACGTACCTTAGGAAGGACAGGACACACACACACACACACACACACACACACACACACAAGGGCACAGCAACGTGGTGATAAACAGAGTGGCATTATCAATAAGTCACAATCCACTTAACCAAACCATATCACGCCCACCCACACCACACTACGCCCACCCACACCACACTACGCCCACCCACACCACACTACACCCACCCCCACCACACTACGCCCACCCACACCACACTAAGCCCACCCCCACCACACTACGCCCACCCACACCACATTAAGCCCACCCACACTACACCACACCCACCCACACTACACCCCCTCCCAGACCAGATATCCCTCCTCCTAGTCACAGGCCTAGCATTTGACATTATTAGGGACCTGCCACTCTTTGCCATAAACAGATGAAATGTACCGGGAACTTTCCCCCCACACACTCATCATTCTCTCACTTTATGTAACTTGACAGAACCTATGACCCTTCAGGCTTTTACGCCCTTAATGTACGAGTCATAAGGGCAAGTATGAACTTTTCATACTTCCCTGTTGGGCGCTGTAAACGCTTCTGCGCTTCACCTTGCACAGGATGTAAGGGGGTGCCCAATAAACTAGCCCCCTCGGGGGCAAATCTGAATCTGAACCCACACTACACCACAGCCACCCACACTACACCACAGCCACCCACACCTCACAATAAAAGAGCTTGATAACCACCCCTGACGTTAACAATGTTACCCCGTCAGTCATCCTGTAGCTGCTGACGTCACGGCAGGAGCAGTAGCGGTGTGGAGATGATCATGTGAACCTTCCAATATAAAGGCGACACCCATGACGCTAGTGGTGTGTGTGTGTGTGTGTGTGTGTGTGTTGATCTACTAAACATCACAGTAGAATCATTCCAGTTGTGACGCCGTTATGGGGACTATCTTTTGTGCCCGTGAGTGGAGGCCGCAGGACCCCTATGTGATAATAGACCCGTGTCTATCCTGGCTGTTAGGCCTGGGGCCTTTTGGAATTGGTTCTCAACAGGATCGTGGCCCTTTAGGACTGGGACCTAATCCTGTTTGGTTAGGGTTGGTTGGGGCGTCTTAGGACTGGCCCCCTTGGCTTGTCACCGAGCCGTAGCTTAGCGCAAACGAACCACTCACAGTCTCTGACCTCCCGAGATAGGTTCGGTCAAGTGGGATTAGGTTAGGTTAAATTAGGTTAAATCAAGTGTTATTAGGTGAGGTAAAGTCAGGTTAGGTTGGGTTAGTCAATAGTTAGCTAAGGTCAGCATAACATTCGAGAGAGAGATTTAGTTTTAGTTCAACCAAAAGTTTTTACCACAGCAGGTCGTTCAAAGGGCGGCTTTGCTCTCCCTACTGCTGTGGACGGGTGACACTATCGTATTTCCACCCCTGTTCTTCTGCTGCGTCCCCCACTTATTGTAATCCTCTCTCTCTCTCTCTCTCTCTCTCTCTCTCTCTCTCTCTCTCTCTCTCTCTCTCTCTCTCTCTCTCTCTCTCTCTCTCTCTCTCTCTCTCTCTCTCTCTCTCTCTCTCTCTTTTCTTTTTGTGCCTTTATTTTCCCCCTCTCTCTTTATCCTATTTCTGCTATTTTTATCTACCCACTAGCTCGTTCTCCCCTCCCAGCTTTTGTGTACCGTGTGTGGAAGAGACGTTTCATCTGTGTGTGGGTAGGTGTGGATGTGGGTGGGAGACAGCGGCACTCCCATAAGTGTGGGTGGAGTCAGTACCAGGGCATTAGTCAAGTGAGGTACTGGGGGGGCGTGATAGTGTCTAGCAGTACTGGGAATGGATGGCAGTTACCAGTTGAGGAAATTACTGGTACTCAATTGTACAAGTATGAGAATCAGTACCGGGGATCATATAAACAAGATACTGTACTGGGGCATCAACACGGGGTACTGGTTGACTAAGGTACTTCTTGCCCATTGTTCAGGGGGATGTGGACCGCTAGTTTGGTTAGGTTAGGGTAGGGTAGGGTGGTGTTGCCAGCTACGGCCTGTCATCTACACCATAAAGACTTGCCCTATGGAAACTAGACAGACATAATCTCTTGTTACATTTAATTGTGTTGAGTTTTCATTAAATATTGAGATGGAAAGTCCTTAGTGGGTCGACGGGAAGCGGGGTGGGGCGGGGCGGGGCGGTGGGGAGAACAGGAGGAGGGGGCCATCAGGGGATTACATCATTAAACCAAGGGATAAAACTCTATGGCAGGTCTGAGTGATGGTGTAAACCCAGACATGTTCAGGGATTATCTGAGATTCAGTTGATATGCCTGTATATTTTTTTTTTCTCTCCAATTATCAGATTAAAACATTTTATCCCAGAAATAATTTAACCTCTGGGCCGGATGTTAGGTAAAGAGGTCAGTCTGGCTGGTGTCACTATGAGAACTGTGCAGAAATACAATAAGGAGTGAGGGGAGGGGGTGGGGGGGGGGTGTTAGGTGGTTCAAGGGTGGCACGAGGCTGGTGTAATGGTCTATAGGTGTGTCTCTGTGTGTGTTAAAGGAGCCTTTTAATGGTGTGTTTATGGGACCAAAACTCAAGGAAGTGTCATGGCACCCTTCAGCTATACTCCTCTTTGCCTTCAATCTCAAAGGTTTTGGACGCTGATCTTTCCTCGTTACCGGACACGTAAGGACGGACCTGCACACTCACACCACTACAGTGACGTCCAACATGGCACGAATATTACGCTGAGACTCTACCTTTACTAAATAAACTTACTTGATCAACGCAGAGAGAGAGAGAGAGAGAGAGAGAGAGAGAGAGAGAGAGAGGACAACTTCACAGCTACCTATGTAATGTTGCTGTGCTTAATATATTACGTCGGATAAATATATATTTTTTTAATATTATAAATTTGCTGTTGACATATGAAGGTAATTAACATCACTGGAACATTGAGTTATATAAAGATTTTTACACGAGGAAGTAGTTTTTGCTCGTGTGTGTCTGTTGTGGTTACCTGGTGGGCGGCTGTGTGGGACTTGTATAGCGTCTAATCCTGTTCTAAATTATGTCATGGTGATTGGGTTAATTATTATTGTTTATTATTATTTGTTATTATTTTTGTTGTTGTTGATGATGTTGTTATTATTATTATTATTATTATTATTATTATTATTATTATTATTATTATTATTATTATTATTATTATTATTATTATTATTATCTTCACCCAACTTATTTTATCACTAGAATTAGGCAAGTGTCGTGATGTTAAACCTAGATTCTGTAAAGTTAACACGTTAAAATTTCCCTCACCCCAGCTGGAGATAATAAAACGCATCTAATTACGGTAATCTCTTGTAATTCCGAGGTCATTTAGCCCTCCATCTTTGTGTCGTTGCTTAAGTGACTCATCTACACGCGTTCTCACATCACCAGTTAGGGGCAGGACATTAACGCAGGAGTGGGTGAGAATCTTCGCTCTGCTTAGTGGTGTAAGTGGTGAGCTAAGGGTTCTTGTACGATGTAATGTTTGGGTTAGGTTAGGTTAGATTAGATTAATATAAGTTTGGTTAAGTGTGGTTAGATTATTTGATGTTCGGGTAAAGTGAGGTTAGGTTAGGTTTTCTCCGAGTCATTAATATCCGGATAACAGTAACATTATCCGTCTAATATCCGGATAACCGTAACATTATTCGTCTATCATGGTTTACGGTTAAGTGTATGTGGCAGTATATTCTCTTGTTGGTATATAATTACATAGTTATTTTTTTATTGGGTGTATTTATTCTATAGGTGTATTTTTACGTCTGTTGTATAATTATTTTTGTAAACGACTTGTGAATTCCAGTGGTACCGCGTGAACAGTGAACGCAGCCCCCCCCCCCCCCCTGTGCTGTTATCACGGGTAGAGAGAGCCAGTCTGCTGCTGCTGCTCCCCCCCCCCCCCCCCACACACACACAGGTTAAAGCTCATGTCTGCGTCTGCTGTGGCGGTGACGGCAGACATGAAGGCTGTTATGGGCGATTACTCTGGCGGTAGGAGAGAGGCCATATTGTACCTACCGGGTTATGGGGACAGCTGGTGGTGGTGGTGGAGACAGCTGATGGTGGAGAGAGCTGGTGGTGGAGACAGCTGGTGGTGGTGGTGTGGGGGATACTTGCTGGTGTTGGGGGGATAGGTGGTGGTGGTGGAGACAGCTGATGGTGGAGACAGCTGGTGGTGGAGACAGCTGGCCACTTTCCTTCCTTGTGACTAAAAGGTCCTTGTAGCTGCATCACACCAGCAGGAGCCTCCCATAACACACCAGCAGGAGCCTCTCATAACACACCAGCAGGAGCCTCTCATAACACACCAGCAGGAGCCTCTCATAACACACCAGCAGGAGCCTCCCATAACACACCAGCAGGAGCCTCCCATAACACACCAGCAGGAGCCTCCCATAACACACCAGCAGGAGCCTCTCATAACACACCAGCAGGAGCCTCTCATAACACACCAGCAGGAGCCTCTCATAACACACCAGCAGGAGCCTCCCATAACACACCAGCAGGAGCCTCCCATAACACACCTTCACACACATCCCTGTAGTGCCTGGGAAGTTATGGGCCGGTGATGTGATTAAGTCACAGACGGATGACTTGACGGACAGACACCGCTGCCATGAAGAAGGCTTGGCACCTGGTGTGTGTGTGTGTGTGTGATCATTAGACACACACACACATGCCAGTACAATACAAACTTTGAACACTGATGGCCATGCAATATACAATTATTTACACCGATGTATACAGGTATGGGTATCTATGTAAGTGGTCACCAGCTGTGGTAATAAACTCTCGTACCTGAAACTGTATGACGGGAATTACTGTGGGCGTGTAAACATTGGTCAAACTACGTCACTTATGTCTAGTTAGGGAGATGACGTGCTGAGCAGTATATTACTTCACGAGGCGGGACACTCCTGAGGGATGAACGTTTTTAACTGAGTTGTTTAGGACAGGACACAGCCTGGCGCCTCCCTAGGACCTGGTCAGAGACTTATCCTAGTGAGTACGATGCTAACGTCTGAATACACTGAGAGTTAACCACAGGAAGATGTCTTAACCCCTTGTGTACGATGCTGTGTGGTAATGTGGTAGACTACCACACAGAATTACTACCAGTGGTAGTAGTTCTTGGGAATATAGTGTGATGGTGTTGGTGGCAGTGGAGGTGGTGTCGGAATTAGTGGTGGTGTGTCAGCCCGCGGCAGTGTTGGAGGTACATTGGTGGAAACCAGTCAAGGCCGGAATGACACCTGGAGGAGGTAGTACCAGTAGTAATAGCGGCCCTCCATTAAGCCAAGTGAACAGACATCATCTGCACATCTCCACCATCTGCCGACCCCCACTACCTGCCTGCCTCTTAACACCTGCCTACCTCCACTACCTGCCCACCTCCACTACCTGCCCGCCCGCTCCACCACTAACCTGCCCGCCCCATCACTAGCTGGCTGCCCTCACCATCTGCCCGCCTCTACCACCTCGCACGCTGGCAGATGATCCAGCAGGCAGTGTTGACCGACCTTAGTTTATGGGTCGTAGACGGTGTGTGGGGGGCTCTCCTAGCTAACTCTCGCCTACTTACTCTTGTTTATCATTATCTTTCATCATCCTGGGTTGTTTTTCATCTTGTCTTATCATCCTCAGTGATTTCTTGTTGTTTATATTGTGTCTGTCTGTCTACATAATGTCGGCATCGGCTTTCACAAGACGAATAAGGAAGGCGTGTGTGTGTGTAATAATAATAATAATAATATTAATAATTAATGGTTTATTGAAAGAGCATGGCAGCCGGAAGGCTGAAAATATACAGTTAAATAATTGGGGAATGGGTCTCTTGATTGACAAATAATATACAAGTAATATAAATGATACAAATATGATATATAATAACTAGGTGGGGAAAAGCTCAAACTACAGGGCATTTCAACATAGTTACAGTGCAAAAAGTAAGATTGACTGGGGGTGAATACACTGGTTGATTACAAGTTATTGATAATTTTTACAATGGTTGGGACTGGGCTGTTCTTATAGCGATCAGTTCGTGCTCGTATGGGCTGGATGCGGTTGTGGTGTCGAACAGAAATTCTCGGACGAGGGATCTCAGGTGGTAGTAGGAGCCGGTGTGTGTGTGTTTGTTTATATATTGTTTTGGTACTTTTATAATACGACCTGGTGACCAAATGTGTTGTCTACTAGCAAGGCCTGGTGACGGTACTACCCCAGTCTTACCCGGGTTGGTGCTTCGTGGTGGTGATAGAGTACTGCTCCATTGCTACACAGACTGGTGAGGGAGGCAGCTTGGTGGTGGTGACAGGCTGGTGAGGGAGGCAGCTTGGTGGTGGTGACACAGGCTGGTGAGGCAGCTTGGTGGTGGTGACAGGCTGGTGAGGCAGCTTGGTGGTGGTGACAGGCTGGTGAGGCAGCTTGGTGGTGGTGACAGGCTGGTGAGGAAGCTTGGGGGTGGTGACAGGCTGGTGAGGGAGGTTGGGGGTGGGGACAGGCTGGTGAGGCAGGTTGGGGGTGGTGACAGGCTGGTGAGGCAGGTTGGGGGTGGTGACAGGCTGGTGAGGCAGGTTGGGGGTGGTGACAGGCTGGTGAGGCAGCTTGGTGGTGGTGACACAGGCTGGTGAGGCAGGTTAGGGGTGGTGACAGGCTGGTGAGGAAGTTTGGGGGTGGTGACAGGCTGGTGAGGCAGGTTGGGGGTGGTGACAGACTGGTGAGGCAGGTTGGGGGTGGTGACAGGCTGGTGAGGCAGGTTGGGGGTGGTGATGGCAGACGTCGTATTGGAAGAGTGAGTGAGAGTCCTAAAAGGTCGGCCCATTGATTCCCTCGCTATATATAGATGTTGATACTGCCACATGATGCCTTGCCACGCCACTCTCCTACCCTGTGTACTGTACCCTATGCTGTACCACTGTCTCGTTTACTGCTACAAGAAGCCACCATTCCCCTCTTTACTCTGTACCGTGTACCCTAAAGTGTACCCTACATGATTGGTACACAGTGTATCTCTATGGGCTTAAATTGTTTAGTCTCCCGCCCCTACGGTACACCGGTACACTCACCAGTAAGGTACAGTGTCTAGGTACACACTGCTTCATTTACCACCCTTGGTATGGTACACACTAGTCCAGTTGTGTAGGTATTTCAGTGTGAATAGGTTAGTGAGGTGGAGGAGGGGGGGGTGATAGTGGTGATTGCAGGGAGGGAGAGAACCTGCAGTAGTGGTGGAGGGAGGGATGGGTGGTGGAGGGAGGGAGGGAGGGGTGCTGGTGGTGGAGAGATGGAGGGATGCTGGTGGTGGAGGGAAAAAGGGGTGCTGGTGGTGGGGGGAGGGAGGGGGGGTGGGGGAGGGAGGGGTGCTGGTGGTGGAGAGATGGAGGGGTGTTGGTGGTGGAGGGAGGGAGGGGTGCTGGTGGTGGAGGGAAGGAGTAGCTATACAGGGAGTCATAGCTGGGGGCCGGTACTCTTACAGGGATCAATGAGTCGACAAACACGGTGACTGATCCTTGTCCCCCGCCTATACTGGTCATGTGTGTATACCTGACTTGTTGCTCTCTCTCTCTCTCTCTCTCTCTCTCTCTCTCTCTCTCTCTCTCTCTCTCTCTCTCTCTCTCTCTGTGTGTGTGTGTGGGGGGAGGGAGGGGGAAGGAGCTGGGGGGATTGCGACCCAGGAATCGTAAGGTGGGAGCACACTATAGGACCACGGCGGCCCCATCACCAAAATGAGACGAGGACTGGTACCCCGACACTGGCTCTACACTACAGTACATGTCCAGTCAGCCAAGGATGCACCGACCCCACCCTGGGTCTCGTGCTCGCAATTTTACCTGGCAATACTTGGTAAAGGAAGGCTGTATGTAAAGGTGATTGGTGGATCTGCTTTCGACTGTATCACTGTTAGGATAAATATTAAACAAACCAAAGGTAACATATTGATAATAAACTATTCATTGTTATTTAAGGTCATGAAAAGTTTCAAATGTTCGTATATTTGTTTAAATAATGAAGAAAATTTGATGTGAGAATCTTGTGGCAGCTGAACGTGTAGTCCAGTTGCCAATTGATTAATATAATTTTCTTAATTATTTAAACAAATATAAGAACATTTGAAACTTTTCATGACCTTAAATAACAATGAATAGTTTATTATAAATGTTACCTTTGGTTTGTTTAATATTTATCCTAACAGTGATACAGTCGAAAACAGATCCACCAATCACCTTTACATACAGCCTTCCTTTACCAAGTATTGCCAGGTAAAATTGCAAGCACGAGACCCAGGGTGGGGTCGGTGCATCCTTGGCTGACTGGACATGTGGGTGTATGTGTGTGCGTGTGCGCAGAACAAGTCCTGTAAAAATACATGACCAATGTGTGAGAGAGAGAGAGAGAGAGAGAGAGAGAGAGAACTAGGTCGAGGAGTCGTCAGCTAAAGGTGAAGTGAACAACGTGAGAACCTCCTTGTTGAGATGAGCCCGATGAGGAGTGGGCGGCACTACTAGGTGGGTGGGCTGGTGGGCATGAGGTGTTGGGCGGGCGAGGAGAAAGACTTGAGCCACCTTAATGGGCGGCTAGGGTGGGTGGGTGGGTGGTGATGGTGTGTTAGCAGGTAATCACAGCGGGTTAAATTTCCTGCCACACAGCCCCCCACTAACCCCCGCCCACCACCCAGTTCCCAGTGACAGGTCGGAGATTGGAAGTATTTACTGATGACCACCGGCCCCTGTAACTAGCTGGCCCATTAACTGAGAACCAGGTGTGTGTGTGTTAATAGTCCCCTGTGGCTAGTAGATCATTAATTGAGGGGCAGGTGTGTGTTAATAGTCCCCTGTAGCTAGTAGATCATTAATTGAGGGGCAGGTGTGTGTTAATAGTCCCCTGTGGCTAGTAGATCATTAACCGAGGGCTAACATTATTACTTCTGGTGTAATAGACACATATACAACTATTTGGCGAGTGTCATATTTTTTTAGATTTAAATTATAGTGGTTTTAGTAAATTATAATATCCGGGGTCGAGTGCCAGCTCCAAAATAGCCTAATTTGAATCGAGAAAGTTCAATTTTGGGCAATGTTGATTATTTGTCAACTCACACGGGAGATGCAAATTCAGTCTGTTTGGTTAATTTTATGTGTTTAATTTATCGATATATGACGTAAATATTTTGCAATATCAAGCCACTCTCTGTGTTTTAGTAAGTCTAGTTTCCGAATCAAATTGAGAGGGGAAATATCCCACGAATTGGTTTGTTCACGTGTTGATTCTGGCAGTGGAGTCATCGGATTTGACTGTTTGATCACTTTTGGATCCCTTTGAACACCGGAGGGTGGGGCGGAGGCTGTGGTGCTTCACTGTACTAGCCCCCCCCCCCCCCCCACACACACACAGTTCAGAGGAGGAGCTTGTGTACATGTGGGTGATGGTGTGGTCGTCGGGTTAGAGTCACTTGTGTTTGCATTCAGTCCTCTTTTAACAGTAGTTGAGTAAATATATCTTGTGTGTATGTTTCTCTACTGACCAGCCCAGACCCCCACCATGAGGGTTGTATCTACACTGCCTATTGGACCTACTTTCATCGGTGTTGAGGTGAAAATTATCAGAGCAATTTTTTTAGACAACATATTGAGGGGAAAATTTAGGTTTGAAGTACGAATGAAGGAAATTTTTTACGTACAGAAAGTAGGTAGGGTAAACATTTCAGTACACTTGTAAAGTTTTCGACAATATTTTCTGGTATTTGAGGAAAGACTGTCTGTCCAGTTGACGAATTCAGAGACGTTTTGTGTTACAGCTCAGTTATTTTCTTCCCGGGCAGCAAACTGTGACGAACAGGACTGGCGTCTTCCTCTCCGCACAGCCTTCTCTGCTTACTCATATACTGTACACTGCACTACACTACAATATACACTACACTACACTTTCCACTACACTACACTGCACACTACACTGCACTACACTATACACTGCTCTACACACTACGTACACTGCACTACACATTACACTGCACTACACTATACACTGCTCTACACACTACACTGCACTACACACTACACTGCACTACACTATACACTGCACTACACACTACACCCCTAATGCCAGTGTGAGACGGGAGAAGCTCTTTATCCCCCTCCTCATATTATGTCTAGTTATAAAAATCTGAGTTTGTCTGTGTTTAGGGTGTTCCCAGATGACAAAAATAATTAAGAGTGGAACATGTTTCTGGTGTGGTGATCCCCGCCAAGAGGGGAGTGTGTCGCAGGATACGTGGTGGTGGTGGTAGTGGTCCCTTTAGTGCTCACACAGTAGGCTTTTTGTCCTGATGAAAATTGACTTGGGTTAATTTACTAATGTGTAACAAGACTGGTGACAAAGAGGTGTAGGAGGGCGGGAACAAAGCTAAGGGAGGGGTAGGAGGGTGGACGAGAAAGGGGGATAGGGAGAGAGGGAGAAGGAAGAGAAAGGGAGGACAATGTGGAAGGACTAAGATGTGTCGGGGGGGGGGGGGGAGAAGGAAGGAGGAGAAGCCGTGAGGGGGGAGGGGGTACACAAAGGAACCCAGCGAACGAGGGAACATAGGATAGCAAGGTAAATGAGTGACCAGCCAGATGTTCTGGTGGACCTAACCTATCCTAACCTAACCTAACCTATCCTAACCTAACCTAACCTATCCTAACCCTAACCTAACCTAACCCTAACCCAACCTAACCTATCCTATCCTAACCCTAACCCAACCCAACCCAACCCAACCCAACCTAACCTAACCTATCCTAACCCTAACCTAACCTAACCTAAACCAACCTAACCCAACCCAACCTAACCTAACCCAACCTAACCTATCCTAACCCTAACCTAACCTAAACCAACCTAACCTCTGTGTGTTGTAATGTGTAATTCTTAATAAATACGAAATAAACAATTACTACTACTAATAACTTTGATACAGTTTATAGGTGATTATTGACTATTATTTTGGGGGGGACAGTTTAAATGTATCTTTCCGTCCCTACACTCACTGACACCCTCACTTCTACACCCTCACCTCCACACCCTCACTTCTACACCCTCACCTCTACACCCTCACCTCCACACCAGTAAACCTTGTAATTAATTATGTCCTTTTCTTTGGCAGGTACGTGATCCCCTACTGCTGAACACAACGGTGGTGGTGAGTGTTCTCTCTCTCTCTCTCTCTCTCTCTCTCTCTCTCTCTCTCTCTCGATATATTATAATTTATAGATAATATATCAATAATAATACAGTATTAAAAAATGCTAAAATATAATACAAGAACAACAACAACAACAACAATAATAATAACGTAGAGTAATTAAATGATAAATAATAACACACAGACAATAGGACAATAAAACAAGGAATGGATACAACACACAAAAAGGCTCCTAATTGGCCCATTCATCAGTATTATGTCATTGGACGGGAGATAATTGCTTGTTAGATGTTGTGAGTTTTTTTCACAAGATTTGTGTTAAAAAAGAGATCAAGTTATGTCCAATTATGCTACATTTTGACAACGATGAAACCCGTGAGCGGAAAGGTGGGGTGTGTGTGTGTGTGGTGATAATAATAATAATAATAATTAACGGTTTATTGAAAAAGTTCTGCAGCCCGAAGGCTGAAAATATACATTGGACATAAATGACTTATTACATACATTGGTGGTTTAACAAAAGCCTTCATTAGAGAAAGGTAAAGGAACATACAGTGAACATACAGATTAATGAAGGTGTTGAACAGCAAACACGTAGTGTAGTAACTCCCTCCCAGATGGTGTTAGGAGGAACTCACGTGGTGTAGTAGTTCCCTCACAGATGGTGTTATGAGGGACCTCGCGTGGTGTAGTAATTCCCTCACAGATGGTGTTATGAGGGACCTGACGTGGTGTAGTAATTCCCTCACAGATGGTGTTAGGAGGGACCTCACGTGGTGTAGTAATTCCCTCACAGATGGTGTTAGGAGGGACCTCACGTGGTGTAGTAATTCCCTCACAGATGGTGTTATGAGGGACCTCACGTGGTGTAGTAATTCCCTCACAGATGGTGTTAGGAGGGACCTCACGTGGTGTAGTAATTCCCTCACAGATGGTGTTATGAGGGACCTCACGTGGTGTAGTAATTCCCTCACAGATGGTGTTAGGAGGGACCTCACGTGGTGTAGTAATTCCCTCACAGATGGTGTTATGAGGGACCTCACGTGGTGTAGTAATTCCCTCACAGATGGTGTTAGGAGGGACCTGACGTGGTGTAGTAATTCCCTCACAGATGGTGTTAGGAGGGACCTCACGTGGTGTAGTAATTCCCTCACAGATGGTGTTAGGAGGGACCTGACGTGGTGTAGTAATTCCCTCACAGATGGTGTTATGAGGGACCTCACGTGGTGTAGTAATTCCCTCACAGATGGTGTTATGAGGGACCTCACGTGGTGTAGTAATTCCCTCACAGATGGTGTTAGGAGGGACCTCACGTGGTGTAGTAATTCCCTCACAGATGGTGTTATGAGGGACCTCACGTGGTGTAGTAATTCCCTCACAGATGGTGTTAGGAGGGACCTCACGTGGTGTAGTAATTCCCTCACAGATGGTGTTAGGAGGGACCTCACGTGGTGTAGTAATTCCCTCACAGATGGTGTTAGGAGGGACCTCACGTGGTGTAGTAATTCCCTCACAGATGGTGTTAGGAGGGACCTCACGTGGTGTAGTAATTCCCTCACAGATGGTGTTATATGAGTGAGGTGTGGTCCCAGGCCTTCCTATCGTAGACGGCTTACACATCGCTGGTTGTTGGGTCTCACGGGCCGTTATCACTGGGTACCTCACTGTGTGAAGGTTAATTTGGGTACGACTCGGCTGTTACTGTTGAGTTGTTCTCACTGACTTAAGCACTGTTCACCTCTGTTCAACACTAGTTCCATCCCTTTCCTAAATGAAATTGTAACTTCTGGCGAGAACTTCTTGATATTCCGGTGGGGAGGAGGGTTCAGGGGAGGGAGTTGGTATGGGCCAACTTAACAGTTGACCTGGCTGCTCCCAGAGGAACTCCAGGTACGTCTTAATCCTCTGGTGGTCAAGGATGTAGTGTGTGTGTGTGTGTGTGCCCTATCACATATATACACATCAATTTGTTGTATGTTTATATAATAATTTCCGTGTTTATATATCGTTTATATGCAGACCTAATTGTTAACTGACGGGCATTGTAATTAGTGTGTGTGTGTGGTAATTATGTTGTTTGGCTTGGAAGAGCAAACAGTGTACAGTAATTGGCAAGTTGTGTATATCCCGCTGTCATTTTTATGTATGATAATTGGGTATTAGTGCACGTTGTATTATAATTGGCCAGTGGGTGTATAATGTGTTGACGTTGTTGTTTGCCAAGGTGTTTCATGATGTGTGTTGTATGGCAGTGTTATATAATTATTTGCGAGTGTGTTGTAATTCTGTAAAGTCGCGGTGTATAATAATTGGGTAAAGTGTGTGTGTGTGTGTGTGTGTGTGTGTGTGTGTGTGACCTAACCTAACCTAAATGTCGTGGTAGTGGGGATTGGGGGGGGGGGGGGGAGAAGGGATAGTGGACTGGTATTGATGGATGGATTTTAGGGGTGGTTGGGGTGGTAGGTGGTTAGTGTGTGGTAGAGGGTGGTTGGGGGTGGTAGGTGGTTAATGTGTGGTTTGGGGTGGTATGTGGGTGGGAGTGGTAGGCCAAATACGTTGTTCTTGCATGTGTCGCCTTATTGATAGTCCTCTCAAGGCTTAATTAGTCTAGGTAATTGTGCTTCGGTGCCGCGCCGTTTTGTAATTGGTTCACCCTACTGTTGCTTCGCCCAACTGTTGCTTCACCCTATTGTTGCTTCGCCCTATTGTTATTTCACCCTACTGTTGCTTCACCCTCCTGTTGCTTCACCCTACTATTGATTCACCCAACTGTTGCTTCACCTTACTGTTGCTTCACCTTACTGTTGCGTCACCTTACTGTTGCTTCACCTTACTATTGCGTCACCCTACTGTTGCTTCACCTTACTGTTGCGTCACCCTACTGTTGATTCACCCTACTGTTGCTTCACCTTACTGTTGCTTCACCTTACTGTTGCTTCACCTTACTGTTGCGTCACCCTAATGTTACTAAACCTTACACTATTAACTCTATGCTTTGTATGTCAGATTTTTTCGGTGTTTGACATTTCTCATTTGCATATACAGACAGGTAGAAAAAGTCTTAGGTATTATTATTTTCTTGGCTGACCTTCCCCGTGACCCCTGACCTTCCCCGTGACCCCTGACCTTCCTCGTGATCCCTGACCTTCCTCGTGATCCTTGACTTTTCCCAGTGACCTCTGACCTCGTGATCTCTAACCTTCATGACCCCCTGACCTTCATCATGACCTCTAGTGTTAATATATCAGGCTCTATAGATTCACACATATTAATGGATGGGTCAGGCCCGTGTAAAGTCAGCCATGTTAAATTACTGTGAGCAGCGGTAATATTCACGCATTTAATAATATAATGCTCTTAGTTTTAGGCCGACTTACCGTACCTAGCTGGGACTCTCTCTCTCTCTTCTCTCTCCTCTCTCTCTCTCTCTCTCTCTCTCTGGGCTGTGTAAATTTGATGACTTCCTCCTCCAAAGTAATGATGGTGAGAGAGAGAGAGAGAGAGAGAGAGACCAGCTGGTATAGAGGAAGGTAAGTCTGGTGTTGTGGTGCTGACAGGTGTTGCTTGCCTCCCCCCCCCTTAAGGTAAACACGTTCATTAACCCGTCTCCCACCTTGCCATACGTTAGCTTGTTAAACTAGCCCATAACACTAGCCTTTGCAGCTAGCTCTTATTACCACTGTATAGGTTGTGTGTGTGTGTGTGTGTGTGTGTGTGTGTGTGTGCGTGCGTGCGTCAGGTGGTGTTTTGTCGTTTTAATTAGTATTTTATCACATCTGTTGTTTACGGCAGAAGGTAACTCGATTTAAATTCACTTCCCGCTGACTTATATGTGAGAGAGAGAGAGAGAGAGAGAGAGAGAGAGAGAGAGAGAGAGAGAGAGAGAGAGTTATGATTTAAAGATGGCGTCGAAATTACACTGTGATTCGACTGGAATTCTCGACTTTCACCCATTCTCTGTTTACATGAGTGGAAATGAACGTAACTTGTGTGTGTGTGTGTGTGTGTGTGTGTGTGTGTGTTATAGCGTGCGAGGAATTTTGAGGCGAAATAAGCAACTGGGAAGATTTTTATGTGTGTTCCGTGCGAGGCATGTGGTGGTGTGGGGGATTCCGGCCGAGTCTGTGCTTGATAGAAAGTTAGTCTCTCCCTCTTTCTTTCTTTCTTTCTTTTGTCTTTACTCCCTCCCTTCCTTCCTCCCTTTCTTATATATTTCATATATTTTTCCTCTTTCCTTCTCCCCTTCATCGTATTTTTCTCTTATTCTCCCTTTCCTGATTTTTCCATACTTCTCATAATTCTTTCATCTTATTTCCCACTCGCTACTTCCTCTCTCCCTTTCTTCCATTACCTTCACTTCTCCTTCACCCTCCCATTCCATCCTTCTTTATCCCCCCCCCCCACTGCCTCTTCTTGCCAGTTCCTTCCCCTCTTCCTCCCTCAGCGTGGCATCACTCTCCCTCCTCCTGCCGCGTGTACCACCTGGTCAGTACTGTCGTGTTAGCCACTAGTAGATCTGGCCACACGTTGGTTGCCGCAGGCCTCCTCTCCCCCCCTCCCCTTACCCAGTCTCTTGTTAGTTCGAATTACTATTTTTATATTCGCTTTAAAGTTCGCTCTCTCGTGTCCGTATTTTGTTTATTCTGAGTTTATATTTTTTTAAAGCAAATTTGGACATTTTAAAAAAGGTTCTTAGACGGGTGATACGGGCGTGTTGTTATGGGTATGGTGTAGTGTCAGGGTGTGTTGTTATGGGTATGGTGTAGTCGTGTCAGGGTGTGTTGTTATGGGTATGGTGTAGTGTCAGGGTGTGTTGTTATGGGTATGGTGTAATGTCAGGGTGTGTTGTTATGGGTATGGTGTAGTGTTAGGGTGTGTTGTTATGGGTATGGTGTAGTGTCAGGGTGTGTTGTTATGGGTATGGTGTAGTCGTGTCAGGGTGTGATAAGTACTTTAGGTGCTCCAGAACTCTTCCTCGTGAGGGGTCATAATTCTTGACTTTATGTAGATATTTTGATGAAAGTTTACCTGAGTATGTGTGTTTTAGCCTTCGCGTCGAGGGTCATAAAGTCTCGAGGTTAAGGGAGACAACTGTGTGTGTGTGATTCTTTTAATAATCCGTGAGTTTATCTTCACGTATCAGTAGCTTAGAGTTATAATTTGTTTGTACCCAGATTGTTGTCCGTTTCTGAGAGGACAGGTTTTTGTACGAAGGTCTTATACACTAGTGAAGGTGACTTATGTTGGTTTGGGTTCCTGACTGAATTTTTCATTGAGTCTTGCGATGAGTTTATCCCCTTGAGTAAAATATCTCTTTGCCCTTTCAATCTTATGAGCTGTTCCAATGAGTACGGTGGTATTGTACTCAAGGGGTTTAGTCTGTACTCAAGAGGTTTAATCCTTTTTCGCGAAGGTTTGTATAATACTGTGATTCTTATTTTTAAAGACTAATTCCCTGTACAATAATGCTGATACTACTACTACTAATAATAATAATGATAATATGATGACAGTAATAATCATGATGAAAGTTATAATAATAGATTCTACAGGAAACAGTCTTTATGCTTAATGAGTTGCAATACACACGTAACAGTAGTAGTAGTGATGGTAGTATATTGGTGAAGTAATTAGTAGTAGTAGTAGTAATTATACTGTACAGTGAACCGCCAGCCAGTCAGTGTTTCGGATCAGCAGCTGGTGTTGATTGACTATTGGACGATTTTTGATGAAGGGGGGAGGGAGGGAGGGAAGGAAGGAAGAAGGAAGGGAATGATGAAATCCAAGGAAAGAGAGAGAGAAAGAGGGAAGCATGGAAGAAAGAAGGAAGGAGGAAAGCCAAGGAGAGGGAAAGAGAGGGAAGGAGGCAAGGAAGGCAGCATGCGGGCTGAGAGAGAGAGAGGGAGGAAGGAAAGCATAGAAGGAAAAAAGAGAGGGAGGGAGAGAGAGGGTAGTGTGGTTATAAGGAGGAAGAACTCATTATTGTAGGCGATGATCATGACGGTGGCGCTGCTGGTGGTGACGAGTCGACTGTAAGTAACTACCAGTAACAGTAAGTCACTTCAACAACAACAACAACACCACCAGCAACAACATCAGGAACAACAACACCAATAACAACAACAATACGTAACAGTAACAAAAACAACACCAGCAACAACATCAGGAACAACAACACCAATAACAACAACAATACGTAACAGTAACAAAAACAACACCAGCAACAACATCAGGAACAACAACACCAATAACAACAACAATACGTAACAGTAACAACAACAACAACAGGAAGAACTAGTAAACGCAGAAGGTCGCTATTGATTTTCGCCTTCTCATAATGTTGGTCAAAGTCAGTTATTGTAACATGAATATTTGATGTGTTAGGGAGGTGAAGGAGAGCCGGGGTGTTTACTGTTGGGGAGGGAGGGAGAGCCGGGGTGTTTACTGTTGGGGAGGGAGGGAGAGCCGGGGTGTTTACTGTTGGGGAGGGAGGGAGAGCCTGGGTGTTTACTGTTGGGGAGGGAGGGAGAGCCGGGGTGTTTACTGTTGGGGAGAGAGAGCCGGGGTGTTTACTGTTGGGGAGGGAGGGCGGGCCGGGGTGTTTACTGTTGGGGAGGGAGGGAGGGCCGTGGTGTTTACTGTTGGGGAGGGAGGGAGAGCTGGGGTGTTTACTGTTGGGGAGGGAGGGAGAGCCGGGGTGTTTACTGTTGGGGAGGGAGGGAGAGCCGGGGTGTTTACTGTTGGGGAGGGAGGGAGAGCCGGGGTGTTTACTGTTGGGGAGAGAGGGAGGGAGAGCCGGGGTGTTTACTGTTGGGGAGGGAGGGAGAGCCGGGGTGTTTACTGTTGGGGAGGGAGGGAGAGCCGGGGTGTTTACTGTTGGGGAGGGAGGGAGAGCCGGGGTGTTTACTGTTGGGGAGGGAGGGAGAGCCGGGGTGTTTACTGTTGGGGAGGGAGGGAGAGCCGGGGTGTTTACTGTTGGGGACTGGGGAGGGAGGGAGAGCCGGGGTGTTTACTGTTGGGGAGGGAGGGAGAGCCGGGGTGTTTACTGTTGGGGAGGGAGGGCCGGGGTGTTTACCGTTGGGGAGTGAGGCAGGGCACACCACACCACCTTCTTCACACTGTGGACGTACATCTGAGTGTAGTCCCATAGTTTGATCAATACACCGAGTTGCCTTAACCTAACCTAACCTAACCCCATTGCAGAGTCACATATGTATCATCCATAGCCGTCACATGTATTACCCATAAGGCTTACATATGTATAACCTGTATCCCTCACATGTGTCACCCCATAACCAAGTCACATATAGAAATAATCCACATATCTTGCCACGCATTGTATTATATATATTTAGTTGGTAAAAAGCTCGTTAGGTTGGCTTGATTGAACACGGGGTCACCCAGGAGTCCTTTGAATATTAAGCTCGGCAACTGGGGAGGAAAACCCGCTTTTTAATCACCGCTGTGGAAGTTTGTTAGCGTCGGCCAGTTGTGTGACAGTGGCGGAAAGTTGTATGTGTAAGTGTGTGAGAGAGAGAGAGAGAGAGAGAGAGAGAGAGAGAGAGAGATTGATTGTTGTGCGTAAGAGGTGGAGACACGGAGGAGTGTGTGAGGGACTCGGCTTAACATGAGGGAGGGGGGAGCTACAGTGAAGGTGGGAGTCGATATAGTGAGGGAGAGTGTCGATATAGTGAGGGAGAGTGTCGATATAGTGAGAGTATCGATACAGTGAAGGAGAGAGAGAGAATCGCCAATTGATGGTTAAATCATAGCTTTATAAATGCTCAAACCAACTCATAGGCTTAACCTCCAAAACAACATGACAGCCGAGGAACTAACACGATTCTTCTGTCTCTAGCCAGTTGGTGAGAGAGCACTGGAGAAACAGGTGGCAGACGCGGATATAAGCTCTACAAAGTAATCTCCATGAAACGAAATCCAGGAGGGACGTAGTGTATGGCCGTCGCTCTTCAGGGTAGCAGCGGGGCGGTAATGTGTCAAGATTAACGTAGAGCCTCGTGAGGGTTAAATTAAGAGATGGGGGGGGGGGGGGTTACATTAGTGCACCACCAGACGCCGCAGGGTTGGCTCAGTATGGTCAGGGCGGGGGTAATAAGCGGGTCCAGCTGTGCCTCTGTGTATATCAGCGGGATTTTCTTATTATGAGATAATCCTTCTCTCAGATTACTTTCTCAAGATGTACTGGGGGGGAGGGGGGGGCAGCGTCTAGAATCTTGCCTTAAAAGAAAAAGAAGTTATATTTTTTACTAGTTGTTTGTTGTGTACGGTACATATACTCTGAGGAAGTATGGCTGTATGGCTGAGGGTAAATTATCAAAACTTTTAACGGAGGTAAGTAATTTATCCAGGACTTACAGCCAACAGTGTGTGGTGGGGTGGGAGCCAGTACTGTACTGTGGGGCCGGGGCAATACTGTACTGTGGGGCCAGGCCAGTACTGTACTGTGGGGTCGGGCCAGTACTGTACTGTGGGGCCGGGACAGTACTATAATGTGGGTCAGGTTATATGTGAGGTTCATCCTCCGCTGTTGACGGGTGGCCACAACTATAACTCCGGCTCCTCACACTGTATGGCAGCTGTACCCGCTGGTATACATTACATAACGTGTGGGCTCTTATTTTACCTAATATATGGACGGGTGTGTATAACATGGGGCAGTTTGTTGCAAGCCTGGTCATAAAACTGTTGTTACAGGCAGTATATATTGGCAGCACGAGAGGCGCCACCACCACCACTCACCAAAATATACCAGCGATAACACGGGGTTTTTTCCGTCGGGTTGCCACAAAAGACGTGAGTCATAATGGGACAGCGCGGCCGAGTATTCTAGGGCCTTCACTCTCTCTCTTTCCCCCTACAGAATATATAACAATGATTATGTGTATTTTGGTCCTGACTTGACGAGGTTGGGTAAATACTCAAGTGAGAGGAGGACAGGTGGTGACTATTAACGTGTACAGCAGGGAACTATAGGTTGGAGTCTTTGGCTGTCTCACCACTGTAGGAAGTAGGGAGATCCTGACCTCCATGTTTACACACACACACACACACACACACAGTTCAGTCTTGATCTTACGTGACAGCCGCTGCTTGAGTCACCTTGTAACGTGTCCGCCGCCTTTACTCGTGTCTGCTCATTCATTCATTTCCTTTTGGTGTTCGTGTTGCGTACACAGCCACACCACACGGCATCAGTTGTCACCTGCGTCAGTAGATCTTAAAAGTTCCTCCCCTCGCAGGAATCTTTCTGCTTGTTTACGAAAATTAGTTTATAAATCAATATGTCGGCAAAGGAAAACCGTAAATTCATCTGGATCTCTGTAAAAGTTTATAAACCCACACCCGTCCTCGCAGTTTCATTATATGCTTGAGCTGAAGTGCCGCAACAGTTTGACGGCAAGAAATTAGAATTCTTTCAGTCGTGAAATGAAGAGAATGATGGTGTTTGACAGCGGGTCTGCCCTCCCCCCCTTACACCATGCCACGCTTGTGTGCTCATAAATACCACCAGTGTTGGGCAGCTGACGTACAGTAGTTTAGCTAAGTGTTGTAACAAACAATAATCTTACACAGGAGAATGCCAACACGATGAACCTCACCCCCAAGAACCTATAGATGGGGATAATAAACCTTAACACAGGCAAGGAATTAGTGTCCGAGTGTGTGGCCATTGTCTGGCTACACACTTTACATTTAGTTTTGTTCACATCTGCTTCGGGGATATACTGCCAAAGGTACTTAAAAACTAATCAGCCTCGTGATCTTGTTACTTGCTTCATATACATGTTTCATTTGATACATCTCATCTTGGTAAACAATGGATTGACTATTTCCTGTTTACAATTATCTGCTTGCGTCGAATTCATCAATAAGTTCCTAGTTACAGTTTTAAGGGCTCTTTTTGACACATAGTCATATTTATGACATTGTATTAAAACTAAAACCTTTAAGGGACCTGTCCAAATATAATGTGCATGTGTACAATGACACCACTTAATTACTGACGGTAAGACAACTGAATCATGATATAATATCCACGATTTGCACCAGGTAGATGAGTCAGGTATATACTGCGTACAGACACTGGCACAATACTCGATAGCCAGTGGTACAATAACCTGGCCACTGGGTCATGATAAAGACCCATTGTTCCTCTGTTCTGTAATCCTTTTGTGCTACCGCTCACAGGATGAGTAAGGGGTGCACGATAAATTAGTCGCCGCCATGACCAGAATACGAATAAAACTTCAAGTGGATACAACTACCAGCACACAAGGCAAGACGACCCACCACCACGACTGCTGCTGTGGCGAAGCTGTGCCTTGAGAACGAGTGCAGTGAAGGCGGCCAGTAAACATGTCAGATAAAAGGAGGACGTCTGTGGTCTTATACAGCAGCGTGTGTATGGTGGAGCAGGAAGACCGCTGCTACACACACCAGCCACTTGTACCTCCTCCCACCGCCTCTTGCACCCCCCCCCCCCTCCCACCGTCTCTCGTACTGTTGTGTTGTATTTTACTCTTTTCCAGGGTTGTATTTTATGTGCTGGTGGCATGACGGTACTGGTGACATGACGGTACTGGTGACATGACGGGTACTGGTGACATGACGGTACTGGTGACATGACGGTGCTGGTGACATGACGGTACTGGTGACATAACGGGTACTGGTGACATGACGGTGTTGGTGACATGACGGTACTGGTGACATAACGGGTACTGGTGACATGACGGTGCTGGTGACATAACGGGTACTGGTGACATGACGGTACTGGTGACATGACGGTGTTGGTGACATAACCGCACTGGTAGCATGATCCTGGTGACAGCCTGGGTCGTGAGTGGCAGGTGGGTGTGGTCTCGGCTTCTCCCTTACAGTGCTCTGGGTTAAGATAACAGAGATAGGACACACACACACACACCCAGGGCCTACCTCTCTACTGTTGACTCCTTACTCCCATACATATAGTTATTTATGCTACTTACCGCGGTGGTCCAGTGGGATACAGCGCTCGTTTCCTGTCCCTGAGGTCGCTGGTTCACGGCAAAGGGCCAACCACTGAGTGAGGCGCCTCAAGTCAACCCTACTGAGACTGGGTGTTTGAATATACAATTGGAAAGTGGAAGCAGGTGGAGAGTAGTGGTAGACCGAGGCTTAGTGCATTGTATCAGTACTGGCCTTAAGGGGGGTCAGACCTATGATACCCACTTTCTCTCTTCTTGCTTGTGTGTATTCAGGACGAAGACATCAGGCTTGTATATCCAGGTGTTCTTACATCTGCGTAACAATAACCGCTACTATACTGAGTAGGGCGGGCTGATACCTGTACCCAGGGCTGTGGCAATACATCTTGATCTATGTAGTGTTTGTCCAGTCGTCCCTTGAAGTTCAGTTTGGGTGATAGTAAAGACATCACTGACAGCATTAGATGATCAGTGCACACCCACCGTCCACAGTTACGTTATTACTGACTTATATTGGTAAGTTTCGTTGTTCACCTGATAGTTGTCCGTCTGTTGCACGACTTAACGTAATACTCGGGCGAGGACAGGACACTACTTCTGGGTAGTTTCAGCAGTTAGCGTCCTCATACTCCAGCAGGTAACGCTCAGCAGTACACACAACCCCTGTCGAAAACGAAAGAGAAGACTGAACGTAAAAAAGAAAAACAAAGATATTATACAAGGCATCAGTTGCCTC
Source organism: Homarus gammarus (assembly GCA_958450375.1). NCBI lineage: Eukaryota > Metazoa > Arthropoda > Malacostraca > Decapoda > Nephropidae > Homarus > Homarus gammarus. The sequence continues at coordinate 267,599 of CAUDMG010003190.1, read as the reverse complement.
CCTATAGGTGTTGGAGAGTCTAACCTAACGTGTGTGTGTGTGTGTGTGTGTGTGTGCGTGCGTGCGTGCGTGCGTGCGTGTAATATTATGATAGTTTGAACCTGTACAGTAGTGTAAATGTAAGTAAAACTCTACGGACACAGCTAATAATGTTTCACTCAGAACTAGGAACCTCAATTGGCTGTAAAATCAATCCCCGCTTTTTCTCCACAGTCGAATTCTTATGTATAGGAAGAAAAAAAATTATAAAAGTGCCGTCATATCAACAATAGTTAGTGACATAGAGAGAGAAAAGTAAACAAAGGAAGATATGCAGTAAACGATAATAAATGAAGGAAGGGGGGAAGAGGCGTGGTGGTGTAATGTTCGTCAGTGTATGTGAGAGAGAGAGAGAGAGAGAGAGAGAGAGAGAGAGAGAGAGAGAGAGTTGTCAAGCACTCTACATCCACACTCTAAATTAGCACTCTTATCGCCCACACTTATAAACATACTCCAAACACCCACACTTCTAAACACACACACCCCAAACAACCTCATTCTCGACACTCTTTATTGCCCAGTAAAACATTTTATTGTCAGTGATGGAAATAAGACTCGCAGTGTTATCGTTTACTGTGTTGTGGTGGGTGAGGTGGCATCAGAGGGCCACTATGCCACTCACCTCTGACCTGGGCAGTGTGTCTCGACTTGACCTTTGACCCTGACTATCTATCTTGATCTTTTGATCTCGACTTTTAATATTCAATTTTACTTTTGACCATGACCTTTGACCTTGACTATCGATCTTGACCTTTGCTTTTGACCTCTGATATCGATCTGTGTTCATGATCTTGACTTGTTGACGTAGAATTCCTCCATAACCTCAGACGATAAATTTGGCTGAAGTTGTCGATCAGTCGAAATTGTTTAGCCAGGCGATAAATTTCCCATTTGGAGATTAACAGATGTGGGCTGAATGATTCACGTCCTGAAGATGACTTCGTCGACCTTGTTAATAAGAGGCTGGTGGTGGTTGTTGGTGTCTGTCCCCCCCCCCCCCCCACACACCCTCTCCATGTCATTCTTGTCAACTTTCACAAGCCTCACAAGTCGCTGATTATTGGTGTCTGTCCCCTCACCCCACAACCTCTCACTGTCGCTCTTGTTAACTCTTACAACCCCACGAGTCGCTGAGGTAACTTACAACACTAATATCAACCCCAGTTCGCTTTAAATGCAGTCCAAAAGTCGCTTGAGTTTGGTATTATTATTACTTTGATACTCGCTATAATTCATTAGAATCAACGTTAACTATAAAATTCGCTTTAGTTTTTCCCAAACTTGATTAAATTCGTCGCTATCATCTTCAAACGATTTAATTGTCAGCAAAACGATCATCGGTTCATTCATACTCGCTAAAATCACTACATTAGCTCATTCATACTCGCTAAAATCACATTATCTCATTCATACTCGCTAAAATCACTACATTAGCCCATTTAAACTCGCTAACATCACACCACAAGTTGCTGTAACACGCCACATTCATCCTCAAATATCACAAACAAATTCACTCCAATCGCCTGAGAAAGTTACCGAAGGAAGCCAGAAATTCGCTACATTTGTCGACTTTTCCGCTCATTGTGGGGCCGCGTGTTGTCTTGAGTTAGCCTCCGGAGACCTTTCTTATTGCCTCCCTGACAAATGACCCTGGTGTTTTTCCTTCGTTTTTTTTTTCCAAGTTTCTTTTTTTGTGTGTAGTAACGTGATGTTTCTCATTACTGTTCTCAACACTGAGGATAATTAAAAGAGAAATTTTCATTGGTATTGGATAATTTTTTTAGAGAGGGGGGGTTAGGGTATAATCCGTAGTGTTGAGTTTACCATAGGAGTAATAGGAGTTTCGTTTGGAGTGATTTTTCCCATTGTATAGCATTGTATAGCAGATATTTTCTCAAGAACAATATACAGTTTTAAAGTGTATGTGGAATAGAGTTTACTGTGGACACATGAGGATGCTCGTGTACCTTATATGGCTGTGATATAGGTGCAGTATATGGCACACACATTATAACAAATAAATTTGGCTAGTGACATTGTCTTTCCATTGTGGGGCAGATACATGTGGGTCAGCTGGCACCATACTCCCTCACATACAGTATATGGGTCGTATCTCAGGGGGCAGTATTAGTGGAGCAGGGTGGGTGCAGTCATAATATGGGCGCCGCCACTCTGGGGGAGATGCAGTTATCTGAGGCGGAGGCGGCGGTGTGGCGCTGCTTACTGTCCGCCGCCGGCGTGTGCTGCGCTTACTAATGCTGTCTTTGTGGTCATGTGAGGCTGTTATCACTACCAGGGCCACACCCACACTGTGGTGGTGTATCAGGGCCACACCCACACTGGTGGTGTATCAGGGCCACACCCACCCCGTGGTGGGGTACCAGGGTCACACCCACACTATGATAATACACTAGGGCCACACCCACACTGCAATGGTGAACCAGGGCCACACCCACACTGTAGTAGTGAACCAGGACCACACCCACACTGTAGTGGTGAACCAGGGCCACACCAACACTGTAGTAGTGAACCAGGACCACACCCACACTGTAGTGGTGAACCAGGGCCACACCAACACTGCAGTAGTGAACTAGGGCCACACCCACCCTGGTGGTACACGAGGGCCACACTGGTCTCCTTCACTTGGGTCACCTTGTATAACAGTATAACCCCGCGGACAGTGACTCTCTTCATGAAGGAGACAGTAAAGGCATTACCAGAGCTTTAACACCAATCGTCTGACCATCACGTGTTGGTAAAGTCTCCGAAAAAGTTTTAAGATGCAAAGTTTTCATCTCGTATTGAAAGAAATGGCAGCCCAGTGGATGACGACCCTCCAGCAGGAAGATACTGCTGGTCAAAGCTGCCTGATGACCGTGATGATATTGTGGAAGCAGCAAAATGCAGATGTAATATTCACAAAGTCCGCGAATGCATTTGGCTGATGTGAGCTGCGAATGATACCACACAGGCTGGTGGCAGAATGTAAATTGTGTTAATTAGGAGGATGGACATTCAACTTAACTACGAACGGCTCTTAAGGAGAAGCAGTCAAACAATACAGTGTGTTCTAAGTTTCACTTGGAGGATGTGTGGCGCTTGATCAACTGTACAGTAGGTACTAGTCTAGGGACTTTCTGAGAGTGAGAGGGGCAGTAGGTGTTGACATTCGAGGCTATCGACTGATCAACTTGTTACTAGTTTATGTAATGACCATCGCCGAAACACCAAAAAACTCTAATAACTGTCTACTAACCGTTCTTGATCTACCAATCTATAACATCTGGGACTGACGTGTAGGCAAGAGTAACCGGCTTCACCTGGTTGTCACCTGGCTGGCGTAAACCGTAGAATCGACGTCAGGTGAATCCCAGGTAGCATCTCACAAGACCAGCGCCACACTGTCTCCCTACACAATAGCCTGCCTAGAGCTACACAGGGTTTGAGGAGGGGAGGGGAGGTGGGGAGCTAAACAGGGTGTGAGGCGAGGTAGGAGGGGGGTGATATTGGTGCAGGTAGCCGCAGGTGATGGGTGGCATCTCCTTCCTGTTGATAGTTGTCTTCCTTGTTGATGGTGATGTGGGTCCTGTTATTTTTGCTGTTAATCTGTTGTTATTGATGTTAGTTCATGTGTTTGCTGTTTCCCCCTTTATCTGTTCCTGCTGTTTTTGTTTTTTCGTTATCTTCTACTGTTGCTGTTCTTCCGTTCGTTATCATTTGCTATTGTTCTTACTCCTGTATTTGTTGCTTCGTTAGTATATTTGTTGTGCTTTGACGTTAATTATATATATGTGTGTGTGTGTGTGTGTGTGTGTGTGTGATCTCCATGTGTTTGTGTGTTTGTAAATGTGTTTTTCACGTGGGGGGGGATGTGCTTTTTGTTCATTTTGTTTTGTACAGCTCTACAATTCTTTTTACCATTCGTACACATATCACTAAATCTTTATTTTTCTCTGTCCAAATCCCCGCAGTAACCGATTTATACCGGGATGTGACACAAAGTGAACCAAAACTCTTTTTACTTTTTTTTTCTGGAAACGTTACTCAAAAGTATCCGAAACGAAAGGGTTTAAAACTTTCACTTTGGTATATACACTTTTCTTAAACTTTCTATATAATTTTTGGAAGGTCTTAACAACACTACGGGCATTTAAAAGGGATTAGAAACTTTTCCTTGGGATAAACGTGTCTGTTATCACTATGTGTTTTGTTAGCTGGAGTTTAAAGTTTATTAATGTTGATAGGTGTATGATAACTATGTATGTATCTAACTCCAGTGAAATATACTTAAAGATATTCATTACCTGGCTGCGCTTGACTCCTTAATGCTCGCCTTCCTTGACTGACACACACAGAGAGAGAGAGAGAGAGAGAGAGAGAGAGAGAGAGAGAGAGAGAGAGAGAGAGAGACTTCACATTTTTTTCTATAATGGCGGTAAAAGAGTTAACAATTTAGTTGAAGAAGTTGTGGCTAAATATATTAGTTGTGTGATGAAGCGCCACCGCCAGCACCAAGTTATATCGTCTTATTATAAAAGTTGTCGTACGAGGAAGAGCTTTGTATTGGTTCTTCATTATGTACCACACGTGAGAGCAGGGAGGTGTGGGATCAGTCACTGTAGAGACTTAAGAGTTATAACGACGCATCAAATGGCCTCTTTGTTTACTCTTGTAGTCAGTTAATTCACAGTCATTGATTAGCTATTTTTTCAGTGTTTAAATCTTTTCAGAATTAGTAAATGAGTAATATTCGTGTAATAAGAAAATGGAGAGAAGTTCAGCATTGTCCTCTATATTGGGTATATAATGTCTTTATCTATGTGCATTTATATTATTAATAGTCATTTAAGTACCCTGTAACCATTAGAGAAATATTAAAAGCTAATTTTGAATTCCTCTTTTGTTTGACTATTTATAGATACTATTCAAGCGATAAGTAGGAAAAAAATGTTGTGTTTTGTGTAAGGTCTTTTGAGGGAGGTAGTGTTGTGGGCGGGACTCGGGGTAAAAGTTGTATCAAAGCTCACACAACACGATGGGGTGGTGGTAAATGTTCTGGTTGTGTGGCGGGCTGTGTCACCCCCGCCCCCACCAGGAACATAGTACACCCATCATGAAGACCGGGTGTTGTCTCCTGACGGTGCTGGAGGAATATTACTCTCCTCGGCATGAGTACTCGGGTATATTCGAGTGGAAAGGCTGTCTCCTTCACTCTCTTGCTAAAGACACAAGGTAATGGTGGGGGGGGGGGGGATAATTAATGAAAAACTGGTCACCGAGGGATATTGGTCGGTTTATGAACACTTTTTAGAGGGCACTGTTGGTCTCCGCCTCTCTTGTAAGATGGCACTGTTGGCCTCCGCCTCTCTTGTTGGGGGGCACTGTTGGTCTCTGCCTCTCTTGTTGGGGGTCACTGTTGACCTCCGCCTCTCTTGTTGGGGGGTACTGTTGGTCTCCGCCTCTCTTGTGAGAGGGCACTGTTGGCTTCCGCCTCTTTTGTATGGTACAAATACTGCACCCGTGTCCCTGTGATGGCTGCAGCATTACTCTTAAGGTTCCATGTTTTTTGGAGGACTCAACAGTTGGGTGATGTATAGAGCACCAGACGTCTGGAGACACTGCTCCTTTATACACCATGATTCTGGCCTCACAGAGTTTCGCGTTGCACCAAGTAAAGATTGTTAATATAAGAGGGCAATAGAGGCTGTATGAAATCTTCACCCCCACACTACACCTCACAGAGAACACTACATAAAAGGTTCCTCTTGGTAAACACAGCTCTGAGACGGTGAATATTTGCCCAGGTGAAATATGTAACATAATCAAGAGGCAGTGTTTGGGTGCGTGGCATTCAGGGCCCGGGAGTGAGGTACTGTTGGGCCAGCTGGGGTCCGGGGCCTCAAAGACTACTAACGTTGGGTTTATTCCCTTAACTGGGACGAAGACATTGTACCTGGTAATGGTGGAGACTCGTTAAGATAGAGACCGGCAGCTGAACCACAACACTGACCGACTGTGTTCTTGCCACCTCCGTCATAACTTTGCTTTAGAGGAATCTGTCGGGGCTTTTTCACATCTTCAGTGTTAAGGCAGCTGTAGAGAGATATTTGGATACGCTGTTATGTCTTCACTTCAAAGGCAAGATGCTCCGGGTGTTAAGTCACTCACATACAGTCTTACAGAAGCATTTTAACGAAGAAAAAAAATATAATCGTAAGAAACTTTGAGAATCCGGGTGTATGGTTCTGACCTGCCTCAGTCCCCCCAGCCTCGCCAGGTACTGTACTGTAGTCCTAGTACAAACCACTGAAGTAGGACACACACACACATACATACATACATACATAGGCACGTACATACACTTACACACACACACGTACATTTGGTCTCATCTACGTAGCTCCTTTGCACCTCGTCGTCACCCAGGTGTTGTACAGGCATAGTCTGTATTAGGCAGTGTATCGTGTATTCCTTAGACACTCCCAGAAGAACTAAAGCTTATGTATAATGTACTCCTTGAGAGACCCTTGGCACCTGTATGACTGAGGAGACACGTCGACCCTCAAAGATGTATTTCATGTACTCCCCTGAGACACACACACACTCCCTACTCCCCTGAGACACACACACACACTCCCTACTCCCCTGAGACACACACACACACACACTCCCTCGGTGAGCAGTGATCTCCCAGCTGTTATTATTATACGTTGGAGACTCAAGTAAACTGGGAAGCGTTCAGAGAATATCCACCACTCGTATTGATTTGATCAAAGTTTCAACCTCCAGGGGACGCTTAAGACCCGGTCACCGCACCCCAGGAGGCACACGCTCCCAACAGTGCTTTTGGAAGGTTCCAGGTATTCACTGTCTTAAAGATTTCGTTTCAGGATCCGGAAATTTTTAGTTGAGAAATATCAGCTGGTTGGGTGCAGGTTTAGCATATATAGTAGAGGTGGTGGTGTTTTTTTTTATGGTGTGTGGTGATGTAATATACAGAGTGGAGTCGTGGCCTTGATGTAACTGGAAATATGTTTACTCGCCGTCTCTCTGAATTATATTTTATTACGTACACGACTCTGTAAAACACCACCACCTCACTGCTACCACCTCCACCACCTCACTGCTACCACCACCACCACCACCTCACTGCTACCACCACCACCACCTCACTGCTACCACCTCCACCTCACTGCTACCACCTCCACCACCACCTCACTGCTACCACCTCCACCTCACTGCTACCACCACCTCACTGCTACCACCACCACCACCTCACTGCTACCACCACCTCACCTCACTGCTACCACCACCACCACCACCTCACTGCTACCACCTCCACCTCACTGCTACCACCACCACCACCTCACTGCTACCATCACCACCACCTCACTGCTACCACCACCACCACCTCACTGCTACCACCACCTCACCTCACTGCTACCACCTCCACCACCACCTCACTGCTACCGCTACCACCTATACCTCACTGCTACCACCTCCACCTCACTGCTACCACCTCCACCTCACTGCTACCATCTCCACCTCACTGCTACCACCTCTACAACCATCACCACCACTACAGGAGAAAAAGACGTGTATTGTATCTCCCTTCAAGTAAATAACGAGAGAGAGAGAGAGAGAGAGAGAGAGAGAGAGAGAGAGAGAGAGAGAGAGAGAGAGAGAGTTACTGCTATACTGTCAGAGGGTCAAGTTATGGTGTTGTGTGGCTGGTACAGTACAGTAGATGGTGGCCACTACGACTCACACTGACCACCCCGGTCCTAGATCACCGGTAAGATGATCTCCTCCTCCCAGTTCTAATCCCTAGTTTTTGACCGACCGTTTTCTTAATAAATTCCAGTTGTATTAAAGCCTAACTTAACCTGATCCAAAACCATTAGGAGTGAGTGGTATATAAGAGCACCCAGTCGTAATGGTTGTGGTCTTAATGGGTAGGTTAAGTTAGGTTGAGATGTGAGCCCATTAGTCTTGGGACCATGAGAACTGGTGCCCCTGAGGGATGAGATGAACAGGACCGAGAGACCCAGTACTAACCTCAATCTGGTGAAGTGGTCTCCCTATATACTCCCTCCCTCCCTCCCTACTACCCTGCCTCCCTCCCTACTCACCCTTTCCCTCCCTTATTCCGCCCCCTAAGTACCTCAGGCAGGGCCAGATTTTCAGAGATTCGTAAGATATATTTTCCTCCTTGGCTAGTGGGTGGAGGGAGGGGCGAGGAGGCTTCTCAGTGGTTCACCTAAGCTGCGTCATAATGGTTATTTAGGGGAGAAATTGCGTGGAAATTTTACAGCTATTTCTGCAGTATATACAGTAGCTAAGACAACTATCTGTGAAGGTGGGGGTCAATATGCTCTGAAATTTTACCTGTGACTAGTGACAGCCCTCATATACCAAAATTCATCGTCCATGGTTTCATATTGTTTCCCACAAATTATGAACAGATAGTTGTTTTAGCTGCTGTACGTTACGTTGTCTTGTCTGGGGTTACAGTGGGAAAAAACTCGGCGGAGGATAGTGTTACGATATCGGAGCATTAACGACTTGGAGCTCAGGGTTATATCGTGGTGGTTCTTCTCTGGTAGTTGTGCCTTACCGCCATGACGGGCCGGACTATTAAGGGAAATTACTTTATATGGTAGAGGATTATGTTACGATATCGAAACATTGACGAACATGGAGGGTACCTCAACCTAACCTGACCTAACCTAACCTAAATTAACCTAACCTAACCTAACTTAACCTAACCCAACCCAACCTAACTTAACCCAACCTAACTTAATCTAATCTCCAATCCTAAGCTAATTTGACTAAGCCTAAACTCACGTAAACTAACTTAACCTAAACTAAGCTAACGTAACCTAACCTAACCGTACCTAAACTAATACGCGAACCTGACTTAACTAAACTTAAGCTCACCTCATTTAACCTGACCTGACCTGAGCTGACCTGACGTGACATTAACCATACACACCTACGAGAATCCGGGGCACTTGGTCACACACACACACACACACACACACACACTCTCTCTCTCTCTCTCTCTCTCTCTCAAGCTTGCAAGAACTAAATGCCATGTCATTCCCATGCATTTCCATCAAGTCGAACACGCGATTTATTCCCGAACGCCTTCCAACTTAGGCCGTATGAGTGGGAGTTATTGGTGTAGGCCGGAGAAGGAGAAATTTTGTAGTCATACCAAGTTGCCAGCAAATCCATCCACCGCTCTTTCAGGAATTACAAACAGAACATATTGTACCAGTAATATGCTTAACGTTTTATTATATATGTATATTTTTTAATGTGTGTGTTTTAAAGGATGTAGGAGTTTTATTGGTAGTTGGTGGGTTATTTGGAGGGAAGTGTAGTGTTTTTTTTGTGTGTGAAGGTAATATAATTTGTGGTATTATATGACATTAGCGGTATCAGCACCTTACAATTATTTCATTTTGTGTTGGGTACGAGTGTGTGTGTGGTGGTGGTGATGGTGGTGGTGAGGATAGTGTTGGTGATGGTGGTGGTGAGGATAGTGTTGGTGATGGTGGTGGTGAGGATAGTGTTGGTGATGGTGGTGGTGGTGGTGGTGGTGGGTATACTGTACACAGGTGAGAATAATGTGGTGGAGGCTGGCGACCACTTCACCACACCAATCTGCCTAAAAGCTCCACCATTTGTGCCCATGGCTGTTATAGCCCGCCGGGGTGTGTGTGTGTGTGCGCGTGCGTGTACGCTGACGCTCGCTCCAACACTGACGTCTCCAACATCTCACTTCACTCCTTACACCTCCACCACTTTCATCTGTTTGTCTCCATCACTATCACCATACTTAACACTGCCACCACCAACCAGACCTTCCCTAGCGCCTCCTCCACCACCGCGGCTCACTGTACTCCTCCACCACTATACTTAGCTCTCGCCACCATTATCACCTGCACCGCCCCCAACACCTGTACCACCACCATATCACTGTTACCTCTCTTAACACCCGACACTATAATCGGGTCTACACACACACACACACACCTCGCCTCCCACCTGGTGCTGTAAATACCTGCTGTAGTGTAACACGTGTGGTGCTGGTCCCTGACACTCGTCCCTGTTACCATTATCTGTTCTGTTCAATATAAAAGACCTTAACTGCAACCTTTACCTGATCTTTTTCTGGCCTTTGATTTATTTGGGGTCATTTTACAAAAGCTGTCGGTGTACTGTTGTGTTATTGTCTGGTCTCCGAGTCAGGTGTGTGGTGCCTGGAGCTCCTGTCATACAGCCAAGGTCACCAAGAAGTACTCATCAGGTGTACTGGTGAGAACTTGTGGGAGTCACGGCCCGGGTGGTGCGTTAAGGAACCTATTATACCAGCGGCCTGAAGGTGTGGGGGATGGTTTCTGTCAGTGAGCGAGTAAAGGCGATCTTTGAGCTGAAAATCGTAGCTAGAAAAAGTTCTCTCAGTGGGTCAGTTAGTTTGGAAGTGATGGTTGAGTTACAGAGATAGACGGGAGAGGTCCAGCCACAAACAACGAGACGGGTATAAACAGAAGAGAAGAAAAGCTTGATGGTTCGTAAAAGACGAGGAAGAGGAAGATGATAAGAGAGAAGGGAGGCAACAGTGGCGAGGGTAAATAGTGTGGCAGGTGGAAAGATAGTGAGAGTGAGGAGGAGGGTGAGTGTCACACCCGGAGCTCTGGAGTGACGGAGTGACTCTCTGGGTGATGAAGTGACTTAGTGGGTGACGGAGTGACTCAATAGGTGGCGGAGTGACTAACTGGGTGGCGGAGTGACTCAGAGTGAGTTATTTACGAGTGTGGTAACCGGAGTCTCTCTCTCTCTCTCTCTCTCTCTCTCTCTCTCTCTCTCTCTCTCTCTCTCTCTCTCTCATCAGTTGTGTGTGTGAAAGAAGTTATTAGTTAAGTGTGTGCCAGAGTTAATTAGTTAACCGTAAGGAATAAATTAGCCAAGATTTTTTTTTTCATGTAGCAGTTACTTTGTAATAATAATAATAATAATAATTAACGGTTTATTGAAAGAGCTTGGCAGCCAGAAGGCTGCAAATATACAGTTACATATTTGGGGAATGGGTTACGAATTACAAATAATATACAAGTAACATAAGTGACACAAATAAGACATATAATAACTAGATGGGGAAAAGCTCAAACTACAGTTCATTTCAACATAGTGACAGTGTAAGGAGTAGTGTTTACTGGGAGTGAATACACTGATTTATTACAAGTTATTGATAATTTTTACAATGGTTGGGACTGGGCTGTTCTTATAGCGATCAGTTCGTGCACGTATGGGCTGGATGCGGTTGTGGTGTGTGTGTGTGTGTGGGGGGGGGGTGAGTGAGGTACTTTATGTAGGGGAAGTGTGTGTTGGAATGGTGTCGGTAGTAGTGGTTATGATAGATGGTGGTGGTGGTAGATGGTGGTAGTGTCAGATGGTGGTGGTGGTAGATGGTGGTAGTGTCAGATGGTGGTGGTGTCAGATGGTGGTGGTGGTAGATGGTGGTAGTGTCAGATGGTGGTGGTGGATTATATAAGTAAATGTCTGGGAGAATGTGGTAGTGGTGGCGGGGAGTATAACCCTAGGTGTCTTGGAGGTGGTTAATAGTGAAGGTTGTAGGTAGTGGTGGTGGAAAGACATGATAGTGGCAATGGTAGTGGTGGTAGTAGATAATGACGGTGGTGGTGGGTATAACTGTAGGTGTCTGAGAGAGGAGGAGTTAGTGAGCCACACCTGCCCCCCCCCCCCCCCCCCCCATCAAACGGGTTCCTGGTGTGTCGGCAGCAGTCACCCGGATGCTGCCCTTGCCTGACCCCTCACACCGCTAACACCACGAGCACTTCACCCCCTCCCGCGACACCTCCGGCATGTCTGGAGGGCTCATGTCAGATCTTCCGGGTTTGGCATGACGCTGGTTCTTTTTTTTTTTTTTTTTTTTTTTTTTTTTTTTTTTTTGGGATGATAGTCACACCATTCACGTCTTCTGTACACACGCTCATCGATGCTCAGAAATGTGTGTCGATTTGAACCCTTCGTGACCCCTGTGTGTTGACCAGGCGTCTTGGTCTAACTTCTAGCTGCCATGATAGATTAAGTTGTGAAGTTTTTCTATAGTTGATATGAATTAATTTTTTTTAGACGCCATAAGTTAATATAGTTCATTATGGGCCGTCGTGGATGTTTCTCGATTGTGTTGAGGTAAGTTGTGAGTTGGTTTCTAACTGGACTTGTCTGTTTCTTAGTTGTTACTGTGTACTTTGCAATTTAATGTTACGAGAGGAACATTACCTCCGGGACGTGACTGATTGTGAGTATTCGTAATGTTAACCCAAGATCGTTGACTTCTTTATCATTTTCCCCGACGATGAAATCTATAGAACGTTCTTTTTATGACATACCCGGTGCTATATTGTCACTGTTACACGACACAGGGAGAAACGACGCTGAATTAATCGAGAGGCGACACTTGATTGTGGCAGAGACGGACATTCCCTCTCCCGCAGTATTGACAAGAATCCCCTCCTCTCCCCACCCCACGCTACCCTACTCCACCCCTGACAGAGTTTGGGTGGCAGATGTGTGGTGTGTGAAAGCGTGAGCCACTCGAGAAAGGTGGTGCCCATATTGTGGTGGTAGTGATCCTATTGATATATTCAACAGCTGGCTGCCTCCTCCTCTGGTCCCGTCTCAACCCTCGCATTCAACCTCCCCAAGACATAAACACCAAGTCACTGTTGTAAAGACGACTTTTTATTTTCGTAATTCTGAAAAAGTTTCCACCTTTCTCGTATGACAGTTAATATATTTTCGAAAGTGAATCTAAAATTTCTGGAACATACTAGTCTGTTAATATTTATAATCGAATAATAGATAGAACATGTTTAGGTATTGTAAATTTTGAAGACTTTATATTCCGTTATTCACAAGTTTCACCTGGGGTCACCTGGCCTATTTTTAGTTGTATTATCCATCATTACTGACATCTGGACCTGATCATTATATTTCATGGCCGTGTTGACTGTTCCTGCCTCACAAGTCAACATTTTAAAGGTATTATTATTGTCATTTTGTGTGGTTGCATTATGTTTATTTTTGTTTCCTCATCACTCTGTTGTTGTGAACGATCTGCAGTGATGGTCAGGTGAGGTCAGGTAAGGTTAATTTCGATCATATAAGGTCAGGTTAGGTAAGATTGGGTCAGGTCAGGTTATTCTAGTCCTTACTGTGGTGGTATACTTAATACTACTACTACTACTAATAATAATAATAATAATAATAATAATAAAACTAATAATGATGACGAAGACGAGATTATTATTATTTTATATATTATTATTATTTTAATGACATTGGTGATAGTAATGGTGATAATATGTCTGGATGGTTTAGTTTTATCCTGTGAGAGGAGATACAGGTGTGATGCTAACACCACTTCTTAATTCTTAGCCCGTGTTGTGATTTACCTCAGTACGTGTGAGGACCTACCTGTACATTATAAACCTCTCCTCCTTCTCCCCTTCCTTCTTCTTTTTCTCTTCTTCCTCCTCCTCCTCCTCCTCTCCCCCCTTCCCCCGTATTTTCCTCTTCCTCCTCCTCCTCCCCTTCCTCCTTATTTCCTCCTCCTCCTCCTCCTCCTCTGCCGTTATCAATAGCGCCTCTTTTTCTCTCCTTTATTCCCCACTCATTTCCTCCTTTTAATCTTGAACCTCTCTCTCTCTCTCTCTCTCTCTCTCTCTCTCTCTCTCTCTCTCTCTCTCTCTCTCTCTCTCTCTCTCTCTCTCTCTCTCTCTCTCTCTCTTCTTTGTCACCTTCGTGTTTCTTGTTCATTCTTATTCGCCCTTCTCTTCTTTCCCTCTTCCCTACCCTTGTCCTCCCTCCTCTTTCCCCCTTCCTTTCTTTTACCCGCCATCTCCTTCCCTCTATCTCCTCCCCTCAGCCTCTCCCTTCCCTCAGCGAGACGACGGGGATAATCTTGCCTAAAGGAGACGACGACTTAAAGGTACTGGAGCATCTTCCCCCCCCTCTCTCTCTCTCTCTCTCTCTCTCTCTCTCTCTCAAGTGTAGTGTAAGACTTAAGTGGTATTTGTTTATTGACGTACAGCTTCTTGAGTACGATGACTTAACCTTCTGAGTACGATGACTTAATTCTCCGAGTACGATGACTTAGCCCACTGAGTCAGGTGTCTTTGTACTCAAGGGTTTGTACACATTGGACTAATTCATTTGTAACTAGGAGGCTGGCATCGTACTCTAACTGTTAAGATATCGTACTCACTGGGCTATTTCATCGTACTCTTAAGAAGTCCAACTGTCGAATTCTCAGATTTTAGCGATACCTTACCTCACAACTGGTGATCTGAGACAAACATTCACTGACGAATTCGTAAACGTTCGTAATGTTGAAGTAAGATCGTATTAATGTGGCAGATTCCTAGAAATACACCATTCAGATTTTTCCCTTAACTGGTGATATAACATTGTATCTGACTGATTCGTTTATGATTTAAAGATGGCGTCGAAATTACACTGAGATTCGACGGGAATTCTCGACTTTCACTCATTCTCTGTTTACATGAGTGTGTGTGTGTGTGTGTGTGTGTGTGTGTGTGTGTGTGTGTGTGTGTGTGTGTGTGTGTGTGTATACCTTGTGTTCTATAATGACGTGTACAATTGTGTTTATATTAATAGTATTTATAGTTTTATATATGGACGTGTTGACAGTATATGCGGCTCTACCACCTTGTTTGTTGTCGTTGTTGCTGTTGTCGTTGTTGTTGTTGTTTCCTCTGTTGTGTGTAGGTAGGTGTGGCAACAGTCCAGGATGGTGCGGTCCTGCGTGTAAATAGATGTAAATACATGTGTGTTTATAGCGGTGAATAGAGGTGTTCCAACGGCTGGTAGACTCTGTACGGCTACCTGAGAGGGAGAGAGAGGTCATCATATTGTTAATCTCAGGCTTCTTCCCCCACAGGTACGTCAATGCCGGCCACCAGAGGTCACAGGTAAGAGTGGGTCATGTCTGACTACAGGTATGTCTCATGTCTGACTACAGGTATGTCTCATGTCTCAGACTACAGGTATGTCTCATGTCTCAGACTACAGGTATGTCTCATGGCTCAGATTACAGTTATGTCTCATGGCTCAGACTACAGTTATGTCTCATGTCTGACTACAGGTATGTCTTATGGCTAATTTGATGTGAGTGTGGCGTGACTGGTGTTGTCAGGTGAGGTCGGGATTAAGAGGAAGGATTGTGAGGCTGATTATGTTATTGATCCACTGTCAGGGGCAGGCACACCTGGCCAGGGGGAGACATACCTGACCAGGGGGAGAGACACCTGGCCAATGGGACACACACCTGGCCAAGAAGAGACACACCTGACCAAGGGGAGACACACCTGACCAATGGGACACACACCTGGCCAATGGGGTACACACCTGGCCAAGTTAACACACACCTGGCCAAGGGACTCTTCTTAATAAACAATTATATTTTTAGTTGAGTATTAATTTTTTACACGACCTCTTCCGGCGGTCATGTTGTTGTACAGGAGGTGGTGGACTCTAGAGGAGTTAAGTCTTCGTGTACAAACACTTGAATCATCAAAGGGTTTTGTGTTTGTGTTGAAGGAGCCAAGTCCTCAACTCTTCATCGGTTCAAGAGTTCTTGTTTAAAACATCAAAACTTTCCAGGGGTCAAATGTTGGGTGTTGAAAGGGTCAGCCACCCGCCGCCACGGATGAAGAACTACCGCCCCAAAAGTTTGTATTGGATCGTAATGTCCTGATGCTCAAATGTTTCGGAAAACCTCGTCACCCGGTATAAAGTTCAGCCGGGGGTTTTGAGTGGTCGTGTTGGTGACTGGTGGAGGCCGGGGGTTGAGTGGTAGTGTTAGTGACTGGTGGAGGCCGGGGGTTGTGGATAGTCGTGTTAGTGACTGGTGGAGGCCGGGGGCTGTGGGTGGTCGTGTTGGTGACTGGTGGAGGCCGGGGGCTGTGGGTGGTCGTGTTGGTGACTGGTGGAGGCCGGGGTTGTGGGTGGTCGTGTTGGTGACTGGTGGAGGCCGGGGGTTGTGGGTGGTCGTGTTGGTGACTGGTGGAGGCCGGGGGTTGTAGATGGTCGTGCTGGTGACTGGTGGAGGCCGGGGGCTGTAGATGGTCGTGCTGGTGACTGGTGGAGGCCGGGGGCTGTAGATGGTCGTGCTGGTGACTGGTGGAGGCCGGGGTTGTGGGTGGTCGTGTTGGTGACTGGTGGAGGCCGGGGGCTGTAGATGGTCGTGCTGGTGACTGGTGGAGGCTGGTGTTGGACGCTATTTGTTTATCGTTAAAGTGCGCCGTGGACAAATTTCTCGGTTAGTATACAGTGCTATGTGGTGTGTGGCTGTCGTTGATGCAGTCAGCCCAGGTAGAGAGGTAGGTGGCTTCGTGACCAACTCTCTTCACTGACTTTCTGACTGAATAATTTCGACTGACAGACTGACTTTCCCGTTAACTGACTGACTGTTTGACTGACTTAGGAATAACTGCCTTTCTGTTGACTGACTTTCCTCCTTTACGCTGACTGACTTCTCCACTTTCTGACTAGCTGACTGACTTGAGACAAATTTCCCATGCGTCTTTGGCCCGCTCGTACCACAGGCCCCTCACTGCACCCCCCCCGGCCACGCAAACTCCACTTCAAGTGACATAACTATAAGGCAACGTGAATAGATTCTCTCTCTCTCTCTCTCTCTCTCTCTCTCTCTCTCTCTCTCTCTCTCTCTCTCTCTCTCTCTCTTACTCGGCAAAATGGCACCAATATGGTACAGAGACTTGACTGCTAGATACGTTGGTTCTAGGAAATGGATTCTCAGAAGATATTGACGCTGACTATTCCTGGTAGCAGCGGACGGGTGTATTAAGTGTGTCTCATTTCAGCCCCGACACCAAGTTGACGGTTGAAATGACGTCGGAATTGCATTGAGACTCTACCATAACTGTTTACCTTCCCTCACATCTAGTTACGGGAAAGATAATTAACGTACGAGTCGGAGATTCCTGGCCCGGCAGACAATGGTGCCGGCAGACAGTGGTGTCAGCAGACAATGGTGCCGGCAGACAGTGGTGCCAGTAGACAATGGTGCCGGCAGACAGTGGTGCCAGTAGACAATGGTGCCGGCAGACAGTGGTGCCAACAGACAATGGTGCCGGCAGACAGTGGTGCCAACAGACAATGGTGCCGGCAGACAGTGGTGCTAGCAGACAGTGGTGCCGGCAGACAGTGGTGCCGCCATTTGAAGCACAGTCAGGTACTCTTATTACATCAGCTGTTAAAGGAAGGAATATTTTCTCCAAAGAATCACTGAGAACCCGAGTTTAATATGTTGGAGTCGGCCGCTCCCATACAACACTCCCCCCCCCCCCCCCCTGCGCCTGGTTAATGGTCCCTGGGAAGTACTTTCTTCCTCCTCCCTGAAATAATCTTCGATACCCGAGGAGGAGTTCCGTTGAGGGGTTTTCTTTTTCTCTTCCAGTTCACATAATTGGATTTCTGGTAATTGTATTTAGTTTTGGCCTAAAGGTTTTTCGATTCGTCCATTTCCCTGACTATTGAATCCTTCCATAAGATAAATTAATTTCGGTTCTCAAGAAGGAATTTAATTTTTTCTCTCTTCCAGTTCAGCATTTTTGGGGGGATTTATATTTTGCAACTGTTTAGGTTTTATTAGTTCATATTTTTTATACGGGGGTGGTGGTGGGTGGTGGGGGTGGTGGGGGTGGGGGTGGTGGGGGTGGTGGTGGTGGTGGTGGGGGTGGTGGGGGTGGGGGTGGTGGTGGTGGGGGTGGGGGTGGTGGTGGTGGTGGTGGGGGTGGTGGTAGGTTTGGTGGCGCCCGCTAGATAATACTCCTGAGGAATATCTTACCTGTGAGGAAGATTAGTATTCTTCCTCCTCCTCCTCCTCTCACCCCTCCACTAAAACCCCCATCTCCCCCCCCCATCTCTCCCCCCCCCCTGGTACCACCCACCCGGACAGTACACAGTATTCTCTAGTGAGGGGGTGAGGGGTGGGGGGGGGGGGGATCTTGTTCCACCGACCCTCACGTAACTTTTTTGAGTGTGGGAGAAACAAGGCTTTTAACGGTGTCTCTGGAGCCCCCCTCCCCTCCTCCCTCCCCTCCCCCCTCCCAAGTTTACAGCAGGTTCCGGTAACTTGAGTTGGCTGGGGGGAGAGGGGGGGGGGTTGGCTGGGTAGAACCTGGGGGAGGGGATAGGGTAAGTTAGATAGGGGGGGAGAGGGAGGATGGTAAGCTTTGGGGAAGGGGGGGGATAATCAAGGGGGTGAGAGAGATGTTCTGGAGGGAGGGGGTGTGATTAAAGGGAAGGAGGAGTAAAGAGGTAGGTAGTGGTGTAAGGGAGAGAGTGGTCAAAGAAGGAGAAAACTGGCCTCAGATGGCTACTTGTGACATACTCCAGGGTTGAGGGGGAAGGGGGAGTGTAATAGGGACCAGGGAGGGTTTATCTTGACTCGTACAGTACATGTTTGAATCAAGATAAAAAAAAAAAAAAATTTCTTCTTAATGATATCAGAATCACACCCGAGAGACTACCTTAATTAGATACTTTCACCTTGTCGATATAAATAGTTTTTTTTTAGGTAAACATTGAACCTTAATATTATGTTCCATTATTTAGTAGTTAGGGAAGAAGGACGGTCATTCAGTAGAGATTTATTAACGCTGTTTCATAATTTATCGTTCATTATGTTACATTTAGTGCCAGGTGAAGATTAGCTAATTTTGGGCTTTTATATTATTAACACGTTTCTCTTTTTTTATTCACGCACTTAATTCGTTTTATGTGACGGAGGACTGGTAATATTTTTTGTGTTATTATTATTATTATTAGTAGTAGTAGTAGTAGTATTAGTAGTAGTAGTAGTAAAAAAAAATAGTAGTAGTAGTGGTAGTAGTAGTAGTATTTATTATTATTATTATTATTATTATTGTTGTTGTTGTTGTTGTTGATGGTTGTGCCTTCCTGTCCAGCTTCATTTGTTTACGGAGGTGTTGACCGCCTGTTGGAGATGATGGTGGTGGTGATGATGTAGTTCCTCCCTCACATTACCACCTCACCACCACCACACCTACCCTATATCTACCCCACACCACTACCACCACACCTGACCCACACCACCACCACCACCTCACCTACCCTACACCACCACCACCACACCTGACCCACACCACCACCTCACCTACCCTACACCACCACCACCACCACACCTACCCCACACCACCACCACCACCACACCTGACCCACACCACCACCACCACCACCTCACCTACCCTACACCACCACCACCACCACACCTACCCTACACCACCACCACCACCACCACACCTGGATATGTTTAATTTGGTTACCTGGCGAGAGGAGGGTAGCCAGGTGTGTACGTCCTGTCTGGAAGGGGTTTTGGTGTGCCGTTGTCTGATGTCGTTTCCCCGGGTTGTTGAGTCATCTGTGCCCCCCCGCCTTACCTCACCTGACATTTTTTTTTTTGCATGTGAGGATATTTATTGGTTTTTGCTTAGGGAGTAGAGTGTTCTTTTTTCACCACCTCGTAATTCTCTTCCTCCTCCTCATCCTTCTCATCCTCCTCCTCATCCTTCTCATCCTCCTCCTCATCCTGGTAACGAAAGTAATTCATGAGAGGAAGTTTCAAGTTATCGTCATATTATGCTGGAATATTTTAACTTACTTGCACTGAATTCCATTTTCGGATTCATGTGTCGTTCTATTAATAATGGTGGAGGATTTATATAATTTTATTCACTAAGTAATTCACGTTTTTCATCACGTTTTTTTAATAAGTATCATATAATTTGTTTTCGTAAATTATAGGAGAATTTTGATAATTTGATTTGCGTGTATCTGAAAAAAAAAATAATTATTTATATATAATTGTTGTAATTCGTGTGTCTGTTTGTGTCTTGTTTTAAGTGGTATAAAAATTATCATCATGCATAAAATAGTGAAATGAAGATTATATTACGTTATATAATTATTTACAAATTATCAGTATCATTCCTAGACTAGTGAAGTGAACATATAATTAGTCTTAGAGTATTCATGGTGTAGAAATTATCTTTGCCATTCATTAAATAATTAGATAGATAATTATATATATTTTTTTAGATTATTCTTGACTTACAGCAATAATCATCAATAGAAATGGTTATTAGTAGATGTTTATCATCAGAATTTTTCCTCATAATTCACAACATCGTTAAACTGTAAACATACTAGACCTTGATTTCGCGCCAATGTTAAAGGCCCACCAAAATTTCTCAGCAATGTTAAACTCCAGTCAAATTTTCTCGCCAATGTTAAACGGCCGTAAAATTTTCTCACCTGTGGCCCGGATGTTAACTGCTCCTGAATTAAGCGAATTTAAACTTATAATAAAAAAAAAAAGGTAAAATTTTCGCTTTAATTTTTTTAGTGACGTTATTGTGTTGATTTATGCTTAATGTTTTTAGTTGTTGTGTTGCCAGGGATGTTTTTGTTTTTTTATTCCAAACGCGGACAGTCGTAATGTAATTTGGGGGATGGTGTATGCATGTATGTGTGTGTGTGTGTATGTATGTGTGTATGTATGTATGTATGTATGTATGTATGTATGTATGTGTTGTTCTTGTCTTTGTTTCTCTCCCCTCTTATCCGTTTACACTTTTACTCATGATTTTGTCTCTGCCTTTATTTAATTCTCACACCTGCCGAGTTCTCACCACCACTGAAGGATTACTGGTTACTGTAGAAGGGGGTACCTGGTTACTGTAGGAGGAGGTATCTGGTTACTGTAGAAGGAGGTACCTGGTTACTGTAGAAGGGGGTACCTGGTTACTGTAGGAGGAGGTACCTGGTTACTGTAGAAGGGGGTACCTGGTTACTGTAGAAGGAGGTACCTGGTTACTGTAGAAGGGGGTACCTGGTTACTGTAGGAGGAGGTACCTGGTTACTGTAGGAGGAGGTACCTGGTTACTGTAGAAGGAGGTACCTGGTTACTGTAGCAGGGGGTACCTGGTTACTGTAGGAGGAGGTACCTGGTTACTGTAGAAGGAGGTACCTGGTTACTGTAGCAGGAGGTATCTGGTTACTGTAGAAGGAGGTACCTGGTTACTGTAGAAGGGGGTACCTGGTTACTGTAGAAGGAGGTATCTGGTTACTGTAGAAGGAGGTACCTGGTTACTGTAGAAGGAGGTACCTGGTTACTGTAGAAGGAGGTACCTGGTTACTGTAGGAGGAGGTATCTGGTTACTGTAGAAGGGGGTACCTGGTTACTGTAGAAGGGGGTACCTGGTTACTGTAGAAGGAGGTACCTGGTTACTGTAGAAGGAGGTACCTGGTTACTGTAGAAGGGGGTACCTGGTTACTGTAGAAGGAGGTACCTGGTTACTGTAGAAGGAGGTACCTGGTTACTGTAGAAGGGGGTACCTGGTTACTGTAGAAGGAGGTACCTGGTTACTGTAGAAGGGGGTACCTGGTTACTGTAGAAGGAGGTACCTGGTTACTGTAGAAGGGGGTACCTGGTTACTGTAGAAGGGGGTACCTGGTTACTGTAGAAGGAGGTACCTGGTTACTGTAGAAGGGGGTACCTGGGGTCATCCTATCACAATTCTTCCCTGCATCCAATCATTTCAACGCTTTGCCATTTCTGAACCTGACTGATGGAATTAGTTTACTGGGGAGGGATATTCTTCTCTCTCTCATTTTTTCTTCAGTTTTATTATTTTTTTCTTATCATCTTCGTCAGTAGGTGGTTTTCCCTCCTGCGGTAGAGTCTCAGCGTAGTTGTGAAGCCATGTCTTATAATTGAGCAGCGGATGAAATGAGGTCTTTGTATATCTTGGTTATGACAGGAAGTAACTTGACATAGGAGACTTTAAGGAATAATGTTGGTGGTATATTTACAAGTCCTTAGTGAGTGTGGAGGACCCTGTGCTGATGAACTAGGTGTGTGTGTGTGTGTATGTTGAGGACAAGGAAGCAGTAAGTTTAACTCACTCTCACCGCTACATGTTTTTTGGGGGAAAGTTTCATGCACGTGTTGTCGCTACATGGCCGCCAGGCTAGGAGGGGGGGGGGGTGAGGGATGTTGTCACGGGAGAGCAAAGACGTGGGGGGCCTCTCACTGAATTTTGAAACGCCCCCCCCCCCCCCACCCCCGACTTCTTGGACGTTTCGAGCGGTGTGTCGTTTCTAACTGAGACAGACCCGAGTCGAAATGTCTGCCTCGCCGACTCCTCATATTACTTACTGTACCTCTTCTTGTCTCGTCCCTCACCAGAGTCGATCTAATTTTTATTAGACTTGTCATTGGTCAAACGTCCAGAACTTGGACGCTTCCTGACCTAGCCTAACCTATCAAAGCTAAAAACTGTCTAGAATTTAGTGTGTTCATAACCTAACCTCTTGTAATTTGACCTAACTTACCATAACCTAACCATCCTAAATTATTTCATAGTTCCAACCGTTTGTAACCTAACCTAACCTAACCATACTTGATCCTGCAGCGCCTATATGTCCCCAAATCCCTCAAACAAATATTTACTCCCCATGGTCGTCAGCCGAACCTAACCTATTCGGGTCAAAATACCCGCAGCCAAAATCAGGTGTTCCCTGACCCTCACACCTGCCGCAATACCTGGGCTGTAGATCATTAACGACCCTGTCTAAAGTGAACCATGATTAAATATCCAGAACCGAAATGTAAACTCGGGTCTCATACACTGCGTAATGTAGGTCGTTGAGAGTTTAATCTATCCTGTGTTAACCTGACCTCCACTGAAACAGCCAGGGGTCGAAATATCCCATTGATGAACGCCACATATTTGATTCTGTGCCTGGAGTGCTGCTGGCAAGCTTGAGGGTTACACACACACACGGGATTGGTACCAGCCAACATGGGAAGGACTCGGTTTCCCCCCCCCCCCCCCCTCAGCATTTTGCTCACGCCTTAGTTGGGAAAATTGCGGCGCCGGAGATAATTGGACGTGTCACCTGCCGCCCACCGAGTTTGTGCCCACAAGAAAGTGAGCATTACACTCCTCTCTCTCTCTCTCCTCTTTGATGGGCAGGTGTGTAGGGAGGTCAGGTGTGTAGGGAGGTCAGGTGTGTAGGGAGGGCAGGTGTGTAGGGAGGGCAGGTGCGTAGGGAGGGCAGGTGCGTAGGGAGGGCAGGTGTGTAGGGAGGGTGGATGAGTAGGGAGGAAGGGTGCGTAGGGAGGAAGGGTGCGTAGGGAGGGAAGGTGTGTAGGGAGGGCAGGTGTGTAGGGAGGGCAGGTGTGTAGGGAGGGCAGGTGTGTAGGGAGGGCAGGTGTATAAAAGGAGGAAAGATGAAGAGAAAAGTATGGAGGGAGAATAGGGAAGGAAGAGGGAGCTAGATGGAGGGAAGTATTGAGCTTGGAGGGAGGGGAGGTAAGAGTAAAGATGGAGGGAGATTAGGTAGATGGAGGGAAGGTGGAGGGAAGTAATGAGGGGGGAGGAGGCTGGGGGTATACCTGCGCTGGCTGCTGGAGGGACGCCTTGTTATAAAGGTCAGGGGGACGAATCAATACCCTCACCGCTCCCTCCCTCCCTCCCTCCCTCCCTCCTTCCTTCCCTTCCCTTCCCTCCCTCCTTCCCTACCCTCCTAGGCCCCTCCACGCTCCTCCTGTCTACTGTCCCTCCCTTGCTCCCTTCCACAGCTCCCCCCTCCCTCCTTTTCCTCCCTCCCAGGCCCCTCCATGCTCCTCCTCTCTACTCCCTTACCTCTCCCTCCTTCCACCACCTCCAGCCCCATCCTGCTCCACCTGTCCCACCCACGCCCCTCCTCTCCCACCCACGCCCCTCCTCTTCCACGCACGCCCCTCCTCTTCCACGCACGCCCCTCCTCTCCCACCCACGTTCCTCCACTTCCACCCACGCCCCTCCACTTCCACCCACGCCCCTCCTCTTCCACCCACGCCCCTCCTTTCCCACCCACGCCCTTCCTTTCCCACCCACGCCCCTCCTCTTCCACCCACGCCCCTCTTCTCCCACCCACCCCCCTCTTCTCCCACCCACGCCCCTCCTCTTCCACCCACGCCCCTCCTCTTCCACCCACGCCTCCTCCTCTCCCACCCACGCCCCTCCACTTCCACCCACGCCCCTCCACTTCCACCCACGCCCCTCCTCTTCCACCCACGCCCCTCCTCTTCCACCCACGCCCCTCCTCTTCCACCCACGCCCCTCCTTTCCCACCCACGCCCCTCCTTTCCCACCCACGCCCCTCCTTTCCCACCCACGCCCATCCACTTCATTCAACCACGTCCCTCTTTCACCCACGTCCCTCCTCTTCCACCCACGCCCCTCCTTTCCCACCCACGCCCTTCCTTTCCCACCCACGCCCATCCTCTTTATTCACCCACGTCCATCCTCTCTCACCCACGTCCCTCCTCATACATCCACGCCCCTCCTCATCCACCCACGCCCCTCCTCATCCACCCACGCCCCTCCTCTCCCACCCACGCCCCTCCTCTCCCACCCACGCCCCTCCTCTTCCACCCACACTCCTCTTCCACTTCACTCGGTAACACAACTCCAAACTTCCGGCCAATTTAGTCGATTGAAGTGACATATTTCCGACAAGCTGGTGTGTGTGTGTGTGTGTGTGTGTGCCACCTAACCCATTCATGAGGATAAACCTGGTACCCCACAATGCCCACACGGAGATAGCGGGGGTCCTCCTGTACGGTAGATGGGGGGGTGGGTGCCTGTATTAGGGGGGTCGAAGGGTACATTATGAGCTGTGTTAAAAATGGACAGGTCAATGGGTGTTATGGGTACGGGTCCCTTCCACTCCCCATCAACTGGGTTAAGCCGGAGGGCCTACCAAGTGGCCTCCAGTGAACCAGCACAGCACAACTTAGCTGACCGGAAAAGCCACGACTCCCCTGTGTGTGTGTGTGTGTGTGTGTGTCCCCAGTACACCGTTATATAATAAAAGGCAGAACACATTAATGGAGGCAGCCGACCTTCACTTCCTCTACTACAACTAAACCATTCTTAAACTCGGCCCCTAATATCACCAGTCCTGTAGTTGCTGTTATTGGGTCCTGTAGTCGTTGTTATTGGGTCCTGTAGTTGTTATTGAGCCCTGTAGTCGTTGTTATTGGGTCCTGTAGTCGTTGTTATTGGGTCCTGTAGTCGTTGTTATTGGGTCCTGTAGTCGTTGTTATTGGGCCCTGTAGTCGTTGTTATTGGGTCTGAGTGTTGAGCCTGTAGTCGTGTTATTGGTCTGTAGTCGTTGTTATTGGGCCTAGCGTTGTATGGGTCTGTAGTCGTTGTTATTGGGCCCTGTAGTCGTTGTTATTGGGCCCTGTAGTTGTTATTGGGCCCTGTAGTCGTTGTTTTTGGGCCCTGTAGTTGTTATTGGTTTAGACACAAATAACTCATTAATTCCACAATATTATGAGTTAAATAAGCGAATGGAAAGAAAGAAGATGACCTCGGCAATGTTACGCAGGAGGGAAATGAGACATGGTGCTTGATAGAGTGACCGCCACACTACTTAGGGATGATAGCTGTTATATTAAGGTCTTTTATACCAGTTCTCGTAAATAGAAGATGGGAGATCGTAACCTACTCACCGACTCAAACAACTCGCTGACTCAAACAACTCGCTGACTCAAACAACGGGATGAAGTTAAATGTTCAAAGTCGTGTGGATTTTTCATTTATTTTTTGGTTTTGTAACACCGTATGTGAGAAAGTGCCTTGGTGAGTAGAAAGTGTCTTGGTGAGGAGAAAGTGTCTTAATGCCTCACATCAGGAACGATACCTTTTCACAGGTGTTCTTTGATGATTTATTTATCAGGTAATTGGAGGTGCGGGAACTTATTCTCCAATGTTTTTCTGTTGAATTTTTCCCTTATTATGTAAATAGGACAACACAATGGGCTCTATTATGTAGTCACTCACAGCTGGATTCTCAAGGTTCAAATGTCATTTTTCTTTAATTGGATATGCGAGAACGTAACAGTCACTCCAAAAAACTATTTGTACTTAGGGTGATCTATGATTTCCAGAATGAACACTACGACTCCTGTTGGCTTAGTAGGGTTGTCAAAATCCTTCGTCCGTTGTGTCATATTTTTTCAACACAATTTTGTATAGTTTTTTTTTTGAGTGACTGTACAGTATCTGCCTGCCTCACTTTATAGCAGATGTGTAAAGTAATGTCTTAAGTGTATTTTGTCGTTAAGTGGGTGACCAAGTACTAGTCATTAGCTACGTTAAACCATATTTATAAAATATCCCTCATGAGTGAAGAGCACTATCACTTAAGTCAAGACAGACGGCATTTGGGTGACTCTGTGGAGCCAGAAATGCGGTACAGTGAAACCTCCATATAACGGACTTCTCCCTACGTTAGGTGGGGGTTTCACATCTAACTAACCCTCGATATAGCGGACTTTCATCTCTCAACAGATCATTTGTGTTGGAATCCATTAGGTTTAGGGTCTCTTAGGATTTGGTGCCCAGTAGGTGTGTTGTCCATTAGGATTTGAACCCATTAGTTTTAGGGCTCTCCATTATTAGGGCTTGCTAGAATTAGGGTGCTTTAATATTAGTGCTCGTTTAGGTCTGGGCTTTTTAGGAATCGGGCCCATTAGATATAAGCCCAATAAGGTCCATCAGGAAAGAGCATCAGTCGTAATGGCTACCTTCTACTGGGGTTGGGGTGTATTAGGGCCGAGCCGGCTTGTCTTAGGGGAGATCTTTCACCATACCTAGGACGAGAGAGAGCGTAGTGACGGTACAGTCTTTGTGCATTTTCGTCACCATTTTGGCCACCATATTTGTGCCGTTGCTGCAGATCTTTAGTTAATGTGGGGAATTTACCGTAAGACTCTATTAAGATTTACGAGTCTCACCTGAAGACGAATAGCAGCCTCAAGTAGCGCTAGTCTGGTCCCTCCCCCCCCACCGTTCCCGTCTCCCTCATCCACGAGAAGATCGAGGGTATTGTAATCTGTTTGTGTGTGTGTGTGTCATTCAGTGAAGATTTTAGTTCTGACATTTCTACGGCGTTACCAACCAGTATTTCGCTTGTATTGTATTCTGAATTGACTATTTTAAGTGTCTCAGTCTCGTTAATTATGATTCATTGACTAGTAAATGTGGGGGGTTTTTTAGGGGGGGGGGAACTAAGTCAAATATCAATGTAAGGCGGAGTGTGTTTGTCGTGATGTACTTATTGGCTTTTGAGGAATATTGGCACACACACGCACCCGCACCCCCACCCACCCACCCACCCACCCACACACACACACACACACACCCACACACAGATGGTCTAGAGAGGATGAGACGGATATAACAAGGTTAACAGGAGAGCCATCACTGTACATCCCCTCAACACCGGAAGCTTCTAACAAGTTTTTTTCCCCTCAAGGTTTCCGTCGTGGGCACAACACCTCCGGCCCCACCACTTACGGGGGTGTAAAGTTGGCAGTCACGCTCGTTTTTGCGGCCGTAGACAGTGAAAACGTCTTGTTGTTTACATTGAGAGATGGAGGGAAGGGAAGGAGAGAGGGGGATGGGTAGGAGAGAGAGAGAGAGAGAGAGAGAGAGAGAGAGAGAGAGAGAGAGAGAGCTAACTTACAGGCTAGGATCTTACTCCACTACTTTTTTCCACAGTGGAATTTTATGCTCGCGTTCAGTAATTTAAGATGTGTGTGTGTGTGTGTGTGTGGTTGCCCCGGATGCCACAACCTGATACGTTATCATCATGAGCGTCCAACTTTTGCCCGGACGTGTGGATAAGATAGGAAAGGTCATTTTGTTACCAGTTAGGGGTCATAAACTAGGGGTCATAATATACTAGGGGTCATAATATACTAGGGGTCATAATAAACTAGGGGTCATAATAAACTAGGGGTCATAATATACTAGGGGTCATAATATACTAGGGGTCATAATAAACTAGGGGTCATAATATACTAGGGGTCATAATATACTAGGGGTCATAATAAACTAGAGGTCATAATATACTAGGGGTCATAATATACTAGGGGTCATAATAAATCTCAAGCGATGTAATTAGAATCTCCTCTGTCAAAATACACATAACTTTGACCTCAGTAATGTGTTGGAGTTGTTATTCAGGTCTCATAATTTACTTTCGTGATGTAATTTTATCTTAAACCTCATTAATTATCGTTATTCTCCCGCTAGTGAAGCCAGAAGGGGGGGCTGTATTATAATCTCATAATCTATAGTCATCTTTGTGGGTTTGTTTATCCAAGTCCCGGTGTAATTTCGACGACATTTTTAACCTGTGGCTGCCTGTGTGGTCTAAGTTAAGGGAATCACTATAACTTGTTCATGTGTAAATATTTTTGTTTGGTTTTTATTTTGCGGTTATGTAGCGACAGTCTTGTATCATCTACGGTACAGCTGGGTTAGGTTAGGTTAGGTTAGGTGCATTTTCTGACTGACTCCATTACTATTGAGAGAGATGTTTCCCTCCCCCGGCCCGCTCACGCCACAAGCTCCTCACGAGGTTATGCAACTACGTTCCTCCCTACCATTAACGCAGTGTCAGCATGAGTGATCAGGAGCGCCAGGCGTTCCGTAGTGTCATCATCTTTGTTCCTTTCCTCCATATTATTACCGACGAAGAATAGTAAGAATAGTGAACTAGCGTCGAGGTATCCTGATATGCACACCGTAGACTCAAGTGCCAGTGTGAACGATCAACAGTGCCTGGCGTTAGAATGAGAGTAGTGGTTCTCTTAGGGAAACTGAAGGTCGCTGTGATCCTAGGCGGCTGGGGGGGGGGGGGGGGGTGACCAGCACTAATACTAAGTACCACTACACTACTACCACTACTACCAACTCCTGCTGGCGGCAGGTTTTCGCTCCGGCTACCCCAACTTCTGCAATTTGAACTTTCAACTTGAGTTCTTACATCGGACGCCAAACTCCGGTGGCCTAATGTGTCGGGGGAGCCGGATCAGATTTCAAAGTGGGTGGGGAGGCTGGGGGTGTGGGTGGGGAAGAGGGTGTGGTGGGGAAGGAAAAGTGGGTGGGGGGGAGGTTATATCCAGGCGGCTGATGGCGTTTCATTAGCAGTATCCAGGCATTAACGTTGTGGTTTTAAGGGATTTTGTTAGATAAAGTCCGTCCTGGCCCTAACCGAGTGGCCGTAACCCATCTTAATCTTAAACCGAGTGTAACACAGCTCAACATAATCTTGAGTTATCCCAGACTATTGTAAATGAGACTAATTAATCCTGGTTTGAGATAATTTAGCGACACCACAATCCTGTCTAACTTAAGGTAATCTAAGAATGGGCTAACCTAACCTAATTGGCTTGCCTTAACCCATTCTATCCTACCCTAACACGTATGACCTGACCTTTCCTGACATACCCCAGTCTTACCAAGCCAAACCTTGCCACACACACACACACACATTTGCTCTATTAACCCTTGTTGATTGTTTAGTGAGTATCGACCTTTGACAACGGCGTATGGGGGAGACCACACCGCCTACCACATCTTCTACACCCTCTGTCATACCTACCACATCCTCTACCGCACCTGCCACATTTACCACAATATCACAACACACCCACAACCGCTACACATCTACTACCACAACTACCACCCTCGTCCACCAAAACTCTGCCTACTACCACAACCACCACAACCATTCTACCAACTACCACATTTACTGCCACCTACTTGCTATCAACATCATCATCATCACAACCACTATTCCACCTGCCACCACCACTACCACCACCGTGTACTTACTCCCACCACTATTACTACACCATCACCACTCCTACCACTGAGCACCACTAAACCTGTGCTAGGACGCCACTAAATCTTTACCGCACGCCACCAGGCTAGTTTATATGCTCCAAATGTAGCTGATACTTAATGGTGATGTGTTGAGTACCTCTTGTATGGTGATGATGGTGATGATAATAGTAAATGAAAATATGATAAATATCTAAATAAATAGAGACGAGGAGGATAAATGAGAACCAAAATGATAATTAAAAAGATAAGGTGTAATTTCATACTAGTTGTCACGCCTCGAACAGCTATCACGTTACAGTCTGATATCATCGTTTAGGGATACGGGTGACTCGACTATGTGTAGAATTACCTATGTAGAATTCAGAGTGAGTGTCCTGTATATTTTTGTATTATGTAGTTCGAGTACATGTGAGAGATGACTGTAGTGTGTTGAGAGATCTAGAACAGTGAGTGTGTTTATGTGGTACAGTATTTCTCACTTATTTCTCATGAGTTGTTTTCGTCGCCATGTTTGGGAATCTTCACTATGCTGCTAGTTAGGTTTCGTTTCGTTTGGTTAGATTGGTTGTGGTTAGGTTAAGTTTGGTTGGGTGTTAGGTTAGGTTGGTTCAGGAACACCGACGAATCAGGTAGTGTACGTTAAAAAGAAACGATCATACGTCTAGAAAAAAATAAATACTTCTAATAATAAGACGTATTTTAGATAACTCTCTCGGGGGGGGGGGGGGACACATTATGAGTCTGTCAGTTAAGAAAGGCAACGGTGAAGATGTTTATACTCTTGAGACGCCGCCAATGAAAGGTTAGATGGTGAAATAACGAGAGGTAGGTTGGTGTTACCAGCTGTGAGTGCCGCCTGGTCCAGCTGTGAGTGCCGCCTGGTCCAGCTGTGAGTGCCGCCTGGTCCAGCTGTGAGTGCCGCCTGGTCCAACTGTGAGGGAGTGCCGTCTGGTCCAGCTGTGAGTGCCGCCTGGTCCAACTGTGAGGGAGGGAGTGCAGCCTGGCCCACACAGCTGGGTGGCCGGGTCAGTGTACACATGTGGTAGTCCAGCTGCTGGTAAACGCTCCTGACACTGGCTAGGATTTCAATGTCTTGTAGTAATTTTAAAGACTAACATTTATACATTTTAAAGACTAACATTTATACATTTTAAAGACTAACATTTAACCATTTTTATATGAATGTTTATGCTGTATTAATTTTAGTGCCCAAGATCTATGTCTATTGTGTCACTTTACCTTACGGAAATTTGTCAAGCCGAATAGTCAGGATTTTGATATTATTATTATTGTAATTTTAAAAGCTTTTTTTTTTTTTCAATTTCGTAATTTGAAGAAACGGATTTTCTTTTATTGTGGTGAATACGTTGAGTGTGTAGTGTGAGTATGGTGACTTAACCTGAGTATGGTGACTTAACCTGAGTATGGTGATTTAACCTATTGAGTACATTGATAACCTTATGAAAACTGGAGGGATTGGTCATTGTACTCAGTAGTTTGGTCATTGTACTCAGTGGTTAAGTCATGGTACTCATATAGTAAAGTCATTGTACTCGCGTAGTCAAGTTATCATTAAGAGGTTCACAATCTATACAAGTTTAATGGGAAGTTAATAGTGATTTGACCAGCTAGTTAGGTTAATAGCAGAGTTAGTACACAAGGATCGGGGTAGTAATGTACGTGTGTGTGTGTTCGAGACGGCTGGCGGCTGTGGTCGATGTGAATGTGTGTGTGGGTGTGTGTCGCCGCCTTCATGGAGCCCCGCCACATACACGTTCACTTACACACACACACACCGTTCACTTACACACACACACACCGTTCATTGATTACCTGGGTGGTCGTCACTATAGTAGATACATAACTGAATAGCCTCGCCACCTGTCGCTTCTCCCTAATCCTCCACCCCTTATCCTCATCCTCTACCCCTTACCCTCATCCTTCACCCCTTACCCTCATCCTCCACCCCTTATCCTCATCCTCCACCCCTTATCCTCATTTTCCAACCTTTATCCTTAACCTCTGAGAGAGAGAGAGACAGAGAGAGAGAGAGAGAGAGAGAGAGCACACACACACCTCGCCTCTCACTCAAACTTTCCTCTCGTGTGTGAATCATTTAGACCTCAACCCAGGACGTCACCCTCTTGCCCCTGTAGGCACGTAACACAAACAGGTTCGAGATGGGATAGATAGAATAGGTATACATATCCTTCTAGTCTTAATGCCTTAGATAGGTAGACAGAAAATAGGTATATATCACCCTAGTTAGAATGTATCTTAGGTTTATTTAGGGTGAATATATCCCTGTTTAGGTTAGGGTGAATATATCCCTGTTTAGGTTAGGGTGAATAAAGTAAGTATATCCCCTCCTAGACTGAGATAGGTGGAGATAGGATGAATATATCGGGTTATACTACTAAGTCCTGGTCCACATAGTATACCCCTGGCTCCCACGCTGTTACCTTGGCTGGTATTCGAACCCCTGGATTGATGGGGGACAGTTTAGTCATCCCCTTGTACCTCCACCGCCTGTGTGTTGATGTTGTCTGCCCATAGATGCGTGTGGGATATCCTCCTCCTCCTCCTCCTTGTTCTCCTCCTCCTCTTCCTCCTCCTCTTCCTCCTCCTCCTCCTCTTTTTTCTCCTACTCCTCCTCTTCCTCCTTTTTCTTCTTTTTCTTTCTCCTCTCCCTCCCTTATCTCCTCCTCCTCCTACTCTTCTTGTCTTTCTCTCTTCCTATTCCCTTCTCGTCTCTTCCTCTTTCTTCCCTTCACTACTTCCTCTCTTCACTACACTCTATTTCTCCCTTTTCCTTCTCTATTCCTCTTTCTCTCTCCTTTTATCTCTCCTTCTTTATCTCTCTTCCTCTGTCGATTCTCCTGAAATCGTCGTATCTCTCTCTCTCTCTCTCTCTCTCTCTCAGTCAACAGCTCTACGGTAGACGTGAATAAGGGCGTCGTTGGAATCCAGTGACTTGTTAACGACGCCCTTGACATTTACCCTTTACAGACGAGGCTCTAGGTCAACGACGATGGCGGAGAGAGAGAGAGAGAGAGAGAGAGAGAGAGAATGGTTAAAAGGAATAGGTGAGAGAAGATAGGAGGTAAGTGAGAATAGGGATAGGATTGGTGATGACAGCCTAATAGGGAGTGGATAGATGGGTTCTCCTCTCTCTCTCTCTCTCTCTCTCTCTCTCTGTTTCTTGTCTTTTTTCCTTTTTTTTTTTACCGTATTTCCTGTTTTTCCGTCTCAGTTTTGTCCTTAAGCTAATAATTTCCTTTGATATTTTATTTATTTTTGGTCTAACCCAGCGTGCATCTTTCTGGGTCTGTCTGTCTGTCTGTCTGTCTGTCTGTCTAACTCTATGTAAGCTCGTCATCTGTAGTCTAGTCGAAGGTGTTTTCTACATGACAATTGTCTGTCTGTCTGTCTGTTTATACCAAGTTCTGTCTTTTTGTTTGTCTTGTATTAACTCCTGTCTAATAGATATTAATACTTCAATAAATATGGGTTATATACATTAGGTTTATATAATTACATCACCCATGGTAACTTTCCTATGAACCGTAAGTAGTCATCAACTGGACATATGACTGTGTATTCCCTCACCCCCACCTTCTCCCTCACCCCTACCTTCTCCCTCACCCCCACCTTCTCCCTCACCCTTACCTTCTCCCTCACCCCCACCTTCTCCCTCACCCCCACCTTCTCCCTCACCCCCACCTTCTCCCTCACCCCCCCTCTTCTCCCTCACCCCCACCTTCTCCCTCACCCCCCCTCTTCTCCCTCACCCCCACCTTCTCCCTCACCCCACCATCCGGTACATCCAGCCCTGGGGATTTGGGGTGGAGTTATGACCCTTTGTCGTCTTATAAACCACAGCCCGGGGGGGGGGGGGGTAATGGGGGGAGGTCAAAGGGGTGATGTGGGAGAGGGGGCAGGTGAAGGGGGGGAGTGGGACTTAGGTCGTCTTCACAGGACTTGTTTATTCTTGTTCTAACTTTTGTTTCCTCTGCTTTTCTTGGCTTTTGTTTATAAGTCTTGGCTTTTGTTTATAAGTGCATTTCTGTTTTTTGTGGCTGTTTTGGGTCTTCAGGCTTGGTTTTCTTAATGTGTTTTGAGTCTGTGTATTCAGTTTTCTTTCCGTGTTTTGGGTCAGCTTATTAGTTTATTGTGTGTTAGAGTTAGTGTATTCCATCTCTTCCTGTGTTTTAAGAAAGTCTTTAGTATTTTTTGGGGGTGTAATTTGGGTTAGCTTGAGTCTTTGATTGTTTAATATTAATTACCGAAAAATAAATCAAATGGATTTCTTAGTAATGGTAGTAAGAATAGTACTAAGGAGCTACATCACAATAACTGGTCTGCGAATTTTTTATTTATTTTTTTGAGATTTTGATGGATTAGTAATTATTGACTTAAACCATTATTGAATATATGCCAATTATTCAATTAGTTTGTCTTATAATGGCGGCGGTCTCTCAGAATTCCAAGTACGGGTGAAAGGAAATTTATACAACTCTCTCTGACTGTCAGTGTTTGTGTGGGGGACATTAACAGTGTCAGATGTGGTCACGTCCTGCCATTGTGCTTTGTTTATTGTGTACAGGATGACTTGAGTGAGAGTCTTCTGAACCTTCTCCCTCCCTCCTCCTCTACCACTCGTGATGACTGTGTGGTTAGACTCATTATCCATCACCACATCCACCGCATCACGTCTCATGTTGGATCAAACCACCACCACAACCATCCAAGACCCCCCTATCCTTTGTCTGGGTACGTCACTATTTCTTAGCGTTATCTTGTATGGTAAAGAAAAGTTCCTCTCTCAGCTTCCCTGGACATGTTGCGGTAATCCTAAACTCTTAATAAGATCAGCTGAGGTAGTTATTAGTGGTGACTCAGCCTCTACCTCGTATTGTGGTGTCCAGGTGTGTTGAGGTGATTGTGGCTTCTCCTGTGGTGTGTGGGGGTAGCAGTGAGTGTGTGTGAGAAGTGATTACGTGTGGTAGTGGCTGTAACAAGCAGTGGTCTGGTACCTGAGGAGATTTTTGTGTCAGGTGTCGGCTGTCTGGTGGCTGGCCCGACCCGACACATTGATCCAGCGCGGGACAAGACACTCATCACCGGCCGCCCACAACAACATACCACAACAGTTTTTTCATTATGAAATCTCGGACGTATACAAATTTTGGTGTATAGGTACAGTGATCCCCATAGGATGTCTTAACCTTGATGCAGGTCCAGTAATTTCCAGGTAGTGACATTATCATACAGGTGGTGTATTGGCCTAGATATAATAGTACAGGTACAGTAAATCCCAGGTGTTCTCTTGATCTACACATAACTGTAATCGATCAGCTGCTGTACGATTGCAAGTTTGACTGTAGTATTTTCCTGCCCTTTATGTGAGCCTCGCCGGTGCTGGCTGTTATAGTGCAGGACCGCTGGTAATGCATCAGTAAGTCTTGCAAATAACAGAGGAACCTGGAAGCATTTGACAGATCAAAAGCTGGCAAGACATGTCTGGAGCGTGGCAGTGTGATGTATGGCATTGATTTATGGTGGCTCTGGCGGACAACATGGTAGTTTGTGTAGACTGGAGGTGAGAAAATACATGTTCCTTGGCAGTCTTAATGAAGGTAATTTATTTATGCTGGTGTTGAGATCATGGCCAGAGTGTATAAGAACCTTGACTGTGTTTGTTGTGCAGTTTGTGTAGACTGGCAGCAGGACTAAGCTCCTCCTTGATAGTGTAACGTGTGTCATTTGTTTATGGTGGTGGTGAGGACATGGCCCAGAGAGCATACGATATTTTATTGTCCGTATGTTCCTCAGCGTGTGGGGACTGGTGGCAGGAGTAAGCATGAGTCGTGATTGGCTTTTCCCGGAAACTGATCGATGTGTGTGTGTTGAAGGCTCACACTCCACGACACAAGATGTATCACTCATTGTCACATCTTTCTGCTCTACCGTGTGTTAGTGGGTGTGGTCGGTGACGTGGGGGGGGGGGGGGGCACCAGGTGTGTGAGACTAGGTAAAGGTGTTAGATACTTGTCTAACCTTAGTGGTACTGTCACCTGGGAGGAATTATCATGGCAGTGTTAAGCCGTTTCCTCTATGTTGTACTTGTAATTTATAAATGATCTATACTTGCAGTGACACTTCTTTAAACACTTATTACTTTGATTGCTTTTCTGTACATATACTTACACTCTTACTGTCAAAATATATATTGTTGGTGATATTTCATTACCTGTTTCTGTATTCTACCTGTTCTTGGGTTTCTACTGCTGGAGGTGTTGGCTGGCTGAGTCGTTGATGGTGAAGAGTGACAGTGCAATAAACGTTTGTCCCCACCACTGATGTATTCCATTAGTCAAGGGGCGAGAGGCTTTGACCTGGTCCACTGTCTGGCGGCCCAGTAATGGCTCAAAGGCTCTCGCTGCCTCTACCCACCTGCGCTATATATTGGCGCCATTTGTACTGATTTCTAAGGTAAAGGTTGTGGCGGGGAGGGAGCAAGGGGAGGGGGGGGGGTTGTTTTAAAAGTTTGTCATATCGGAAGTAACAGTTTATGGGTAGATCATGATCACACGACTCTCCGGTCTATTACGAGGGTTTTGACGGTAGAACTGTCCCTACCGTGGAAATTCCTCTACCTGTACTGTATATATGAATGTACAGTATATAAACATTTAACCCCCAACATTCGATATAAATTAAAGTAATGGAGTTTGAAGTTTACGTCTACATTTGATATTTTTTTTTTACTGTAAACATCGTAAACATGTAAATATTATTCATTGATTTATGTTTTTTGAGTTTTGTAAAGGTAATGTAATCTTGAAGGCATACAGGTGTGTAATACAGTTAGTTCGACTGTTAATTAGCGACGCACAGGTACACTAAGGTCATAACACAGGCTTCATAATGCTAGTTCGTATATTGAGAGGTATTGGCGCACAGCTCTACTCTTGTGATGGGGCGTCGAGGATATTGGCACTCAGCTCCACAGACTTCATAGTGCCGCGTCGCGTGTTGGGGGTTATTGGTGCAAAGTTACTCTGGCTTCCTGGTGTCCATCGATGTGTTGAGGATATTGGCTTATATTCAGAGACCGTATTGGTGCGGTTACGTTAATGGCGCTTTGTTTAGTTATTATTATTATTAGTAGTAGTATTTATTATTATTATTATTATATCCTGAGTGTAGAATTATCAAAAAGAAGAGACAAATACATGAATCACAAGGAGAGAGAGAGAGAGAGAGGGGGGGGGGGGGTAAGTTCAATGAATATTCAGTTTAATTTGTGATCTTAATACACAGGTAAGGTCGGGAAGGTGAAAGAAGTATGTTTCCACCTGCTATATATTGTGGGGCCCGGACAAAAGCCCCTAGGACAATAGCCCCTCAGTAAAAGTGCAAAATAGGACAGAAGCCCTCTGTTTTTATGTTAAAGTGAAGGTCATTAGAAATATTGAAAATATATAGATTTAAATATGAAATTATTACAATTTAAATAATTAGAATATTATAACTCTTTAAATTTTGATAAAGAACATTAATAAGAAAAAGATGACGACATATTTTACCTTCATGTTCATTCTGTATTTACTGAGGTGACCCGAGGGCCCAGTGAGGTCACTGAATGTCAGGGGAGTAATTACCCCAGTAGACAAAACATACGT
Organism: Homarus gammarus; assembly: GCA_958450375.1. Lineage (NCBI taxonomy): Eukaryota > Metazoa > Arthropoda > Malacostraca > Decapoda > Nephropidae > Homarus > Homarus gammarus. Next base: position 230,008 of record CAUDMG010003190.1, on the reverse strand, counting down.
CATTGCAGATTTAATGAACATTCCTTGTATACTTCTTTATGACTATAACAGAATTCCCAAAGGTTAGGTTAGGTTAGGTTAGGTTAGAGAAGTGTTCATAAACTGTAAAAAAATAAAATAATTATTTTAAAATTTCTTATTATTTCTCCTGTGGGGCTTTTGTCCTGGGGGGCTTTTGTCCTGGGGGGCTTTAGTCCTGGGGATCTTTTGTCCTACACATATATTGTACAGTATAAGGAAACACTCACAGATGGCCTACTAATTTCCCTACGTCACATTTCTCGCCGTAACTGTTGAAGGAAGTATTGGGTGCATAGGCCTTGTTGTTGTATTCCTCTACGAAAGGAACAGAAACATTATCGTTGGTGTTTTCCTCTGTGACGTCAAGTTGCTTTACAAACATGTATTAAAATGTATAAGGATTATGACTGTTAGATGTTGTGTAGTTTAAACATTGTAAACATGAAGACTTTTTGCCATAACATCATAGATATTGAAATATTCTACTATAAACATTCAGAGTATTTATTATTTGTGTCTATATAATTAATGTTCTATGAATTTAAGATTTACACTAAAACAACTAACTCTAAATTTTATGAAAATATTCGGAAAAATCTATAAACATCATAAACATTAAGTGCCATAAACATTCGATATTTATCAAGAGACGTTTACTGTAATCGTTAGACGTATATTAACGACACATGTTATATATTCCCTGACAAACACACGTCCATCAGAGCTGCTAAAGTTGTGTCATTCTGGCGACCTTCACTTCCCTCCCTCCCCTTCTCTCCCCCTCCTCTCCCCCCCCCTCCCCTCCCCTCTCCCCCCTCCCCCCTCCCCCTTCCCCTCTCCCCTCCCCCCTCTCCCAGGTAGCGTTTTAGGATAATTGGTCTCTCCCACGCAGCCAATTTATCACAGGTAGAAAATTACGCCTCGCCTCATTTACTGGTAAGACGTGTGTAGGTAATCCCGGTTTTACCTGACCTAGCGCTACCTCACCTTACCTGGCTGGGTCTACCTTGTATCCTAACCTAGCGCTACCTCACCTTACCTGGCTGGGTCTACCTTGTATCCTAACCTAGGGCTACTCACCTCACCTTACCTGGGTCTACCTTGTATCTTAACCTAACCTAACCTTTACTATAATACTTGTTTTTTTTTAGTGTGATTTCAACCAACATAATTCGTCTTACCGAAACGACATGAACAGACTCTCAGATTGCCGCCACTTTGGAAGAGAATAAGTCGATTTCAGTGACGGAGGCCGGGAAGAGAGACATTGGAGAGGGGAGATGTAGACGGTAGAGGGAGGAAAGAGACGGTGGAGAGAGGAGAGAGACGGTGGAGAGAGGAGGGGGTGGGGGGAGGAGAGAGAGAGAGAGGCCGTGGAGTAAGTCTGTGCCTCGCTAAGAACTACACAAGTAAGCACAGCAGGAGGCTAACATGGCAACACTGTATTGATGTTTGTCATTACGTGCAGTATACTGTGAGGGGACAAGGGAGGGACCCAGCTAGTTAACTACTAGTATGAGTCGGTCTAGAATGTTGCGGCTAGTACGACCTTATCATTTCCAACTAGCGTAAGTGTATATTACCCAGATTTTTTCTTTTTTGCCGAATTATCTTAACCGGCAAGCTGAAGTAAAGCCTAATCAAACCTCTAATCCAGCCTAACCTAATCAGACCCAGCCCAGCCCAGCCCAGGCACACTTCAAATCATATCCAGTGACGACAACAAACTAATTATTATTGAAATATTTGACAACAGCAAAAATATATATATCGATAAAAGAGTAAATTGACGTCAGTTTCGGGTATATAAATAAACCCAGGTAAATTGAGGTTTATTGAGAGTAATTTGAGCTGATAAGAGGCACAGGTGAGGAATGTACAGTAAGAGTGATAGTGGTTTAGGTTAGGTTAGGAAGGCACTACCACTTGGGAAGATATTTGAAGCATAATGTGCTGTATTGTCGAATGGTAGACCCTGCTGCCGTATGACATCACGCGTTGCTCATCTGACTTTCTGCCTCATTTGAAGGATCTCAATTGTTTCTCTTACTCTGACAACACAACATACATACATCGTTTCTCAATACAGTATTGATAATTTTTTTATTTATGGTCTATTATTATTATTATTATTATTATTATTATTATTATTATTATTATTATTATTTTATTTTGATTTAATATTTTTTATATATTAATTTTTATTCATTATTATCATTATTATATTTTCGCCCCCCAGGCCCTGATGTGGGTCAGTGACCTGTGACCGGGTGGGCGAATGCCCGTTAAAAAAAAAAAAAGTGTAAGACGTAGATAAGGAAAAAGAAAAAAGAGAAAATTTTTAAAAGAGAATAAAGGAAGAGATAATTACAATACAGATTGATGGAGATAGTTTAATCTTGATAAATGGGAAGAGGGGAGACAGTTGATGATGGATGAGAAATAGAGAAAAATAAGATGAAAATAAAATAGTTAAAGAAAATTTATGATAGTCTAGAATGAGAGAGAGAGAGAGAGAGGGGGGGGGGAGATTAAATACGAACAAGTGGGAATAAGATAATCTGATAAACGAGTAGAGAAAGGGTGAATAGGGGTGTGAGAGTTGATGGGGGAATAACCGAATATAAAAGATAAATACAATTAGTAGAGAAAACATAATAATTGGGAATAAAGGAGAGGTCAAAAGATGGTTTATATAAGCTAAGAGAATATTATGATAAAGATGGCAATAAGGAAATGATTGATGAGATATGATAAAGACATAATGAAGAAAAATTACGATAATTGGCGAAAAACAGAATAAATTTCGGAAAAAAAATAATAATGATGATAAATTAGACGTGGAAGAATATTAGGTGATGAATAAAGATACATTTAAGAAATATACGATAAAGGTATAATTAAGAAACTTGAAAATAATTGAGAAAAAAGGAGAGAGTAATTGGAAGGGAAGAACTGTAAGGTAATAGGAAGAAGATAAGAAAACTAGTACATAGGAGAATTGATAAATGTAGGATAAACGAAAGGATAATTGGGGTAATTTAATATAATAGGCAATAAAGAGGAATAGAGAGAGAAGATGATAATGGATGGAAATGAAGTTGATAAATATAAGATTGGTTAGAAATAAATGAGCATAATTTGATTAGATTCAGAAATACTTGGGAGAAATATTTATTAGTTGATCGGAAATAGTTGAGAAATATTAATATATTGATGAGAAATACTTGAGAAATAGTAAACTTGAGATAACACTGTTGAGCCTTCCACCCATCCCTCCACTAACCCTTCCACCCACACCTCCACCCACCCCTCCACCCACTTACGGGGAGGCTAACAGTGAGCACCCAGACAAAGGAACACAGATGATAAAAGGAAAGCAGAGAGAGAGAGAGAGAGATATATGCAAACAACATGATAAAAGAGGACAGACAGACGATACGGAATGATAAAAGAGAATGGCAGAGGCAGTAGTAAATGGAGATGCATAATACATACACTTGATGGCTCAGTGGGAGGAAGAAGAGGAGGAGGTAGAAGAGGAGGAGGAGTTAGAAGAGGAGGAGGGGGAGTTAGAAGAGAAGGAGGAGGAGGAGGTAGAAGAAGAGGAGGAGGAGATAGAAGAGGAGGAGGGGGAGTTAGAAGAGAAGGAGGAGGAGATACAGGAGAAGGAGGTAATAGGATGACCAGTTAAGTCGCGAACAAAATTCCCTGGGCACGTTACAACATGTCTCTGGTAACCTCTTGTGATTGGTTTATAGCTGGTGACGTAGAGTGATCTTCGGTATAACTAACGCTGTCCTTCGCTATAGTTTACGTCACACTAACGACATACATACGCACATTCCGTAGTTTTATTACGTAGTGTGGAGGGAATTTTGTACCGTAAGTGAGAGAGAGAGAGAGAGAGAGAGACTAGTACAGTACGAGGAAGTATAAGTATGTGTGTGTCCCCCCCCCCCCCCCCCAGCTGTCCCACCTCCTCCAGTCACCCAACGTAACCTAACCTAAGGTAATTAAGCCTTAGCTAATCTGATTAACTAAGTATAATATAACCCAAATAAAACTAATTTAACCAATATTACACCTCATAGTAAACATACATATATACCATCCTCTCTTAATATACACATTCATCGACTTGAATCAGAAAAGGCGGGCATTGAGCTGAAAACGCAGCCCCCAAAAAAATGTCACAATATTTCACCAAAGTTTTATTAGTTAAGAGTCTGATCTGGAAAGTTGGTTCAGGTATATTATTACAAGTGCGGGATCTGAGGTTGAGTCCAGGTAGGGTAGTGCGGTGGTGCCAGAGTTTGTAGGCGGTGACGGGCGGGATTGTAGGCGGTGACGTGCGGGATTGTAGGCGGTGACGTGCGGGATTGTAGGCGGTGACGTGCGGGATTGTAGGCGGTGACGTGCGGGATTGTGGACGGGATTGTGGGCAGTGACGGGCTGGATTGTGGGCGGTGCGGGGTATTGACAGTTTGTTGAGCTCCGCATTTCCTCCTCCTCCTCCTCCTCCTTCTTCTTGGGTCGAGAGGGGAAGAGAGAGGGATGGAGGGAAAATGAGAGGGCTGCAAGAGGGAGGGAATTGGTATTTTGGTGGCAGTGTTAGCCCCGCCCTATGGACCAAGAGTGTTAAAGGTGTGGTGTTGGTGGGGTGTGATGGTTATATGGTAGTGTGGCGGGGTGTGGTTGTGGTGGTGGTGCTGGAGGGCCTGTGCCCGGTCACTGACCCACATCAGGGCCTGGGGGGCGAAAATGTAATAATAATAATAATTTATAATAATAATAATTCATAGTAAATGAAATTTGTAATAAAAAAATACACAATTAAAAATAACAACAAAATATTAATGCTAATAATAATAATAATAATAATAATAATAATAATAATAATAATAATAACAACAAAGAACCATAAAGAAATAATGTTTTTTTTAAAAAAGATCAGTAGTGAGAAACAATATATGTATGTTGTGTTGTCATAGCAAGAGAAACAATTGAGACCCTGCAATTGTGTGTAGATGTGGCAGAAAGTCACATGAGCAACCTGGGACTTGGTCACAATTTTTGTGATGCCATATGGCAGCAGCAGTGGTGATGATAGGATTGTGGTTATAGTAGTGGTGATGGGGTTGTGGTGGTGATGTTGGTGTAGATGGTGGTAATGGTGGAGCAGGAGTGATGATGATGGTCCTTCATGGTGGTGGTGGTGTAGTAGTGGTGGTACTAGGCAGTGTGGTGCAGTAGTGGTGGTAGTAGCAGTTGTCAATGTGACTCTCTCTCTCTCTCTCTCTCTCTCTCTCTCTCTCTCTCTCTCTCTCTCTCTCTCTCTCTCTCTCTCTCGTTAAGAATTCTCCCGCAAACTTTAAATTACACCTTGAGAGACCCGTGACGACCTACTCCCTCTGGTAAACACTGTATCAATGGACTTCAACCCCCCTACAATCGTAAGGTAATCTGTATTGTTTTCCTCGTAACTATATACATCAACAATGCATCTCGTTATAGTATAGTCACCTTGTAGCTTTGGCGGCCATTTTGACAGCCATGACCCGGATAAAGTGACAAATTTTATCTTAAGAGCCATTGAGATTCTGGTTCCTGTAGCGTTTTAAGTTAAATATTAAAGTAGGAGTTATTATGACAACAACAAAAGCTTGGCATAGGGATAAACACACACACACACACACACGTACGTATATCCTGGCATGTGTAACTTTTCACCGGGGAAGATCTACCAACACCAGGCTGATTGAAGGAGAAATTGAGGTAACTGAGTTTGTGGCGGCTGGCGAGTGTAGTGGTAGTTAGGATGTAGAGGCCGGGAGTATTACCTCCTTCCTCACCCCCTCATCTCCCATGTCTGAGGCCAGGGAGATGGTGGTCACCTACACCAGGAGTTAAGGTGGTCAGGTGAGGGAGGGTGGTGGGGGAAGGGGGGCGTAGGCGGTGAGGGAGGCGAGGAAGGTGGGGGGGGAGGGTAGTGTGTTTATGTGTCTTACTCTGTCTGCCTATCTGTGTGTCTGCTCGTGTCTGCCTATCTGTGTGTCTGCTCGTGTCTGCCTGTTTATCTGCATGCGTCTGCCTGTCTGTCTGCATATGTGATTAACTACAGTAGAGCTAAGACACTACACTGGTGGCGGGGTGTGGTAAGGTTCACTCGCCACTGTATTAATGTGTGGCTGTGAATCTTGTCGTTTATCACTGTATTGTCCCGTATGGCTGTGGGAGGTTGTGTGTTGGTGCAGGATCTGTCGTGGGCATGTTATCGTATAAGATCACAGGTTATCATTCAAGTTATCATACAAGATCACTAGTTACCACCATCCAAGATCACAAGTTAACACCATCCAAGATCACAAGTTATCATTCTCATCCAAGATCACAAGTTATCATTCTCATCCAAGATTACAAGTTATCACCACCATCCAAGATCACAAGTTATCATTCTCATCCAAGATCACAAGTTATCACCACCATCCAAGATCACAAGTTATCATTCTCATCCAAGATCACAAGTTATCACCACCATCCAAGATCACAAGTTATCACCACCATCCAAGATCACAAGCTCTTTCTCCTACTGAAGAACTCACCCGCCATCTTCAACCCGTGTTAGGGGTCAGATGGTCGTCTTGGCGGCTCTGTGCTCCTCAAGATTTATCGAGTCTCGTCTCTGTCACGCTGCCGCTTACACCCGAGTCTTAATGCACCTTTAGCCAGGACGATTTTGACCGGAAATTCGCTCTCACTTCCCCAGGTTTAGCTTAAGGCGACGGGTCCTCTTGGTGATGGGAGAGGTAGGTAGGTGGGAGGTTGACAAGATAGATTTTTATTTTAAATTGCCCCCGAGGAGGCTAGTTTTTTGGGCACCCCCTTACATCCTGTGCAAGGTGAAGTGCAGAAGCGTTTACAGCGCCCATCTGGGAAGCATGCGGAATTCATGCTTGCCTTTATGACTTATGCATTAAGAGCGTAAAAGCGATGAGTTATGGGTTTTGTCAGCAAGTTACATAAAGTGACAGAATGATGAGTGTGTGGGGGGAAATTCCCGGTACAATTTATCGGTTTATGGCAAAGCGTGGCAGGACCCTAATAATGTCAAGTGCCAGGCCATAGGCATTGACAAAGAGGTAGGTAGGTAGGTAGGTAAGAGGGGGTGCACCTGTGATGATGAATTGTGTGTAATCAAAGGGGTGAGGTGGACGGGGTAGGTAAAGAGTGAGGGGTGACTTAATCTCTAAGATACGTACTTAGCTGACAGAGAGGTGGTAGTGGTGAGAGAAGTTGTGGTGGCGAAACAGCATTGTGGTAGCTGTGGTTGTGAGTCAGCATTGCCGTATATGTGTGTGTGTGTGTTGGAGGGAGAAGAGAGAGAGAGAGGGGAACGGAGGTGAGGGGAGGGGAGGGGAGCAGGAACAATAGAGGGTGTAATGGTGAAGGCGGGTCGTCTTAATTAAAGCGTCAAGGAGGTGTTGCAGGTGTCAGGAGTCGTTGTCAATCATTACCGACACACCTGGGGAGTAGGGAAGCACCGCCACTATCTACCCTACCTTACCCTGACTCACCCTGCCTTTCCCTGACTCACCCTGACTCACCCTGCCTTTCCCTGACTCACCCTGACTCACCCTGCCTTACTCTGCTTCACCCTACCCTAACCCACTGCACCAGCCTCCTACAGAAAGGAAGTACAAACCATTAGACTACAGGCTGCTACAGTAGGCTATCAGGCAGGAGAGAGGGGGGGGGGGCAGGCCTGCTGTATAAGGGTGAACCTGCAGCTGTCACACACACACACACACACATACATACATACATACATACACACATACATACATACATACATACATACACACACACACACACACATTATGTACGTTTTTCATGTCTGTGCTGCGAGTGTCATTACCTGTGAGTTTATGAAGTGTTTGTACTCTCTCTCTCTCGCTCTCTCTCTCTCTCTCTCGTCTGTCTGTTGTCTATATAAAAATATATTTAAAGTGTGTCTATGGAGAAGAAAATGAATAAGGGTGATGGAGGAAGTGAATGATAAAGTAAGGAAGAATAAGAATGAGGGAGAGAGTAATGTGAGAAGGAAGACGATAGAAGGGAGAATAATTAGGGGGGGAGGGAAAAGAAAATTGAGAAACAAGGGAACAAAGTAAGATGGGGGGTGAGAATGAGGTAGAGAGGAGAGGTGAGAAGGATGAGGAAGGCGGAAGTAAGTGTAGGAGAGGGAAGGAGGGAGAGTCAGCTGGGCAGGTCTTCTCATTGATTGATAATACGGAAAGTGGTCACGAAATATCTCTCTCTCTCTCTCTCTCTCTCTCTCTCTCTCTCTCTCTCTCTCTCTCTCTCTCTCTCTCTCTCTCTCTCTCTCTCTCACTCAGTAATAGGTTGATAGATATATTATATGTATTGTCCTAGATATTTAGAGATACATAACGTGAATATGTATATGGATTAGAATATATACATAGATGTTTGATACTGGTTCTAATGATCTAATTTTCTCTCGACAGGTGAGTGTGATGGAAGGTGCAGGTGATGATCTGTCTCTCAGGTGAGTGCTGATGAACCGCAGGTGAGGGAGAGGAGGTGTGGTGCCTCCCCTTCTTCCCCTGTGGTGATGACGACGTGGGCTGTAGGGAGGGAGGGAGAGGATGATGAGAAAGGGAGAGGATGGGAGGAAGGGAGAAGATGGCGAGGGAGAGTAGTGAGGGTAACAGTACACGCTGAAAGAGAGAGAGAGAGAGAGAGAGAGAGAGAGAGAGAGAGAGAGATAAGGGACTAGTAGTGAGGGAAGCAGTGAGTAATGAGGGATGTACGTACATAAGACGGAGGGAAGGAATGATGAGGAGGAGGAAGGAGAGGAGGAGAGGAAGGGGCTGATGGAGATAACAGGGGAGGAGGAAGGGGAGACTATTAACACAGAGTGAGGGGTTGTATACGAGGGTGTTATTGGCAGGAAGTTGTGGAGTTGTTGGTCCCTGGGGGCTCGTCTCTCTCTCCTCCACTCCCCGTTCTCCCCTTCCCTCCCATTCCCTTTCCCTCCCCACCCCCGTTCTCCCCTCCCTGACTTCCCTCCCCTACCCCCTTTCTCCTCCCCTCCCCTCCCACCGTTTCCTTTCCCTCTCCTCCCCTTCCCTGACTTCCCTCTCCCTCCCCTCCCCATCCTTTCCATCCAATCCCGTCCCTTCTTCACCCACTTCCTTCCCTTCCCATCCTTCCCACTCCATCCCTTTCCATCCCCACTCTACGCCATCCCCTCCCTTTCCCCCTCCCCTCACACACGTTGGTAACTGGTCAGATGGGCCCCAAGTCTTAATAGGCCCCAACCTGTCTCGACCAATCATTACCATTAGAGTTTGGGGTCTGGGGGGTCCTGTCCTAATGGGTCCAAGTTACTGATGGGCCCCAGTACTTGTGGCTAGGGTGAGGAAGGGGCCTATTGGGACAGTAGTATTTTTTTTTGGGGGGGGGGGGGGTTCCTGGGGACTGGACTCTGGGTAGGTCTGAAATCTAGGGTGGGGGGGGGGGGGGGCTGGACTCTGGAAACTTGAAATGTGTGGCCTAAAATCTGGGGGTCTGGACTCTTAAGACCCTGGAATCTTGGGGGCCTGGATTTGGGTTCTGATCTGTGGGGGCTAAAACTCAGGGGGTCTGGAGTCTGGGGCCCTGGACTCGGGAGATTATTATTATTATTATTATTATTATTATTATTATTATTATTATTATTAAAAATTTCAACTCAAAATTGTTAGATAAATTATTATATGTAGTGAGAAAAGTTGGCAGGTTGTTTTCAGTTTTCACGGAGAGAGGTGTCAGGTGGTGTCAGGTGGTGTCACGTTCGATGTGTGTCAGATGATGATGTCCGCTTGGTGAGGGGGCGTTAAATGGCAAATGGTCAAATTAAGGGGTTAAATGCGGGTGTCAGTGAGGGAGGTGTCAGTAAAGGAGGTGGTGGCAGTATCATACAGGTGGTGTCAGTATATACAGTAGGTACAAGTACAGGATAATACATCTTCCCTCTCTCCTAACTTCTCCCACCCTCCATCTTTTACACCCCCCCCCACCCCTCCATCTTCCCCCGTCACCCCTCCATCTTCCCCCTCACCCCTCCATCTCTTCACTTCACCCCCATCTTCCCCCCTCACCCCTCCATCTCTTCCCCCTCACCCCTCCATCTTCCCCCTCACCCCTCCATCTTCCCTCCCTCACCCCTCCATCTTCCCCCTCACCCCTCCATCTCTTCCCCCTCACCCCTCCATCTCTTCCCCCTCACTCCTCCATCTTCCCTCCTCACCCCTCCATCTTCCCTCCTCACCCCTCCATCTTTCCCCCTCACCCCTCCATCTTTCCCCCTCACCCTTCCCTAGAAATCACACACACACACACACACACACACACACTTCTTAAATTGTGTGTGTGTGTGTGTGTATTATGGGGCGGGACAGGTGTGAGCTGAGCCTGGGAAAATAAATGATATTACCTCAGTGTGTTCCAGCCTCCGAGTGTTCCAAGGTCGTTTATGTTTATCTCTCTTGGCTTGGGTAGGGAGTGGGGGGGGCTTTTGTTTCTCAGTCGTCCTCTCCTGACCTGACTGATACTGTTTTTCTTGTTAGTGACATATCCTTGAGTTTCCTTCCTTCCTTCCTCCTTTTCTTCCTCCTCTTCATCCTCCTCTTCATCCTCCTCTACTTACTCTTCCTTTTCCCAAATCTCTTCTCCCCTCCCCTTCCTTCCTTTCCATCCTCTTCCTCCGTAATTCTCTCCTCTCCTCTCCTTCACCTCCCCCTTCCTTCTCTCTCCCCCACCTTCCTCCCTACCCCACCCTCTCCTCGTCTTACTAGCTTGTCACTGGTGGTGGCGAATTAAAAGGTCAAGGTGCTGGGAAATATTTTAAACTCGTGCAATTAGCCAACCGGAAGCATAATTGCAGGTGCTTCATAACACCCTCCCCCCCCCCTCTCCCCTCCCTTACATTTTAATTACCTTTCATTATTAACCTCTATTTTTTTTTTACCTCTAGGATAATTATACTGAATATATTTTATTAATTATTGTCGATATTTTATTTTTTTTATTTTATTTTTTTTTTACGTTCAGGTATGATGAAAATTAGGGAGACTATTATAATGGCCGACCTATTTTATTTGGCTTGATTATGTTACAGGAAATGGTGGTGTGGGTGATAATATTTTAGTAGTGGGGGTGATATTGTAGTGTGGGGGTGATATTGTAGTGTGGGGGTGATATTGTAGTGTGGGGGTGATATTGTAGTGTGGGGGTGATATTGTAGTGTGAGGGTGATATTGTAGTGTAGGGGTGATATTGTAGTGTGGGGTGATATTGTAGTTTGGGGGTGATATTGTAGTGGGGGTGATATTGTAGTGTGGGGGTGATATTGTAGTGTGAGGGTGATATTGTAGTTTGGGGGTGATATTGTAGTGTAGGGGTGATATTGTAGTGTGGGGGTGATATTGTAGTGGGGGTGATATTGTAGTGTGGGGTGATATTGTAGTGTGGGGGTGATATTGTAGTGTAGGGGTGATATTGTAGTGTGGGGGTGATATTGTAGTGTAGGGGTGATATTGTAGTGTGGGGTGATATTGTAGTGTGGGGGTGATATTGTAGTGTGGGGTGATATTGTAGTGTGGGGGTGATATTGTAGTGTGGGGGTGATATTGTAGTGTGGGGTGATATTGTAGTGTGGGGTGATATTGTAGTGTGGGGGTGATATTGTAGTGTGCTTCCCCTTCTCCCCCCTTCCCCCTACCTTCTCCCCCTTCCCCCTACCTTCTCTCCCCCTTCCCCCTACCTTCTCCCCCCTACCTTCTCCCCCCTTCCCCCTACCTTCTCCCCCCTTCCCCCTACCTTCTCCCCCTTCCCCCTACCTTCTCCCCCCTTCCCCCTACCTTCTCCCCCTTCCCCCTACCTTCTCCCCCCTTCCCCCTACCTTCTCCCCCCTTCCCCCTACCTTCTCTCCCCCTTCCCCCTACCTTCTCCCCCCTTCCCCCTACCTTCTCCCCCCTTCCCCCTACCTTCTCCCCCCTTCCCCCTACCTTCTCCCCCCTTTCCCCTACCTTCTCCCCCCTTCCCCCTACCTTCTCCCCCCTTCCCCCTACCCTTCCCACCAGTATTATCAGTCCCCTCACATTTTAATGATACGGTACAGCAATTTATGTTCACCTATTCCATCAGGCCCACACGGTCATTAGGTCACTGTAGTAATGAGAGTTTGGGCGTAAATGAGGTGATCCAAGTGAATGAACTCTACAGGGGGGGGGGGGGGTGTGTTAGATGATCGACTTTTTGTTGTGGTGAAGGTGTGGTGTAGTGATGGTGTGGTGATGGTGTGGTGAGGTGGGTGAAGGTGTGGTGATGGTGTGGTGATGGTGTGGTGAGGGTGTGGGTAAAGGTGTGGTGAGGGTGTGGTGAGGGTGTGGTGAGGTGGTGTGGTATGGTGATGGTGTGGTGATGGTGAGGGTGTGGGTGAAGGTGTGGTGAAGGTGTGGTGAGGGTGTGGTGAGGGTGTGGGTGAAGGTGTGGTGAAGGTGTGGTGAGGGTGTGGTGAGGGTGTGGGTGAAGGTGTGGTGATGGTGTGGTGTGGTGATGGTGTGGTGAGGGTGTGGGTGAAGGTGTGGTGAAGGTGTGGTGAGGGTGTGGTGAGGGTGTGGTGAGGTGATGGTGTGGTGATGGTGTGGTGAGGGTGTGGGTGAAGGTGTGGTGAGGGTGTGGTGAGGGTGTGGTGAGGGTGTGGGTGAAGGTGTGGTGAAGGTGTGGTGATGGTGTGGTGAGGGTGTGGGTGAAGGTGTGGTGTGGTGATGGTGAGAATGGCTGGTTCTTTGGGTACGTTTTTTGGGTGGGGGGATTGTGTGTGTGGGTGGATGAATGAGTGGGTGGGTAGATGGATGTGTGTGTGTGTGTGTGGGTGGGTGGATGGGTGGGTAAGTGGGTTGCTGGATGGGTGTGTGGGTGGATGAGTGGTGGGAGAGGGTCGTTGTGTCGCCTGTAGTGTGAACCAGTGAGTCACATCTACTTAGTGTAGGAGGGTGTAGCTAGGGGGTGGAGGTGAGGTAGTGTAGGGGTGTAGAAGGTGTAAGGGTGTAGGTGGTGTGTTCTCAGCTGGAATAGATGGTACAGACAGTGCTGGTGAGAGAGACAGACAGACAGACAGACAGGCTCAGACAGACAGACACAAACAGACAGACAGACTTAGAAAAAAGTCCCCCAAAACTGTACACACGTGTAAACAACGTTCATAAACAACAATTAACTCACAATACAAAAAAAAATGACCACGAAGACGAATGAAAACAAAATAATGGAAGAAATATTAAAGAAAATAAATAAAAAGATTCGATTTATCTTTCACTTCTGATTACTGGGGCAGAAAATTTGTTCCAGATATCAGTGATGTGTGTGAGGGAGGATGGGGGGGGGGGTGAGGGAGGAGGGGGGGGTGAGGGAGGAGGGGGTGGGTGTGAGGGAGGAGGGGGTAGGTGTGAGGGAGGATTGTGGTGGGTGTGAGGGAGGATGGGGGTGGGTGTTAGGGAGGAGGGGGTAGGTGTGAGGGAGGATGGGGTAGGTGTGAGGGAGAGTCCAAGTGACTGTTTATCATTGTAGGTTATTGGGTAGAGCTCCTCCTCCTGCTGCTGGGGTTCTCTACTTGTTTTGCCACCTGTAGTGATGCTCTCTCTCTCTCTCTCTCTCTCTCTCTCTCTCTCTCTCTCTCTCTCTCTCTCTCTCTCTCTCTCTCTCTCTCTCTCTCTCTCTCTCTCTCTCTCTCTCTCTAATATATTGTAAAATTTATAATTATCACTTCAACATTTTTTATCATAAGAACAATTTCCTTTCATGATTGGTTTTATTTTACAATCAAAATGACCTGTGTGTGTGTGTGTGTGTGTGTGGACAGAGTTACAGGTGGTATAGGTAGAGCTGGTCGACGCCACTATTGACCAGCCGTTAATGAAGTTCGTGACACACCTCTCCCCCTTGAGTCAAGAGGCAAACACACTAACACACCCGAAGATGATTACATGATGTTCCTCTGTCTGTCTGTGTAAATTAATATACTTACAGTCCTACACCATACACTTAAATCTATTAACCTGATTCTGTTTCAGGAGAGGCGTGGAAATACACTTTAAATTACTGTTATGCCAGAGCGAGGTATGTACTGTATGTCGGTCCCATTGTCTACATATCTGGAAACAAATCGGTATTACGAACTGTTAATTTATCTATTTTTCATCATTTCCCTGTAAGGTCATATGACTCATGACAACTGAGACGGCAGGCAAACATTTTTATTTCCTTAGTGGGGATTCGAACCCACAGTTGGTAATGTTAAGAGAGAGCTTGAGGGTAACACAGTGTTGTTGTGGCAGTGAGCGGTAACGTCCAGCTGAGTCATGTGGGCCCCGTCCTGGAAGACCACAGCTTAACCATTAGAAACCTGGCTCTTTATAGTTGAGGGCCGTTAGGAAGTGGCTCCGTTAGGACTGAGACCTGTTAGGACTGTGGCCTCCAGGACTGGTAGCCGCTAGGAATGGTGGCGGTAAGGACTGGTGGCCCCGAGGACAGGTGGCAGTAAAGACTGGTGGTGGCCCCGAGGACAGGTGGCAGTAGAGACTGGTGGCCCCGAGGACAGGTGGCAGCAAGGACTGGTGGCCCCAAGGACAGGTGGCAGTAAAGACTGGTGGCCCCGAGGACAGGTGGCAGTAAGGACTGGTGGCCCGTTTAACCAGTGACCGTAGGGGGGAGTCCCTGAGATAGTAAGACCGTAAACTGAAGGTGGATTATCGTGCGTCAGCTCTAGCAGTCACGTGATGTTCCCTCTCCCACCTCACTCACCCTTGTAATGTCAACCATGACGTCACCATGACGTCACTGTTGTGACCTTCTGCTGGTCCAGTGACGTAACCGCCATCCCCAGCTGACTCTCACATTCTCACAGCTGTTCAGGTTACTTCTTGCTTGTTGCAATATGCCTCAATTATCGCAGTTTGACGCAATTATGGCAGCTGTTGTTGTGTTCTATCGCCACCTACACGGTTTAGAACACCAGGCACGTGTTGCAGGGCAGCGTCTTGTGTGGAGAAAGTAATATATTATTATAGATAGTAATTATATATGGTAACATGTGCCAGGCTGTGGTGTCATGGTGCTATATACAGTACCGTACAGAGAGTAGATTAATGCGAGTATGAAATAACGTGTTGCAAGTTGTGTGTTCTGGTAACTGTGGCGTCACATGCACAAAATAGTGGAGTTATCTGCAGGCAGCAAACCCCAACAGGCTGTTTGATCAGCTCCCAATCCCCGTAGCTCGGTCATAGAGGGAGGGAGGGAGGGAGGGTGGGTAGAATACACCTCCCGAGTCTCAGCAGGTAGACACCGGTGGAGCACAAGGTGTAATCGTTGGCTTTGTTTTGTCGGTCAGCTGGAGTCGTTTTGACAGTGACTGAAACACATGTCGGTCAGCTGAGGTCAACACTGTCGGGTCCAGAATGGAGGGATGACGGTAGGTCAGGTGGAAGACTCTCGCGTGGTGTTGTGAGGCAGGAAGTGGTGTAGTGTGAGGCAGGTGGTGGTATCGTGAGGCAGGAGGTGGTATCGTGAGGCAGGAGGAGGTGTAGTGTGAGGCAGGAGGTGGTGTTGTGAAGCAGGAGGTGGTATCGTGAGGCAGGAGGTGGTATCGTGAGGCAGGAGGTGGTGTAGTGTGAGGCAGGAGGAGGTGTGGTGCAGGTATCCGTCAGCAGGGGCGCCACACACTATTGTTACCCCACATTGATCTTCTCCGCCACACGGTAGAGCAAAATACACGACATCAGCAGCTGGCAGATTGAATCCCGCAGTGAAAGAGGCCGTCGGTGTGTTGCCTTGATAAACATCCAATTTACGCTTCGTGATGTTCTCCTGCCCTGACGTTCATGACATTCTCCTGCATTGGCGTTCATATCATTCTCCTGCCTTGACGTTCATAACATTTTCATAACACACACACACACATACATGAGTCGTGTCGTGCCTCCACTTAACCCCTGAAACGACGCCCTTGATAAACATAGATACTCAATACGGCTTCAGGACTGCTCTGAGACTGTACCTTTATCATGGTGTCTTTGAGGGTAAGAGAGACACACGGTATATGCCTCATAGGGCCATAGGACAGATGATACGTTGAGCCATTGGACAGGTGATACGTAGAACCATAGGACAGGTGATACGAAGAGCCTTAGGACAGGTGAAACAAATGTGTGTAAGGTTAGGTTAGGTTTGTGTGGTTGGTATCGTCTGAAAAAGAAAAAAAAATATATAAATGGTTTAGTCTCCTGTGTATGTGAACCTTTTCTAACACTGACCATTTTGTGTGGGGTCGTGTTGCCGTCAGGTGTTTGTTTGTTTGTGTTTGTGTGGTGACGTCATTGGGATCTGGTTGGCTCTCTCACACAAAACAAAGTTGTCAACGGTGGAACGCTTTTCACTTTTATTATTGTTATTAATTTTTATTTAGTGTTACAAAAGTGTTTATCTGTTACACTTGGGATATTTATTGAACAAGAGACTGTCGGGCTGCGTGTAATATAGTGTGTGGAGGTAAGGTGGTGTAGGGGGTGATATGGTGTGGTGTGGGGGATGACATGATGTGGTGTGGGGGTGACATGATGTGGTGTGGGGGGTGACATGGTGTGGTGTAGGGGGGGTGACATGGTGTGGTGTGTGAGTGAGGCTGTGTTGACTTTGTACTCACACTCACCCATAAATTAAGCTTTGTGAGTAATGTAACTGATGATGTATTTTGAGACACTTATAATTGGGAACTGGTGGCCACAACACACAGGTGGCGGGGGAACAGGTGGCCACAACACACAGGTGGCGGGGGAACATGTGGCCACAACACACAGGTGGCGGGGGAACATGTGGCCACAACACACAGGTGGCGGGGAAACAGGTGGCCGCGAGAGACAGTCGGCCAGGCTACACACACACACGCCTCTGTTTTTCGTGTGTGTGTTCTCAGTTTGGTTGACCGTATCGGGTAATGTAAGGAAGACGAGGCCTCACTCCTTAATAATGCCAAAACTGATCACTTAAATGGCGTAACTGCCCTATTAGCCGGAATGGAACGACCTCGTTAGTGTGGGACAATTGATGACGTTGGTCTTCTCATAAAGAAAAAAAAAAATAAGAATGAAAATAAATGTATCGCGAATGCCTTAGTTTGTGTTGGTGTTTCTTCTTAAGCCCTGAGAGAGAGAGAGAGAGAGAGAGAGAGAGAGAGAGAGAGAGAGAGAGAGAGAGAGAGAGAGATATGACTGTAAAGCTAAGTTAGTAGGTATAATAGTGAATGTGAATAGAGGTGTGAGAGTGAGTGTATGAGTGTGTGATAGTGAGGAGTACAAAGAGTGAGTGAGTGTACGAGTGTGTCAGAGAGTAGAGGTGTGAGAGTGAGTGTACGAGTGTGTCAGAGAGTAGAGGTGTGAGTGAGTGTATGAGTGTGTGATAGTGAGGAGTACAAAGAGTGAGTGAGTGTACGAGTGTGTTAGAGTGAGAGAGTAGAAGTGTGAGAGTGAACAGGTGTGAATGTGAAGTTTAAAGGAAATAGCTGCTACAGAAAACGTAATCTGCATGAAGTTTATTTTGGTTGCCATCTGGTGACACCTGTACACCTCCGTCCTCTCCCACCTGTACCTGTCTACCATCTCACCTGGACAGTCCCCAACGAGGTGTGCAGGTGTGGGTTTTCTACACCTGTACACCGGCGTCGTATCCACTACTCACCTTAAGTATCTTACAGGTGTGAGAAACAGATATAGAGAACTTGATAACTCACCCCTCGGAGCTATAAATATACCTGTTGATATGACTGTCTCACCTTGAGTCATTTAAGTGTTCATTGTTACCGCTTTAATGTATCACCTAAGAATACGACACTTATCTTACTGTATCACCTTAATGTGTCATTCCTGAGTCATTTATTGCAACAGGATCAGTTTGATATCTCATTGTGAGTCATTAATGGAAATCTTCTTAATTAATTACTCTGGGATTAATCGACTTTTGATCTTAATGTTTCACTTTGTCACTTATGGTAGCCACTTATGGTAGCCATTCCTCAAAACCGTGTTTATGTCTCACCAGGAGCCACTTAACCTCTCCAAACCGTGTTCATATCTCACCAGGAGCCACTTAACCTCTCCAAAACCGTGTTCATGTCTCACCAGGAGCCACTTAACCTCTCAAAACCGTGTTCATGTCTCACCAGGAGCCACTTAACCTCTCAAAGCCGTGTTCATGTCTCACCAGGAGCCACTTAACCTCTCCAAACCGTGTTCTTGTCTCACCAGGAGCCACTTAACCTCTCAAAACCGTGTTCATGTCTCACCAGGAGCCACTTAACCTCTCAAAACCGTGTTCATGTCTCACCAGGAGCCACTTAACCTCTCCAATCCGTGTTCTTGTCTCACCAGGAGCCACTTAACCTCTCAAAACCGTGTTCTTGTCTCACCAGGAGCCACTTAACCTCTCAAAACCGTGTTCATGTCTCACCAGGAGCCACTTAACCTCTCAAAGCCGTGTTCATGTCTCACCAGGAGCCAAATAACCTCTCCAAACCGTGTTCTTGTCTCACCAGGAGCCACTTAACCTCTCCAAACCGTGTTCTTGTCTCACCAGGAGCCACTTAACCTCTCAAAGCCGTGTTCTTGTCTCACCAGGAGCCACTTAACCTCTCAAAGCCGTGTTCATGTCTCACCAGGAGCCACTTAACCTCTCAAAGCCGTGTTCATGTCTCACCAGGAGCCACTTAACCTCTCCAAATCGTGTTCTTGTCTCACCAGGAGCCACTTAACCTCTCAAAACCGTGTTCATGTCTCACTAGGAGCCACTTAAACTCTCAAAACCGTGTTCTTGTCTCACCAGGAGCCACTTAACCTCTCAAAACCGTGTTCATGTCTCACCAGGAGCCACTTAACCTCTCCAAACCGTGTTCATGTCTCACCAGGAGCCACTTAGCCTCTCAAAGCCGTGTTCATGTCTCACCAGGAGCCACTTAACCTCTCCAAACCGTGTTCATGTCTCACCAGGAGCCACTTAACCTCTCCAAACCGTGTTCATGTCTCACCAGGAGCCACTTAACCTCTCCAAACCGTGTTCATGTCTCACCAGGAGCCACTTAACCTCTCCAAACCGTGTTCATGTCTCACCAGGAGCCACTTAACCTCTCCAAACCGTGTTCATGTCTCACCAGGAGCCACTTAACCTCTCCAAACCGTGTTCATGTCTCACCAGGAGCCACTTAACCTCTCCAAACCGTGTTCATGTCTCACCAGGAGCCACTTAACCTCTCCAAACCGTGTTCATGTCTCACCAGGAGCCACTTAACCTCTCCAAACCGTGTTCATGTCTCACCAGGAGCCACTTAACCTCTCCAAACCGTGTTCATGTCTCACCAGGAGCCACTTAATCTCTCCAAACCGTGTTCATGTCTCACCAGGAGCCACTTAACCTCTCCAAACCGTGTTCATGTCTCACCAGGAGCCACTTGATATATCTCGATGATCTCTCTTGGAAAAGTCGTGTGAGGGGAGGAAGAAAAGAGGGGAAACGTTGACAACATGATAAACAACAGACCTAGGAAGAAACAATTACTCGTCCGCGAATGGTAGACAGGGGAACGAGGAAGAAGAGGGGAGTGGGATAATGACGGATAAAGAGGGGAGGAAAGGATTGAAGGGTGTTGGAGAGAGAGAGAGAGAGAGAGAGAGAGAGAGAGAGAGAGAGAGAGAGAGAGAGGGAAGGAAAAGGAATCAGAGTTTAGAAGGGGAGGTAGAGAGGAAGGAAGGGAAGAGAACACCGAGAGATATGGGAAATAGTGAGAGGAGGGAAAACGGGGAAGGAATAGTGAAGAAAAGAGTGGAGGAAGAAGTGGAAAGGTAGAAGAGGGAGAGAGAGAGAGAGAGGGGGAGGAGGTGAGAAAGAGGGAGGGTAGGAAGTTTGGAGATGAAAGAGGAGGAGGAGGCGGAGGAAGTTTAGAGATTGAAGTAAGGAGGGAAGTTGGAAGGGAAGGGAAGGGGGATGGAGCGGAGTGGAGTTAGCTGCCGAGGGTTGCCAGCTTCCTCACCTCCCTCCATCACCTCCCTCCCTCACTTCCCTCCATCACCTCCCTTCCTCACTTCCCTCCCTCACTTCCCTTCCTCACCTCCCTCCATCACCTCCCTCACCTCCCTCCCTTCCTCACCTCCCTCCCTCACCTCCCTCTGATAATATAGCCCTCAGTGACCTCTACTGTGACCCACTGTAAGACATATTATAGCGTGTTGTATTAGAGGTTTGAGTTGCCGGGTGGAGGAGGGAGTTTGGAGGATTAATTTAGGGAGTTGGGATGGGGGCTGAGAGGAGGAGGAGGCGTTGGAGGAGGCTGAGAGGAGGAGGAGGTAGGTAGGGCGCGTTTAGCTGTGTGTGAGTGTTGTGTTGTGTTGTGTTGTGTTGCCGACGAGTGCAGAGGTTCAGCTTGAATATTGAAGGTGAGGGATTACGCCTCTCCCTCCCTCCATCCCTTCATCCCTCCATCCTCCGTTATGTAGCCATCTCATACTCATTATGTACTCACCATCAACACTGTCTCATCATCATCATCATCAGTACAGTCTGTTCATCATCACCTTCACCATCAACACTGTCCCCTCATTACCACCATCACCACCACTACCACCGTCACCATCACACTACTACCCCTCACCATCCTCATCAACGCCTGTCACCACCATACACTACTCCTTGACACCATCTTCACCATCACTACTACCAGCCAACAGTTTCCCCAGCGTCACCACTATCACCAAATCCTCCTCCTCCTCCTCCTCCTCCTCCTTCTCCTTCCCCCTCCCCCTCCTCCCCCTCCCCGTCCTCCTCCACCTCCTCTCCCTCTCCCCGTCCTCCTCTCCCCTCCCCGTCCTCCTCCCCCCTCCCCGTCCCCCTCCCCGTCCCCCTCCCCCTCCCCCTCCCCGTCCTCGTCCTCCTCCCCGTCCTCCTCCCCCCTCCCCGTCCTCCTACTCCCTCCCCGTCCTCCTACTCCCTCCCCCTCCTCCTACTCCCTCCCCCTCCTCCTCCTCCCCCTCCCCGTCCTCCTCCCCCTCCCCGTCCTCCTCCCCCTCCCCCTCCCCGTCCTCCTCCCCCCTCCCCGTCCTCCTCTCCCCCCTCCCCCTCCTCCTCCCCCTCCCCGTCCTCCTCCCCCTCCCCGTCCTCCTCCTCCCCCTCCCCCTCCTCCTCCCCCCTCCCCCTCCCCCCTCCCCGTCCTCCTCCTCCCCGTCCTCCTCTCCCCCGTCCTCCTCTCCCCCGTCCTCCTCCTCCTCCACCCCCTCCTCCCCCTCCTCCTCCCCGTCCTCCTCCACCCCCTCCCCGTCCTCCTCCACCCCCTCCTCCCCGTCCTCCTCCCCCTCCCCCTCCTCCCCGTCCCCCTCCCCCTCCCCGTCCTCCTCCCCCTCCCCGTCCTCCCCCCTCCCCCTCCCCGTCCTCCTCCCCCTCCCCCTCCCCGTCCTCCTCCCCCTCCCCGTCCCCCTCCCCCCCTCCCCCTCGCCCTCCCCCTCCCCCTCCCCGTCCTCCTCCCCCTCCCCGTCCTCCTCCTCCTTTGTGAAGAATGTTAGTTGCTCACCAACTCTTGTTCACTAATAAATACTATACTCACATTCTCTTTGACTTAGAAAATGATAAATGATAAAAAATGCTAGAGATAATTGTTTAAATACGAATAAGTGGGAAAAGAATTAACCCCGGACCAGCTGCGTTAGTTGCGTATTGAGAAAAACTGCCTCAAGTGGAAAAGACGTTATCAGTCACTCAGTCAAGAAAGGCGGTGAGCATTGGGCGATCCAAAAATAGAGCCAGACTGAGTGGTGAAGAGCGTCTGGCGTTGTTGTCCTTCTTCGCCAGCTGTGTTGCACTTATGGATAATACACACACACACACACACACACGCACACAAATTTAATTTTATATATAAATAACTACACCAAAGGCGTACTGAATACATATTCAAATAAAAAATCTCTGGAATCTTGGTGTGGTCTGTCAACATGTTAGGACAAGTGATGTTGTCATTGTTGTGGGCATCTAGTGTGTGTTGGTGTCAGTGTGTGTGTGGTGCTGAATATTTTCACCCTGCATATTAAATGTACAGTACACAGCAATATACTTGTTCCCTGACTAACATGGATAAAAATAGACGGCACAGACCGTCATACTGACGGTAGCCCCGTCTGGTACAGTATCCGTAACATACTTCCCTGACGAATGTAAACACAGCCTTCAGGAGCCCATAAAGCAGTGCGAGATGAGCAATCAACTGTTTTTTGTGTAAACAAATGCGTGTACAGCCAGCTGGTGGGTCAAGGTGGCGTCTCACTGAGTAAATTTAGTGGATCTCTTAACAACAACAACAACAGTGGAAACGACCAATTTTGGGCTGCATTAGCAGCGCTGTGGCTCTCTCACCTGACTTGACACAATATTAATTTTATTCCTGCTAGAGGATTATCTTTTTCTTGGAGTGTGGCTTAACTCGATCAATAATCAAGTCTTGGTCATCCTTGTCTTTGTAAAAACAAAAAGGTGCAAAGTAATTTGTATATTGTTTGTAAGACAACCAAATATTTTAAGCATTATGTTGATCAAGCTGTCATTTGGGTCTGTATTATTATACAGGAAGGGTGCGTTCACACCAAGGCCGGAACCAGACATATTCTGACGCAAGTTGTTCAGAGACAGACAATATGTGGCGCCGCGGTGGATATTATGGTTTTCCCAGCTTAACTAATACCAGCTACACGACTCACTGTCTTTCTAGGGAGAGGAAACTGTCTTCCATCTCGGATAAAATTTGAAAGATGTGATTCGAATATAGTGTGAGATGTGTGTTGTTAACCTGACTCACTCGGTCGGACATTTTGCGTCAGTCCGTTCCGGCCTCGATGTGAAAGTACCCCAACACTGATCCTCCAGAACACCGTGTACTGAGGACCCCAGCACGGGAACAGCCCCCAGCAACTCCCTGTAGCGTTGCCCAGAGGTGACTCACAGTGGGTAGCTCAGAAGGAGGAGGCACATTATACAGTGGTAGAAGAAGGCATATGTTATTTCCCTGGGGCACTCCAGCAGCAGCCACGTACAAGGAGTTCCCTTGTCAGCCAGGCTCTCCCGCCCCTCTCACTGCCCACTGTACGCAGTCTTAACCCTTAGTTTACTTCACAATACATTAATTGTAATAATTAGTACAGCATAACACATTAATCCTGAAGAGTAATGTGCAGTAGCTACAGTAGTGGAACTCATAGGATTACACATTATTTCTGGACAGCTGACGACCGCTTTTATACCTGATAATTCAAGTTTTTCACAATCTCCCTTTCACAGCTCCTTTAGCCAGTTTAAATCTCATATATATTAAAGCCCAAGTAAAATTTTGGGTATGTTATACACTTAACACTCCCGGCAAACTTCTTACTCATGTACACTCTGTAAAAAAAAATAATAATAACAAAATTATCTTTCAGGAGGGTCCGATGAATTTCGAACTGAACAATCCCGTTGTCTCGGTAGGGTTGGTAGGCGTGATTGCGAGTCATTTCCTACCTCTTATGGTAGGCCTCTTTCGTTCATGGTGTCATTGTGCATCGCACAATAATTATACAAATAGTTTTTTGTTTACCGAGTGTATACCACCGCTGAAGTATAGTTTAGGGACCTGTAGTACGCAGGGCTTCCTGGGAAGCTTAATAAACTTGTATACACTCATACTGTCCTACAATGACAAGTTATAGTAAGATGCACATTTGCCACTGTCGGTGAACATTTCTCTCCCCGGCTCTCCTCACCTAAGTGTGAGGCATTAAATTGAAGATGTTTCGACAGTGGTCTCATATCAACACGCGCCATTGATAGCATATCTAATTTTCCTCTGCGTTGCTACACCCGTTATCGTATTGCTTCCCACAAAATTTAACTTGTTTCTTGCTGCCATTATAAGGCCACATAGTACACAGGTTGCTCCTGGCAAGCTTAATACTCCAGCACGCACACTAATGTAGCTATAGTATTGGGGTAACTTGTGGATCATTCCCTTGACAAGGTTACAACATTACTGACTCATACGCCAGCATTATGCCACAGCCATGGGGCCCAAAAGACGCATGCCCTTCTAATCCACCAACTCTAGACTTCAAAAACACGCAAGCCTTTACAACAAAACTTAATACCTCAACTCCCTCACTACTGTGTGGGGCGCCTGGTGGACTCCTTCCTGCCTCCTGTACAGGTGTACTGCCTTGATGGTGCTGGCTTATGTTAGTTTAATGTGGCTCTTTGTTTTGTGTGTGTGAGGTGGTGTTGAGTGAGGGGGCGGGCAGGGTGAGGACGAGCACTGATGGGCAGGAGCAGCAGGTGGACCAGTGAGGAAACGAAGGGTGAGGATGAACGCTAACGAGGATGGGTAGGATGAGGATGGACACACACCGTGGTGGGGAGGATGGGGAGTGGGGGAGGGGAGGGCGGAATGCTCTCCTGTGTCCGACCTAATGAGGATGAAGGATGGAAGATCGGGGATGAACATGGCGTGATTAGTGGAGGCCAACCTGGCGAGCATGGCCGTTATTGGCGCAATTATTGACGTCACCGCCGCTCACTTGATTAATCGCGCCCAGCTTCCCAGTTAGCCTGTATTATTACCTGTTAAACCTGGCAGGTGTTCTCAGGGCTTCACACGTTGGATTGTCCCCCCATAATTGATGCTGGGGGAACACACCTTTACGGATTCAGATGGGTTGTTGATGTCCAGTTTAGGAGAATATGGGAATATGGTTGATACTCGACTCAGTCACTGGTCTGCTTACGGAATAATAATTGTACAGTTTATGAGAGAACTACGAAAAAATATATATTTTGACCGACATTTTTATCCTTTTGAGTATGATGTCTGTCTCCTGACTACACTGAAGTACAGCCCACTGAGTAAGATTCCTTAACCCCTCGAGTACGATGATAGTCCCTTCATTATGATGATGACGGCTACGTGTCCCTTCTTTGATGTGTATAAGACTACAATTGTACAGTTACAGAGCCTTGGGTGTATGTAGTAGCGCCACCTGCCCGCCTGATTCGGTACTGATTATTGTTTCACAGTTTGGCAAGGATCTGGATATAGAGACCGGAAGCCTTCGTCAGGAATAACTTTAAGTAACCTACTGTACATAAGAGAGGAAATAATTATTTTACTGGTGTACCCTGACGAGGGACACAGGCAGCAGTGCAACACATATAACTGATATATTCAGATTTATGTCATAATGTCATCGCCGTAGTGGTACATGAGTATTCAGTTATTGAGAGGTCGTTGATATTTAACGAAGAAGAGAGTAGGGAAAGAACAAAGGGTTTAAGCACTCTGGCGTTAATATTTCATGTGGAGAGAGAGAGAGAGAGAGAGAGAGAGAGAGAGAGAGAGAGAGAGTGTTATTGAGAGAAGAGGAAGTTGTGAGGAAGTAGACGACGAAGCTCTACACCCGAACGTCCCGGACCAAATTGGTGCTTTGTCAGAGATCATCTCATATTTTCTTCAAGGTGGAATCTCGTGTTTCTGAAAGTTATAATGACTCTAGAACTGACTGAGGTAAGACCCGTGGGTGTGTAGACGAGTAGAACCTGTTATTGAAGAATGGATTGGTGGACCACAAGTAGAATAAGTTGCTAGTGATTGAAGATGATTCTGGGGCACACTTCCTCAGAACTAGTTGAGAAATGCTCTTTAGTTGAGGAGCCTTGCTGAAGGTAGTTCTTATATTACTATATGTAACTCAGAACAGCGTCACGACGGTCATCCCTCACAATGAGAGTCGGCGAGGCGGTCAGGGGAGACTTGGAGCCAACAGTTATCATTATTTTTACTCGACATTATAAAAAAAAAATGTCATGGAAAATAACAGTGGGAGAACAATTATTAAAGCGATATGCACGTACTGTAACTAGGGCAGACGTGAGCACCTAATGGATATCGTGCTCGCTGAGGTGAGGGGCAGGAGGAGGTTGTACAGCATACTGGTGAACACTGATGACCGACTCTGGCAGGCGTCGCCCACTGTCGCCACGCCAAGCTCTGGGTCAAGTGTCTGGGAAGGGACCGGGCCTGATTTTTCGTACTAAAACAGCGAATTCACTTAAGGTAGATTAGATTAAGTTAGGTTACAGATACAGTAGATTAAGTTAAGGTTCGTCAATGGTAAGTCAGGGAAGGGATAGAATAGCTTAAGTTAAAGGTAGGTTTGGTTTAGTTAGTTAAGTATGGAAATGTTAACTAGCGGGTCAGAGATTTAGTGAATTAATCTCGTCAGCCATAACTCACTCTTACGTATGCACTACCCGGAGTCCAGAGTCTCGGAGGCTCCTACGTGACCCAGGCCGTAAAGACTACGTATCTATATAAATTGTCTGTTAGTTCACTTACGACAACATTCCCGCCGCTTTATTTATTTGGCCACTTAACTTACCAAGTTAGCCAAGCTTTTACGTCACCACTTAAGTAAGAAAACATTAATTTAGGAACTTTACAAGAATATATACAAGAGTCCAGACACGAGAATGACTGTAAAGTTGTTGTCTGGTGGAGGTGACTTAGTGAACACTGTTTGTATGGACCACTGGACCACGCGTCTAGTGATGAAACTAAGGCTCACCATCACACTTGTCTCACCATCACACTGTCTCACCATCACACTGTCTCTCACCACCACACTGTCTCACCACCACCACACTGTCTCACCACCACACTGTCTCACCATCACACTGTCTCACCACCACCACCACACTGTCTCACCACCACACTGTCTCTCCATCACACTGTCTCTCACCACACTGTCTCACCACCACACTGTCTCACCACCACACTGTCTCTCACCACACTGTCTCACCACCACACTGTCTCACCACCACACTGTCTCTCACCACCACACTGTCTCACCATCACACTGTCTCACACCACCACACTGTTTCACACCACCACACTGTCTCACCACCACACTGTCTCACCATCACACTGTCTCTCACCACCACACTGTCTCACCACCACACTGTCTCTCACCACCACACTGTCTCTCACCACCACACTGTCTCACCATCACACTGTCTCTCACCACCACACTGTCTCACCACCACCACACTGTCTCACCACCACCACACTGTCTCACACCACCACACTGTTTCACACCACCACACTGTCTCACCACCACACTGTCTCACCACCACACTGTCTCACCATCACACTGTCTCTCACCACCATTTTGTCTCTCACCACCACACTGTCTCACCATCACACTGTCTCTCACCACCATTTTGTCTCTCACCACCACACTGTCTCACCATCACACTGTCTCACACCACCACACTGTCTCACACCACCACACTGACTCACCACCACACTGTCTCACCACCACACTGTCTCACCACCACCACCACACTGTCTCTCACCACCACACTGTCTCACCATCACACTGTCTCTCACCACCATTTTGTCTCTCACCACCACACTGTCTCACCATTACACTGTCTCACACCACCACACTGTCTCTCACCACCACACTGTCTCTCACCACTACACTGTCTCTCACCACCACACTGTCTCACCACCACATTGATTCTCACCACCACACTGTCTCTCACCACCACCACCACACTGTCTCTCACCACCACACTGTCTCACCACCACACTGTTTCACACCACCACACTGTCTCACACCACCACACTGTCTCACACCACCACACTGTCTCTCACCACCACACTGTCTCACCACCACACTGTCTCACCACCACACTGCCACCACTAACCCCCCCCCCCCTCACACCCATCACACTGCCACACCTCCTCCTCAACGTCACACCCTTGAACCTCCTCCTCCGTAATGTTCCTCTCAAGGTTGGTAATTGCTGCCCCTCTTCCTCCTCTCCTCCTCCTGTCTCTCTCTCTGTCCTCCTCTCTCTCTCCTATTCCTCTCTCCACCTCTTCTCTTTCACCACTTCTCTCTCTCTCTCTCCTCTTCCTCTCTCCCCCTCCTCTCTTTCCTGTCTGTCTCTCCCTCCTACACCCTGTCTGTCTGTCTCTCCTTCCCACACCCTGTCTGTCTGTCTGTCTCTCCCTCCCTCCTACACCCTGTCTGTCTGTCTGTCTCTCCCTCCCTCCCTCCTACACCCTGTCTGTCTGTCTGTCTCTCCCTCCCTCCTACACCGTGTCTGTCTGTCTGTCCCTCCCTCCTACACCCTGTCTGTCTGTCTGTCTGTCTGTCTCTCTCTCCCTCCCTCCCTCCTACACCCTGTCTGTCTGTCTGTCTGTCTGTCTCTCCCTCCTACACCCTGTCTGTCTGTCTGTCTCTCCCCCACACCTTGTCTGTCTGTCTGTCTCTCCCTCCTACACCCTGTCTGTCTGTCTGTCTCTCCCTCCTACACCCTGTCTGTCTGTCTGTCTCTCCCTCCTACACCCTGTCTGTCTGTCTGTCTCTCCCTCCTACACCCTGTCTGTCTTTTTCACTTAGGGCCAAACTTTCACCCGCCTTGATCTTGAGGGGTGTGGTAGATGGGCGGGTGTAGATAACGTATGGGCGGGTGTAGATAACGTATGGGCGGGTGTAGATAACGTATGGGCTGGTGTAGATAACGTATGGGCTGGTGTAGATAACGTATGGTAGATGGGCTGGTGTAAATAACGTATGGTAGATGGGCTGGTGTAAATAACGTATGGTAGATGGGCTGGTGTAAATAACGTATGGTAGATGGGCTGATGTAGATAACGTATGGGCGAGTGTAGATAACGTATGGGCTGGTGTAGATAACGTATGGGCGGGTGTAGATAACGTATGGGCTGGTGTAGATAACGTATGAGCTTGTGTAGATAACGGATGGGTTGGTGTAAATAACGTATGGTAGATGGGCTGGTGTAAATAACGTATGGTAGATGGAAGGGGTTTAATTTTATGGTTGAGTCTCACAACACTTTCATCTCCATTTTGGTCTCTGCCTTTGTCGCCGGAGACTATCAGACGCGTTCTCATATCCTCACTTAAGGGAGGAGGACTTAGCGCACGAGCCTTTGAAAATCGGATTCCTGGTGTGTCATTCCTCGACCGTGTGTGTTGAGGCAGCTGGTGTAAAGGGAGGGGGTAGGATAGGGCCGGGACTAGGCCAGGGCCATACTGGGACCAGGGTCAGACTAGAACCGGGAGTAGGCTAGGGCCGATGCTGCACTGAAGCATGACCGGGCTGGGGCTGGGAGTACAGTAGACTGGATATAAGAACAGGCTAGAATGGAGAGCAGGCTGGAAATGGGACCAGGCTGGAACGGGGACCAGGCTGGAACGGGGACCAGGCTGGGACTGGGAGTAGGCTAGGACCGAGCCAGGCTGGGGCCGAGCCAGGCTGGGGCGGGGTGCGTGGCCCGCGGGGCGGCGGCGGCAGTGTGGTGGTTGGGTCAGTATCTGTGGAGCCATCGTGGCGTGCGGAGTGTGTCGCGGCCGGCCAGGCTGACCCGTGCTCTATTCAGTGCTTGTCTGCGTGTGTATGACCCACTTGTGTGCCCCATTACACTCTTAGGTGCGCTGGACTCGTCCATTGCCCCAGGATACTACCACCACTAACCCCACGCCATCACCTCCACCCGCGCCCACCATCACCACCTGCTCGACCAACACGCGCATTCACTTCATCGACAGGTAGGTAGGCCTTCTTGGTTGTCTCCACCTCTCCCTCACTACCTTACTCACCTGCGCTCCTCATTAATTCATCCTGGTGCCTTCCTTAATTATTGATGGCTCTCCCTCCACCTCTCACATCTCCACTGCGGCTGCTATTATCATCTGCTGCTGTTCTCTCTCTCAATCTCGCTCCCCCTCCTCCTGCTCTCCCTGTCTCACTCTTGGTTGACTGTCACTCCGCCTCACTACAAGTGCACAGGAGTTGGTCTGTGCCACGGGACCTGACACAGAGGAACGCTGGGCGGCTCCCTCAAGCACCTTCGTAGAGATAAGTCATGCAGGACCCACTGTGTCGAGACGAGGGCCCCCATGTTATACACTGAGGGGCGGTGAGAGTATTCGTGTCATACACTGAAGGGCGGTGAGAGTATTCGTGTCATACACTGAGGGGCGGTGAGAGTATTCGTGTCATACACTGAGGGGCGGTGAGAGTATGCGTGTCATACACTGAGGGGCGGTGAGAGTATGCGTGTCATACACTGAGGGTCGGTGAGAGTATGCGTGTCATACACTGAGGGGCGGTGAGAGTATTCGTGTCATACACTGAAGGGCGGTGAGAGTATTCGTGTCATACACTGAGGGGCGGTGGCAGTGTTTGTGTCATACACTGAGGGGCGGTGGCAGTGTTCGTGTCATACACTGAGGGGCGGTGAGTGTCAGTGTGTCAGTGTTACTCGCACACCATCAAGCGAGTCCTGATACATCCTGGTGTACCGAGGGCGTTGGCATTGTCAGTTGGTGTAGCGTGAATCATCCTTTATTTAGCGTGAATCTTCCTCTCCTTACCGTGAATCTAACTATTTTCCGTGAATCTTCCTCTCTTTAGCGTGACTCTTCCCCTCCTTGGCGTGAATCTTCCTCTCTCTGGCGTGAATCTTCCTCTCTTAAACGCGAATTTTCCTCGTTTTTGCGTGAATCTTCCTCTCCTGAACGCGAATCTTTCTTTCCTTAACTTAAATCTTCCTCTCTTTAGCGTGAATCTTCCCCTCCTTGGCGTGAATCTTCCTCTTTTGGCGTGAATCTTTAGTCTTCCACTCTTTAACGCTACACTAGCAATATTCTCTGGTCTTACACTCTTTTTTAGCTCTTTTTTGGGCGGGGTCTTACTCACCAGGCGGTCCTCTTAAATCTGGAACTTTCTTTGTCGGTCTTTAACTTTCCACTTGAATCCCTCACTAATTTTTTCCTCTTGAATCTTCCACTCTTAATTTTCCTCTTGAATCTTTTACTCTTTTTTCTCGCTCCAGTCTTCCACTCTCATTTTTTCTCTTGAATATTTTTATCTTGGTATCTAATCTCTCTAATCAATCTTTACTCTCTAATCTTCTATTCATCTCTTTATTTCTCTATTTCCAATCACTGTATCCAATCTTCTCCAGTCATTTGCATATCCAGTCGTCTGCACATCCATTATTAAATGAAGTTACTGTGATTACATTTATGTAAGATTTGAAATGAATTCATTATATTAATGTTTTGATTTCTGCAATTGCAATTATACTGAAAGTACTTTGTGTGTGTGTGTGTGTGTGTGTGTGTGTGTGATATTCCATAATAACTCTCTGTATTAATCCTGATGTTTCATGATAAATCCTGATACCATGATATTTTCTTTTACTTATTTTATTTATTTTTTAATCTGGTGTCATAGTTTCGTCCTTATATCCTGAAAGTAAGGATGGTCTCTTATATCCTGCTGCTAATCCTGCCTTGCTGTTTATGCCTGTGTTACCTCATGTTTTCCGTGTCCTTTCTACCTTCTACCGCCCGGGGGTTCTTTATCATCCATCATCCAGGGTCCATCATCTACCATCCATCATCTGCCACCTATCATCCAGGGTCTTCATCTTCCACCTATCATCCAGGGTCCTTCATCTGCCACCTATCATCCAGGGTCTTCATCTACCATCTATCATCCAGGGTTCCATCATCTATCGTCCAGGGTTCCATCATCTATCGTCCAGGGTTCCATCATCTACCACTTATCATCCAGGGACCTCTACCTTCTACCACCCTACAGTAATTGAAAAACAAGTGTAGCTGCGGTAGAGTCTCGGTGCAATTTCGACGCCATTTTGTCAGCCCTCTTCGTGCTGTAGGGTAAGTGAGCTAATTAGATGCGGCCTCGTGTTACCAGTTTAGGAGAGGGAGGAAAAGGGAGGGAGGGAAGAGGGGCAAATGTACGTGTTCTTTGAGGTTCCAGATCCTGGCCAGCCTTACTATACGGTCATTATGCAGAACCTGACCAGCCTTACAAAGGTCATGCTGCAGTAACCGTTGGATTTATTTTGTGGATGAATTTTCTGGTAGTTGGTTCCAAGGCTGTTCTTTCTACGTAATTCTGGCAGGTCGACTTGAGGCTTGACGGTATTTTTTGTGCTTGAGAAATATTTTACCGTTGGTGTGACGGAGTGTTGTGTTGTGTGGCTGCGACAGTGAAGCTGATCTGCCCAACCGACTGGAATATTGTGGAGTTGCTTCACCATGTGGCTTGTCAGGACCAGAGAATTTGTAACTTGGGAATACCAGTGCCAAGTGGAGGTATAAAGTACAAGGAGTGGAGTGTTAGAACAAGGTGGAGATATTAAGTACAAGGAGTGGAGTGTTAGAACAAGGTGGAGATATTAAGTACAAGGAGTGGAGTGTTAAGATCAAAAGAGTTTGTTGAGGGATATCAGTACAAGTATAGCATTTATTTAGGTATGGTAATAACGACTAAATGTTGACTGCACAATTAGGACTTGGCGTAACGTAGGAAGGTCATATATCGCTCACATCCTCTTCCATGATAAGATAACCCGAAGCTTCATAGAGTTACTGTATTTGCTTTGGGTGTTTGTGTCGGCGTGTGTTCCCAGCCAGTGTGGAGGAAATCTTACCTTGTGTGTGTGTGTGTAAGTTAGGGTCAAGGAGCAGAAGTTGTGTATATTCCAGGTGTATATTATGTTTGATCTGGTAATACTGTATCCTTGTATTGAACTTGGCGGGAAATCACCTTTCCGTTGTATATTTTCCAATACTTGTCCGTGCCTGACCTCCCAGCGACAAAATATTACCGTGTGTTGGCTGCTGACCACAACTTGGATATCTTTTAGGTATATCTTATGTGGTATTTAACTATTTATTGAGTTATATATATCCTCGTAATATATTCATAAAGGTAGTTATTCCGCGGTGGTTATTTACAATATATTCCTAACCACTGAGAAAATATTACCTCATTTATGCTAGTGACCAGAGCTTCAGGTTATAATCCAGGTATATATTAACCACACTCCGGTAAAGGTATATCTCCCCGTTTTATCTACAGGACATAAGTCTTCCCGAACTAATAATATTCAGCGTTCTGTCATTTTTTGCTCTCTACTGTGGGAGGAAATATTCCCTTACGAACAGATAGGTGCAGCTAGTTGTATATTTTCCTTGTATATATATTACGCTCTCTCTCTCTCTCTCTCTCTCTCTCTCTCTCTCTCTCTCTCTCTCTCTCTCTCTCTCTCTCTCTCTCTCTCTCTCTCTCTCTCTCTGCCTTAGTGAGCACGGCGTGAGTGGCTGGGTCCCTCTCGCTAGTTTAAGATGTCAGACATAATCAGTGGCAGCAGTATATGTTGGTTGTACATTTTCAAGCTGGGCGATTTCAGCGGCCGTAAAAGTCGACGTTAGCACACAATGGTATCTAGTTAAGGCAGACGGGGAGCTCTCCACAGTAGCGCCGCCCGTTCAGTTTGAAGTTCCCTCTTTGTTTGGGGGGGATCTTTGGGTGTAGGTGGGAGGAAGGGATAAGGGGGTGTCAAACTTAATGGGCCCCAATCCTAAGGGGCCCCAGTTCTGATGCCAAGATTTAATTTAAGTTGGGGCCTATTAGGACTGAAACCCATTTGACGTGTAGTGTTAAGTGTCTACCAGTCGGGTTAGTGTCCACCGGTCCTGTTAGTCTGTAGTGTTGGCACAGTAAAAGACAAGCTGTAACTATCACCCTGACAAAGACTCCACATCCTGTTAGTTCCTTTCCGGTACAGACCTCACGTGATGGTGACTTATCGACTCGTGTTTGATGGTCTGTCATTCCATTGCCAGTTATCATCATCATCTGTCTGTTGTGGCTTTGTCGTCTGTTTACCGCTGAGGAATATTTTTTCTTCTTCTTTTTCTCGTTCTTTAAATTTCAATACATATTTTCTTTCCCCTTTTCACCATTAAACATTTAAATACTTTGAAAATTACTCATAAACTGTTATATATCATTCACATTCCTACGTTAAGTTTCTTCATTTAACATACGATAAGAGAGCGGATCTAGTTACGATTTAATCAGTTTATTTTCTTACGTTGTTTTTTATGCCGTAGCTTAATTAAGTGAGCCAAACAGATAGATGTTTTCTTACCGTCATATTTTACGAGGGAAAAAAAATAACGTATGATTTTTTGAGAATCCATCATGGTGTTGTGTAAGGTATTTGGATGGCTCATGTGTGTCCAGCTACGAGAATATTGCGGTATTTAACATGGGAAGCTCCGTATTGACCGTGAGTGATGGTAAGGGATTGCTAGTGTGTGGTGTGTTATGTGGTGGCTGACTCTCTCTCTCTCCACCCACCCATCCTGGTCCTCAGAAATGTGAAAGTCATGGGTTTTTATTCTTCATTAGTTATCCTTTCGTTTTCTTCTCTTTAATCAAATTTTGACCAATCAGTGCCTGGAGAATGGAAGAGGCAGAACAATTCAGACTTAATAAGAGGAGGGTCAGGTTTAGGTTAGGTTCAGGGGGAAGGGGGGGGTGATTGATGCCTTAGGTCAGGACTAGGGACATGGTGATCTACTTCCCTGGGTGACTGATGATATGAAGCCCTTGTCCTTATCGGTTCCAACTAATTTCGTAGCATTGGAGATATTTTCTAATCGGTCTCCATCCCAAAAGGTTCCAATGCTGATAATTTCTAATCCTAAAGAACTACTTCAGATATAAGGAGATACAACCCCCCCCCCTCCCTTCCCAATCCTACCTGACCATAGTCTTAATGGTTAGATTTGGATGAGGTAGTTACTATAGGGGTTATTAACACGGGATTGTCTTATTAACACGGACAGGTTTTATTAACAACAGTACCTTATAAGCACCAAGGGTTTCATAAACACTAGGGGTCCTTATAAACACCTGGGTCCTATAAACAAATGGGGCTCTATAAAGTGTGAGATTCATCCCCCACCCATCCCCCACCCCGACTGTGACCCATCAGTAACTAGACACAGTGAAGAGGTCAAATGAGTTCAGACTTCCGGGTGAGTGGACCAGTGAGAGGGATGAAGAGCGAACCAACGATCAAAAACTTTACGAGATGGGTGTGGGGGGGGGGGGGGGAGCCTCGTGTACTTGGTGGTAGTTATTGTGTATATCTAGTGTTTGCTTGGCTGCTTCCTTGCTTCACTCGTCCATACATTTCAGTCGAGTATTTATCATTCTACCTCTCTTCAATCTTCCTTTTTGGTTTATTATATTTTTATTACTGGTTCTCTCGTCTCTTTTCTGTTCTGGTATAGCACTTCTCTTTCCTCAAGTCCCGTACATACATACATACATACATACATACATACAGAGAGAGAGAGAGAGAGAGAGAGAGAGAGAGAGAGAGAGAGACAGACCTAACTATCTTACGAGCCAAACCGTCTTGATATATTTGCTATCTATTCTTAGACTGATTTTGTCCCTTGTAAGAAGACCTTTGTCGTTGTCGTGTTGGCCTTAATAACTAAAGTCCTTAAGAGTGTAAAGTGGTTAGTAATTACACTAGTCTAGTCCAATAACCGCTAAACATTACTAGAGATAGAACACACTATTGTCTCTCTCTCTCTCTCTCCTCTTGACTCACTCGTTATCTCACCAACCCGAGTCTGACACCACTAGTGGACGTGTTATCTCTCTTATCTCTCGTATCGTGTGACACTCTCTATTCACCTGTAACTTACGTGTCCATTAATCTCTCTCTCTCTCTCTCTCTCTCTCTCTCATATATAATACTGTGTAGGGCTGTTATTGTTTAAGCTTCTATAATATTGGATAGCGGGAAATACTGGTGGGGTTAAAACCTCGGGGTGTGTTATAATGAACGGCGGGAGAGGGGAGTGTTCTGCCTGGTTATGATGCCTCGTCACCACCCACACACACACGAATCGTTTGCATTAGTATAGTGTTCGACACAGTTCCGATCGTTTTAATATGCAGTTAGTGTCGTATTGCTCATAGAGTAAGATAACATAGTGGCCCCAACCTGTGCTGGGCCGGGCCGGGCCGGGCTGGGCTGGGCTGGGCTGTGCTGTGCTGGGCCGGGCTGGGCTGGGCTGTGCTGGGCTGGGCTGGGCTGTGCTGGGCTGGGCTGTTCTGGGCTGGGCTGTCTCTCTGTTAATTATTACCTTCAGTAGTAATTGAGGTATCACTATGTGTGGCGATCCTGTGCAGTGCCTTAGATATATAGTGAAATTCCTCCATCTGTACTTGTATTTGTGTTAAGTGCTTGTAATCATATGTGTGTTGCTTGTACCTGTTGTAATTGTATTTATGCCTGTACTTGTGCTTGACTGTATCTCTGTAACTGTATTTGAATTTATTGAAGCCTTTACCTGTATCTTTGTTTGTATTTATACTTGTGATGTTACAGTATTGATGATTTTGTATGGTAATATTTTGAAATTGCTGAATCTTTTTTTGTATCTCTTCCCTGTATTTGAATGATTGTATGCGTGTAGCTGTACCCGTAACTCGACCTATATAATCCGTATCGGTAACTGTATTATCATTCCCTGCTTGTAAGTAATGTCACTATACTATTATCATTTGGAAATTTCATAAGTAATATGTACATTTGCCTTTACTGTAATTTGTAACCAAGTGTAGTGTCCATATACTGTTCTTATTATGAATTTTTTTTTTGTATTCCTATCTTTAGTATACCTGTATTGGCTGTATCCTCTTTGTGTATGTGTATGAGTTGTTTATTTAAGGAGACTGTATGATAGACGTATGAGAGACTGTATGGTAGCGTATGATTGGTGTATTTTTAAGTAATATATTTCACTGAAGGTCTACTGTTGTCTTGGCTGACTCACCTGTAGTATTTATAACGTGTTGATATAATTTTATAGTTATTATATATTAAAGAAAGAGGCGTATGATTCACTCCGGATATTGCATGTGTTTAAGGTGAGGATATGAGTAAGGGTGTGTGTAGGGGCGGATCCGGTTGGGGTGGGGGGAGGGGGTGTTGTACTCAGGCATTTTTGTATAGTTAAAAAATAATTACTATTTACTTTAGAATATCTCCTAATATTCCCATGTCCCTCCCTCCTACCCCTTTCGATATTCATGAATCAGCCCCTGGTGTGTGTGTGTGTGTGTGTGCCGTTTCCTGCCACTTGCCTCGCCTCCTCTTTCATCACTATTCCTGTTCTCGTCTCTTTCACTTGATCGTGTTTTCTTTCTTATTCGTCTGCCGTTTACTCTGTTATATCCATCTCCTTCTTTCTTTGAGGTGTGTCTGTCTCTTGATCCATGACAGACACAGACAGACAGATAGACAGACAGACAGTGGGAGAGTATTATTTTTGTGTGTCCATTAGCGTTGATGTTACTGCTCGTTCGACAGTAAATGATGACCTAACTACCCATGGCGAGGTCATTAGGCCAAACGAGCTTTTTTATTATATTATTGTATTATGTTTGTTTAGGCCAATTAGGTATATATTGTTAATTACTCTATTGGTAATGAAGGGAGAGCCCGAATATTGTACGGTAGTGGCAGTGACGTGTTTTGTGATAAATATTTGTGTGGGTTATTATTATTGTTATTATTATTGTTATTATTATTATTGTTACTATTATTATTATTAAATACGAATGTGGATTTCTTTTAAGTTGATGTTATTATCATTGTTATTATTATTATTATTAGTATTATCATTATTTTTAAAACCTTATAAGGGGGTAGACTAAAATAAACCACGTGTCTTAAGGACGGGGTGTGTAGTTCGTGGACACATGACCGTGATTCACTGTTAGTCTGATGAGTGAATTTCCTCTTAACTGGTGACGTGATGACGCCACTGATTGGTCCACTTAACGCAAGCCAAAATTACGTCGACATCCCACTGAGGTTTGGCAGTAATCAGAGGCGGTCCCACGTTCATTCATACCTAACCCATCGAGTGGTAGGGGGCCTTCTCTCTCTCTCTCTCTCTCTCTCTCTCTCAGCTGAGTATAACGTTAGATTGTAATGTTTCAATGCAACACTAATTGTTAAAGGGTTAATTGAAGAGGGAGAAAAAGAAAAAAAAATCGTGAGAATTGTGGATGAATCTATGTTATGGTTCACTCCCAGACGCTGTTATCTTCCTTCTCACCGTAGAGGGTCACGAACATCGGTAACAAACGACTCATACGACTGGCAGTGCTGTAACGATACTTTTTTTTTGCGTCTTGTACGATAACTTTTCGTTCTTTTGTTTTTGTTTTGACGAATTGTGTGTTTTGTGTTTGTTTTATTGTTGTCTGTATGTCGGACAGTGTTGCCTTTTGTATGTTAATTACTATTTTTAATTAGTTCGCCATAATTTTTGGGTCGATTGTGAGTAATTAATTAGGACAGAGAGAGAGAGAGTACAAAATGATGGTTGTGTCTTATTGATCATTATTTATTTACAGGTACACAAACCTCTCTTGTAAATTAATGAATAGTTTTGGGCTGTGTAAAAGAATGACTAATGATGACTTAATTTGGTTACTTATACAAACTTTTCCTCCTTAGAGACACACACACACACACCAGCACATGGGAGTTATAAAAAAAACATTTTATTACGTTATAAAAAAATACAAAAATATTTATACATAATTATACTTACAAATGTCACATACAGACAAAATTACACAGATTATATACAATTATCAAAAGGCAATTATCGCGGGACATTATGCAAATACAATAATAAAAAATGAAATTATATAACTAAGTATCATATATAGAGATTTTTTGTGTTTAATATATTATAGATTATTCAAGGCCAAATGAAAAATGTATAGTAGTAGTTTGTTATAATGTGATAGCTGGAACTAATGTCCTTATCATCCCCTCACACAACAGAGATTCCTTATATAATGGTGGAATGAAGGTGAGAGAGAGAGAGAGAGAGAGAGAGAGAGCACTGGAGGGTAAACATTGTATTACTTGTTATTGAAATTGAAGTTAAGTTAGGGTTTGATTAGGTAAGGTAAGTTTTGGTTAGGTTAATATAGACTAGAATGAGGTCAGGTTAGTTAGGTTTAGTTAGATTAATTTAAACTAGGTTGAAGTTGGTGTGATTTAGGTACATTGACTTACTTTAAATATCATTAATTGGCAGAGCTTTACATAAAGCCTCAAACTATGATAAACAACTCATTTTTTTCCTCGTGTGTAGACGTTAGGTTGAAGGCCAGGGGGTAAATTTAACTCTCTAACAGGCAGGGCAAATATACACAAGATAAGCTGCCTCATGCCTTCATCTTTTTGCTTAGTGCTACTTTGCGTGTGTGTGTGTGTGTGTGATTATAAAAGACGGTAGATCTGTTTTAGTTATTATTATTGCTGTTTTCATTATAATTATTATTGTTTTTATTATTATTATTATTATTATTATTATATCAGATGGGCATGAGTCAAATGAAGGCATGATTA
Organism: Homarus gammarus; assembly: GCA_958450375.1. NCBI lineage: Eukaryota > Metazoa > Arthropoda > Malacostraca > Decapoda > Nephropidae > Homarus > Homarus gammarus. The sequence goes on along the minus strand of CAUDMG010003190.1, from coordinate 190,476 downwards.
GTGAGAGAACGTGAGATGTAAACATAGATTTCCCATGTTTGTTGTGGTATCTGACGTCACCAAGTGTTATTTTCACCGTCTGCCTCTTAATTGTGAGGCCTCGCGGGACTGCACTGTCATGTCCTTAATTGTCTCCGGTCGTTAATTCTGCGGCTTTTGGTCCTTGTCTTATGGAGTTGTTAATGAGAACCGCAAATAAGAGGATGGGAAGGAGACTGGCGCTATATATACTGAAGTGAAGCTGTTTATTATTATTATTATCATTTATAATAGATGCAGTAGTAGTAGTAGTAGCAGCAGTAGTCATTTTGTTACTGAATTTTGTTACTATTATTATTATTATTTTTCATTAAACCTTAGAATATAACGTCATTCCCCTCATTAGACTGCAGGAGCTCGTTAAAATGAATAAAATTTTAACTCTCTGAGTAGAATGACTAAATCCTTTTAGCTGTGATGATACTGCACTCTGGAGGGAGGGGAGGGGGGGGGGGTTAAGTCATCATAATCCAGGACTGAAGACGCCAGAGGTATCGAGGCAGCTGTGTTTTACTTTGATTTGTTTCTGGTAATTTCCACACATTAGTAATACTTTTGAGTTGTTTTTTTGTTAGTTGGCGCTTCTGTTTACGTGTTTATAATTTAGTTTCTTGTTTAATATTTTGTTTGTTTGTGTGTACGTTGTTTACATCAGTTTGGTGGTGTATTTTTGGATGTAATTGTCTCTCTATGTTTGTCTTTCATTATTTTTGTATTCTCTTGTCATGGTAGAGTTGATGGTGGATCGTTCAATTGTCTGTCTGTCTGGCTGGCTGTCTGTCTGTCTGTGTATAATAGTGTTTATTTATTAGTCTCCTCACCTCCCACCTCTAGCCCCATCCTCTCACACCTGTCCAACAGACGAGTATTATTCCCTAACTGTAGCTATGGTATGATGTAGAGGAAATCGGTAACCAATGTATGACAATGAATCGATTAACAAATATTCGGTTTACGATGTCTTTCAGTAATTCAGTCTTATAGTAAATCGAGGTATTTCTTATACACGCGTTCACTATAAACCGCTTCCCGGCTAAATTGGACCACACCAACTTACGTCTTAAACCATTTCATAATTATTACTGAAACAAAAACTCTTGATTTAATAATGAAGAAATAATTCATTCTTCGTTAATTCCTAAAGGTATCAGTGTTGGTGTGATGTGTCTATTTTGTTTACTGATAAGAGACGAGGTAACCCCAGGCGGCCCCTCTGATCCCTGACCTCCTCAAACCATTGTTGTGGTTCCCTGCCTGAGCGTTTACTGAATACCCTGACATGGCTACAAGTCATTTACTCAGAGGGTTATATCAGGGAGTCCCACGCTGGCAAGATAATGTATTTTGTATTGTGACGTGTGTGTGTGTGTGTGTGTGTGTGTGTGTGTGTGTGTGTGTGTGTGTAAAAATTCTCACCACGACCTCTGCCACGACTCCTCAATCAGACAGTATTTTATGTGGGTACTTAAAGCTCTTCACAGTGGTTCTTATAAGTGACTCTTTACTCGAGGCGTTTACTATACTCTCTTTATTATTACTGTATATCTATTTACCTCCTCGGGTTTTTGGTATACCTGACTCATCATCATCATCATCATCATCTTTCATCACCTGTTCCTTACCTTCCATTCGTATATGATTATCTTCATTCTTTCTCCTCCTTCCCCGTCCAACTCTCTTCTCATCCCCTTCCTCCTCCTCCTCATCATCATCATCATCCTTCTCTCTCCTCTCCCTCCCTCCCTCATTATCGTCATCGTCATCATACTCATCCCTCCCATTCTTTCCTTCCTCCCTTCCTAACTCCCTCCCTAATTATCTTCATCATCATCTTCCTCCACCACATCATCAACCTTCTCCATGTCTTCCTCCTCGGCATCGCCTTCATCCTTCCTTCCTTCCTCCTCCTCAAGGGTTGTCAGCCCCTAGGGAGACGAGGGACTCATCAGCGGTGCCCACTTCTCTCTCGTCTTAACACACTGTTTTAATATGTACTTGTTATAAATATTTGCTAGAGGATAACGTTACGATGGCAGGATAATGTTACGGTGGCAGGGTAACGGTACGGTAGCAGGATAACGTTACGATGGCAGGGTAACGTTACGGTGGCAGGGTAACGTTACGATGGCAGGATAATGTTACAATGGTAAAGAATCATGTTACAATGTCAGAGGATAACGTTACAATGGCAGAGAATAACGTTACGATAGCAGGATAATGTTACGAGTGTAGAGGATAATGTTACGATTGGAGAGGATAATGTTACGGTGGCAGGACAACGTTTCGATGGTAGGATAATGTTACGATGGCAAAAGAAAATGTTATTTGGTAGGATAACGTTACGATGGTAGAGGATAATGTTACGATGGCAGGATAACGTTACGATGGCAGATCATTACTAATTACAGGATGCCACACTCTATCTAGTTAGTTTTAACCACCAGGACGATAACATTAACCACCAAAAGATAACATGAACCACCAGGACGATAACATTAACCACCAGGACGATAACATTAACCACCAGGACGGTAACATTAACCACCAGGACGATATCATTAACCACTTCATTACTATTAACATCTTCCAACTATTCACAGAACATAAGAGTGTAATTCCTCCGTCGACAACTTTACCAACCCCTTCTATATAAATGTCTTTGATTAAAACTTACTTTCAACTTGGGTTTTACGTCGAGTATGTTGAAAATTTCCTTCCTTCCTTCCGTACTGAGATACCAGACAGCTTAGTGTTAAACCTTGATTCCTCTTACCTACCTTCCCCATTCCTCCTCCCCGCCTTCCTCTCTTCTCCATTCCTCCTCTCCGCTTTCCACTCTTCCTCCCATCTTCTCCACCCTTCCTCCCATTTTCTCCACTCTTCCTCCATCTTCTCCACCCTTCCTCCCATCTTCTCCACCCTTCCTCCCATCTTCTCCACTCTTCCTCCTCGTCTTCCCCACACCACCTCCCCAGGGCGCTGCTAGACACTGCCCCAGGGATGGCGGAGTCTCAAAGATTCTTCCGCCAGATTATCTCCCTGAGAATAAGAGAGAACGCATCTTCTCTTGGTAGACCACACCAGCGCCATCTGTACCACCCCCTCCGTGGCTTATCTAAGCTCATGGGATTATATAGACAGGGTGTGGTGACAGGGTGAGGTAGACAGGGTGAGGTAGACAGGGTGAGGTAGACAGGATGTGGTAGACAGGGTGTGGTAGACAGGGTGAGGTAGACAGGGTGTGGTGACAGGGTGAGGTAGACAGGGTGTGGTGACAGGGTGAGGTAGACAGGGTGTGGTGACAGGGTGAGGTAGACAGGGTGTGGTGACAGGGTGAGGTAGACAGGGTGTGGTGACAGGGTGAGGTAGACAGGGTGAGGTAGACAGGGTGTGGTAGACAGGGTGAGGTAGACAGGGTGTGGTGACAGGGTGAGGTAGACAGGGTGTGGTGACAGGGTGAGGTAGACAGGATGTGGTGACAGGGTGAGGTAGACAGGATGTGGTGCCTAACACTCCCCAATCCCTTCCTCCTCCTCCTCCTCCTGGATCCGTCACTGTTGATAAAATAAAAGTTAGGTATTTGGTAAACTCCAGAGGGTGAGGGACACAGCTGCACCGCCGCCCCCAGGAGACACAAGTCACATTTCTTTGGGTCAGATCTGGTATAGGGGGAAGAATTGGCGTTATCCTACTTTCTCTCATTATTAAGGCCCCAAGAAGCTGATGAGAGGATAGGATCGTGAGATGGGATTAGGTTAGGTTAGGTTAGGTTGGGACAGGTTAGGTTAGGTTGGGACAGGTTAGGTTAGGTTAGGATAGGCTAAATAGTGATGCTCGGCGTGTGTGTGAACGGGAAAGGAGTGTGTGTAGGTGACGGAGGGAGCGAATGCGATGGAAGGGTGTATATGGGTAAGGGATGGGGGAGGGTGGAGATAGCTGGAGGCTGCGGTCACTTGGATAGTAATCGATATTCCAACTGTGGGGAAACTCCACCCTTTACTGGACACAGCCATACCTGCCTCCCTCCCCCCCCCCCTCCTCACTATCTGCCTCCCTCCCTCCCCCTCCCTCACTACCTCCCTCCCTTCTTCTCCACACTACCTGCCTCCCTCCCTCACTACCCTCACTATCTGCCTGCCTCCCTCCCCCCCTCCTCACTATCTGCCTCCCTCCCTCCCTCTCCCTCCCTCCCTCCCTCCCTTCTTCTCCACACTACCTGCCTCCCTCCCTCACTACCCTCACTACTTGCCTCCCTCCTCTCCTCACTATCTGCTCCCCCCTCACTACCTGCCTCCCTCCCTCTCCTCACTACCTCCCTCCCTCCTCCCGTCACCTCTTCCCCTCGCCACCTCTTCCCCTCGCCACCTTTCTCTCTCCCCTTCCTCTTCTTCCTTCCCCCTCTTACCTGCTTTCCTACTTCTTACCTGCTTTCCTACTTCACTCCTTTCTCTCGACCCATCCCCTCCTCCTTTTCCTCCCCCTGTGATGGAATTCTAAAGCTCCTCTTTTCTTCTGCTATTCTATGCTGACGCCTGCTGACATTCCCTACCTCTCGTCTCTCTGCCCGCTGCCCCCTGCTGACGCCTGCTGACATTCCCTACCTCTCGTCTCTCTGCCCGCTGCCCCTTGCTGACGCCTGCTGACATTCCCACCCTCGCGTCTCCCTGCTGACCACATCCTGCCTCACTTACTCCCTCCTTACATCCTGTGGTAACTCTAGCCTGTTTACTGTCGACCCATATTGTCCCTACCACTACCGTCTACTGCCCTACCCTGATACTGTCTCTTACCTCTGCTCCCTGTCACCGTACACACGACAGACAGACAGTAACAGGGGCGGTGACGTGTGCTGCTGCAGGATTTGTCATTAGTCACATTAAGCAGGAGCGTCCGGCTGTACACGTTAGCTTCTCCATCCTCTGTGTGTGTGTGTGTGTGTCGTGCGTGCGTGCGTGCGTGTGTGTGCGCGCGCGCGAGCCAGATGACAGTAGATCTGCAGGTACGGGTACAAGTACCTAACTAACATTCCACTGCATATACCTGCCTCCCACTACACCCACCCACCTCCCACTACACCCACCTACCTCCCACTACACCCACCCACCTCCCACTACACCCACCCACCTCGGTCATTTGCAGAATCTCAGGTGAAAAATCAATGCTCATAATGACAGTGTAAATTATAATATATGCATTAAGTAAACGTTGTAAGTAAATATTAAGATGTGGTATGAGATAAAACACCTTGTATCCTAGAAATTAATGTGTGTGTGTGTGTGTGTGTGTGTGTGTGTGTGTGTGTGTGTGATCATCTTTACCTCTTGAGTACAGTGAATTTATCATTGTAAGAGAGAGAGAGAGAGAGAGAGAGAGAGAGAGAGCGCAGTGTTTTAATTCCAGGCTTTGAATTACTTACCAACAAAAATGAAATAGAAAAAAAAATAACATAACCTCCAAATATAACATAACATAACAGGATAACATAAAATAACTCACCCCTCCTCCCTGTAGCGTTAGAGTGATTACTCCTCAGGTAAAATAATCCAAGAGGAATGAATCTTTAGGTGATGCGTAACTGTGGATGGAAGATGAATCCTTAGACCCTGCTGTGGGTAAATAACGAAGAGGCAGATAAGCTTGGCTAGGAGAAAGCTCATGGCATTGTTCAGGTTCCAGAATCCAAATTTCTCAAGGGTTTCGTTCGTTAAGTTTTGCCGGTGACTGTGAGGAGGCACTTTACCTGGCTCAATTAAGCGGCGACACACATGTGCTTGGTCTTTAATTGGCGTCGAAATTGCACGACTGAGACTGTGACGTAGGCGAGTGTGTTCCCGCGTCCCCGAGTTTTAAGAGAGAGAAATGTCTGTAATTTCTCTCTCTCTCTCTCTCTCTCTCTCTCTCTCTCTCTCTCTCTCTCTCTCTCTCTCTCTCAGCTCCTCCTGCTCCTCCCTCTACGCCCACTCTTCATATTATCCCTCCTTTACCCCCCTCCAATCCTCCTCAACCTCCCTCCCCTCATCTGGCCTTCCCTTTACATCATCCGCCTCCCCTTACTATCATCCGCCTCCCCTTACTTCATCCACCCTTCCCCCCTCATCTACCTCCCCCCTCATCCGCCTTCCCCCCCCCTACATCATCCACCTCCCCCCTCATCCGCCTTCCCCCCCCCCTACATCATCCACCTCCCCTTCATCATCCACCTCCCCCTTCATCATTCACCTCCCCCCCTTCATCATCCACCTCCCCCTTCATCATCCACCTTCCCCCCTACATCATCCACCTCCCCCCTATATCATCCACCTCCCCCTTCATCATCCACCTCCCCCCTTCATCATCCACCTCCCCCTTCATCATCCACCTCCCCCCCTTCATCATCCACCTCCCCCCTATATCATCCACCTCCCCCTTCATCATCCACCTCCCCCCTTCATCATCCACCTCCCCCTTCATCATCCACCTTCCCCCTACATCATCCACCTTCCCCCCTACATCATCCACCTCCCCCTTCATCATCCACCTCCCCCCTTCATCATCCACCTCCCCCTTCATCATCCACCTCCCCCCTTCATCATCCACCTCCCCCCCTTCATCATCCACCTCCCCCCTTCATCATCCACCTCCCCCCTTCATCATCCACCTCCCCCCCTTCATCATCCACCTCCCCCTTCATCATCCACCTCCCCCTTCATCATCCACCTCCCCCCCTTCATCATCCACCTTCCTCCCTACATCATCCACCTCCCCCCCTTCATCATCCACCTCCCCCTTCATCATCCACCTCCCCCCTACATCATTCACCTTCCCCGCCTTCTTATCTTCCCTTTTTCCCCCGCCAACTTATAAGACTTTGGCTATAGAGGTTTTTGTGTGGGGGAAAATTGTCAAGTTAGGGAAAGTTGAGATAGAGGGCGAGAAGCTGGTGGTCACACACACACACACACACACACACGGTAACGTAACCTCATTATACCTACAGTTAATTCCTGGCTGGACTTACTCTGATCTCTTGGTTTATTTTTCAGTGAGGCAACGACTTGTGTGGTGGAGTGTGTGGTTGTGTGGTGGAAACTGTGTGGTTGTGGTGGGGGTTTATGTTATTGTGGTGGGGTCGCGGTTGTGTAGTTGTGGTGGGATGTGGTTGTGAGGTGGAGCTGTGTGGTTGTGGTAGGGATGTGGTTATGTTATTGTGGTGGAGTTGTGTGGTTGTGTTGGGGTTTGGTTGTGCTTGTGATGGAGAATGTGGTTGGCTGGGTGACCTCTCTTCCATAAACTAAGTGGTGGTGATTGATTGGTGGCGTCCTGGTGATTGTTTGTAAACACTGAGCGAGGTGTGGCGTGAGGGGGTGCGGGCGGGGTTATTTATTTATTTTTTTTCATTGTCTTTTTTTCCGTTTTGTTAATCCTTCTTCTTCTCTTCATTTCTCTCTTCGTCTCTTTCGTTTTTCATCTTTCTGTTTCTTTCTTGTTATTCCTCCTTATCGTTCTTTCTCCTTAACATCTTCTAATTCATTGTCGTCTGTTCTACTTCCCCCTCTTCTTCACTTTCCTTACTCTTTGTTTTCCTCATCTTCTTCCTCCCCTTCCCCCCCCCCCCCTCATCCTCTCCTCCTCCCATACGTTGTGATAGTTTTCTCCCCTCCCTCTCTTGGTGGGGGGTGGGTGGAGTGAGGGGGGAGTACACGATGTCACTGGGTACAGGCTGGGGAGGGGAGGCGAGGTGACACCATTCGTCAACATTAGGGTGACACTGTGTGATGGGGAAGGGGAAGGGGAATTAGCGAGGTGGCGCGGTTAGTCACGTGAAGGGAGGGAGGGAGGGAAGGAGAGTTGGTGGTGTGGAAGGAGGGAGGATTGGTGGTGTGGAGGGAGGGAGAGTAGGTGGTGTGGAGGGAGGAAGGGTTGTGGTGGTGTGGAGGGAGGTTGTTTTGTTTAAGAACTTGATTGGCAACATTTCGGACCAATTTGACCTAATCAGAGTAGTTGTGTCAGGTGTTGAGATCACACAGTACAGAGGTTCATACACAAGAGGAGACAATACAATAGGTCATATTCATTACTGTTATATTATAATTGACGACTGATCAGCGTGGACGAGCCAATTTAGGATAGACTGCCAGACTATCTTCACGGACTCCTGATTTAGTGTAGTAATTACATAGTCCATGATACAATAAGCCAGGTGGTCTGAAGTCTTTGATAGTGTCACATTCGATAATATAGTATTCAAGTGTTTGCTTTAAAGGTTTATCACAAAGTTTACACGTTGAGTGTTCCGGTATGGGTACAGCGCCACTATAACGCTTCAGATGTGTCTGTATCCCAGCCTAATTCTGGCCACGACTACATCATATTGTCTGGTTCTGTTCCTGTGCTGGCCATATCAGTACCTCTTGTCACAAAATTTTTCATATTCACTACTGCTACAACTGCTAGGCCTCTGTGCAGTTCTCAGTTATGGACAGTTCACGTTCTATATGCCTCATTCTTATTGGTCAATCGATCAACACAGAATCCACAGAAGTTGTACATGAAGGTTGTTCTCCTTAGCAGTTAACACACTTCTTTTAATATCGCATGCCACCTTGACATTATGGCTGACAGGTTCTTCGACTGTAAAGCTCAAATGCTCTCACTCTGGAGGTTATGATCCCCTTAACAAGACACTGACACACCCGGTGGACAGATAACCTTTATCCAGGTCAGGAGGTTACCTTGGTTGCCAAAAGTAACTATTTGTTGAAGTATGATCTCCGTCAGCTACACCAAGGGCTGGATACGAGGTCTATAAAAGCTGTTTGTGGTATTGACATTTACAAGATCACAACAAAACTCATCTACGGACACAGGCGTACAGTGTATCCAGCGTACCATTTGTGAGTGTTAGCCTTCAAGTGCAGTTTAAGATTATCTGGGCAGTTTATTTTGAGTATAGGACGGGGTTCACACTTGACATCTACAACAGTGTATTCAGTCAGCCTGAGATGACCTTAGCCTTGACATGACTGTCTACTAGGTTATACCCAATCACATAATCAAGTCTGTCTCACACCTAATGTGTCACTTTGCCTGTCATAAACAGTGATATTATGACTGTTGATGTATACCACGAATTACTGTTACACTGTACGTCACCGAGGACAGTGTGACGAGAATAACAATCACCCATACACAACATAATATTGTTTACTTTTGGCTTTAGTAACACTTCCGCTTGGAGTTCATAACACGTTGTATAACAAAAACTAACAGCAAATTGTTGATAATGAAGACCTTTATCGTGTACAGATCAGACCATTATTGACGTAGGATGATCAGGCCATTTCCTGCCCCCACTATTGTATGCTGTAAACCCCACTATCCCGGGTGCTGGAGGTGTAAAGGTCCTTGTAAGCCAACTACATCAGTGCTATAAACTTTAACTTACCAGAGTAGGTCATTAATTCTGGGGTTAATACTCTGGGTGGCTGATGTAGTGTGGACGCCTAAGTTAACCTAAGTTTTGGTGGTATATCAACTATTGTTATTTTTACTGAATTTATAAGGTCAAAGGTCAAACTTGAATTCCAAGAGGGTCCTGGCCATAATATTAACCCTGATATATTGGATGGTGGTGTGGAGGGAGGGATGGTTCGTGGTGTGGAAGGAAAGAGGGCTGGTGGTGTGGAGGGAGAGGGGGGTGGGGGGTTAGGATGGTTCGTGGTGTGGAGGGAGTGAGGGCTGGTGGTGTGGAGGGAGAGGGGGGTGGGGGGATTAGGATGGTTCGTGGTGTGGAGGGAGAGAGGGCTGGTGGTGTGGAGGGAGAGGGGGGTGGGGGGATTAGGATGGTTCGTAGTGTGGAGGGAGTGAGGGCTGGTGGTGTGGAGGGAGAGAGAGAGGGAGGGAGAGGAGAGGCGGGTCGGTCACTCCTCGTTGCCATGTATTGTCACGGTAATGGTGAGGTGGCGCCTATCATGACAACTCCTCCACCACCTCCCTAGACACTCCTCCTCATCTGCCTACCTCACTCTCTCATTCCTCCTCCTCCTCCTACCTCACTCTCTCATTCCTCTCTCCTCCTCCTCCCTCACTCTCTCACTCCTCCTCCCTCCTCTTACCTCACCCCCCCCCCCTCATCCAACCCTTGCCTCCGAAACCCTGCTAACAAACCAGTGATACACGTATTGTGACATTTCTTACCGTGACCTTTGACCTAATTCCCTAAGCTAAAGCTGCCTCAGGTCACTCCTTTGATGACCTTTAATACGAACACTAAAGACTACGTCACCCTCTGAGGCGGCTCATCACTGCCGGACTCATACACAAACAGACACCGATTATAATACCCTCCCTCGGTCTGTACGGGAAGAACTGATGTATGTTGTTGGGTGCTACTGAGCGTGCGGTCTGACCTAACCTAACTTAACCTAACCTAACTTAACCTAACAACCTAACCTAACCTAGCCTTACTTAACCCAACCTAACCTAACCTAACCTAACCTAACTTTACTTTACTTTACTTTACTTAACCTAACCTAACTTAACCTAACCTAACCTAACTTAATCTAAATATCTTGTAGACCGCGCGCTGTAGTAGCACCTATTAGCGTTAGTTGTTAAAGCAAGGTACTACTCTCTTCCTGGTTATATGGAGTGGTGGGCCGTGGTCACCAACCCTCAGACATGATTGACTCACTGCATCGTGTGCAAAATGAAACAGTCCATCATTAATATCTCTCTCTCTCTCTCTCTCTCTCTCTCTCTCTCTCTCTCTCAGCGTGGAGTCTTTCACTATCAAGCAAGAATGTGGTCAGTGCAGTCTCCTAGAGGCATTGCTGACCTTGAGCTATTCTACACACACACACACACACACACTCTCTCTCTCTCTCTCTCTTTCTCTCTCTCTCTCTCTCTCTCTCTCTCACTGCACCTACCTGTATCACTGCACCTACCTGTATCACTGTACCTACCTGTTTCACTGTACCTACCTGTATCACTGCACCTACCTGTAACACTGTACCTACCTGTATCACTGCACCTACCTGTAACACTGTACCTACCTGTATCACTGCACCTACCTGTATCACTGTACCTACCTGTATCACTGCACCTACCTGTATCACTGTACCTACCTGTATCACTGCACCTACCTGTATCACTGTACCTACCTGTATCACTGCACCTACCTGTATCACTGTACCTACCTGTATCACTGCACCTACCTGTATCACTGCACCTACCTGTATCACTGTACCTACCTGTATCACTGCACCTACCTGTATCACCGTGGCAAGAGGCAGTGTTGTGGCGTGGCGTACACAGTCAGGGAGGCGCCATTGTTTCTGCAGATTGTAATTTAATGGAGTCAATTAAGACATGTCCCTCGCTGGCGGGGCTTGTGAGACACCTATTCCCGGAGGCGCCTTCAAACTCCCGCATCACTACCACAGTATAGGAAAAGATATATGGAAAATGAACACCAAAAAAATGGGGACAGTTTCTCTTCGGGTAGTCAGTTGGTGAGGGAGAGAGTGTCAGTGAGTGAGTGAGTCAGTAAGGGCGTGAGTGAGTGAGTTAGTAAGGGCGTGAGTGAGTGAGTTAGTAAGGGCGTGAGTGAGTGAGTCAGTAAGGGCGTGAGTGAGTGAGTCAGTAAGGGCGTGAGTGAATGAGTTAGTGAGTCAGTAAGGGCGTGAATGAGTGAGTCAGTCAGTAAGGGCGTGAGTGAGTGAGTTAGTCAGTAAAGGCGTGAGTGAATGAGTCGGTTAGTAAGGGAATGAACAGTCAGCGAGGAAGTGAGTGAGTCATTCATTAAGAGAGGGAGTCAGTTAGTCATTCAGTAGAGGATTGAGTGAGGTAGTGAGTGAGTCAGTGAGTCATTCAGTTGAGGGTTGAGTGAGGTAGTGAGTAAGTCAGTGAGTGGAGAGCATGAACACATATCAAGTTTCACCTCTCAAAACAGTGAGCCTCTGTCAGCAACACCTTCCTCACCAGTCAGCACCACACCTGCTGACGCCGCCACTGTCAGCCCAAGTCCTCTCTCCGTCCAGTATTTTGACAGCCGCTTCTCTCAATTTCCTTCCTTCTTTTATAACATTTTTTCCATACCCTGAATTCCCCCCCTCCCCCCCCCCCTCCCCCCTCCTCTCTTCTCCCTCTCCCACCACCCCGAAAATGAAGGATTTTTTGTTATTGCGTTTCATATTCTTGTCGGGAGTTGTGTTCTCGTTTGGAAAAGTTTGTAGAGTCAATTATTCCTTTTATTCACGTATATATTTCAATTTATTTCAGTTTCCCCCCAAATATAGACTTTTGCTGTTTTTCGTTTTTTTTTTTTATTTTCTTCCCTCTATTTTCTGGGGAAGTATTGATTTTTTTTTTGTTTTTTTGTGTGTGTTTTTTTTTTTCCTGTTTTGTATTTGTTTTTATTTTATATTTGAAGTAATGTTTCAGTTTTTGTTTATTTCTATTTGTCTAAAGTCGTTGTTATTGTTTTGTTTTTTGTTAAAAGTTTTACTCAATGGGGGACTTTTGGTGTTTCATTTTCTTTTCTTATTTATCTGTGTGTGTGTGTGTGTGTGTTTGTGTGTGTGTGTGTGTGTGTGTGTGTGTGTGTGTGTGTGTGTGTGTGTGTTTGTAAGTAATTGTTTTCTTTGTTTTTTTTGGGTTTGACTTATTGATGGATCTATTATTCTCTCTCCCTCCTCCAACCCCCTCTCCTTCTTCCCCCTCCCTCACTCCCCCCTTCCCTCCCTCACTCCCCCCTCCTTCCCTCACTCCCCCCTCCCTCCCTCACTCCCCCCCCCCCTCCCTCCAGTCGATATACATACAATCTTAAATTTACAACACAATTTGACCTCCAGTGTAAATTGACTGTGTGAGGTCAAGAGATAAAGGTGTTTTGAGGTCAGTTGTTGTATAATGTGGCGTGACGGCTGCCTCCCTCCTCTGATGTTTACTGTCAAGGCAAATTATATCTTTTTTTTTTTTACAATTTATTTATTTTCTTTATTTAGGTCCTAAGTTATTTATTGTTATCCTGTTATCATATTTCCATGTATGCACTTCTTATTTATTTTCAATTTGTTTTATTTCGTTATTTTTTTTTAGATATTAGAATTTTTATTATTTTAATTTGTATTTTCAATGTCCTAAGTATATTTTCTAGTTTATTTATTTAATTTGCTGTAACATAAATTCCGTAAGTGTACACCTGGCGCGCGCGCGTGTGTGTGTGTGTGGGGGGGGGGGGGGGGGCACGTCATCCAGCCAAGCGCCAGGTGTCTTCGACGTCACCCGAGCAATCACAGGGTGTGTGACGTCATCCAAGTTCTAGCCAATCACATTGAGGGATTCCTAAAGGTTTTTCCTGGAGCTATAAATAAAGAATATAGGAAAATGTTGACGTTGTTGCTTGTGTACTTATTGTCCTCTTTATTGTCCTCTTTCATACATATAGTTTTAGTGTTAAACTCTCTTATATTGTTTAACCCTTAAAGGATCATGTTTTAACACTTTGAGGAAGATAATTCAAGTCTGTCGTGGACGATGTTTAACCCACATTGAATAAACCAAAACATAATAAAAAAACAAAACATGGGTGTGTCATTTCCCCTCTTCCTTCCCTCCCCTCTACTCTTCCTCCTCCCTCCGACCCCTTCTTTTCCCTCTACCCCTTCTCCCACATACCCTTCCTCCCCCACATACCCTTCCTCACCTTACCCTACCTCTTCCCCTCCCTTCCCCTACCCTTCCTCCTCCCCCTACCCCCTCCCCCTACCCCCTCCCCCCCCCCACACCTGCCTCCACCTCAGAGACACAACAAAGCCTTGATAACAGGAAATGAAACCATGTGTATTTTTATGCCCCGTCAAAGGTGTGTAGAGACGTAGAAAGTACACAGTTGTTCTTGTCTGTCTGTCTTTGTTTGTTTGTTTGTGTCTATTTGTGTCACTTGTACTTTGGTTAGTTTTTGTATATAACTAATTTTAGATAATTAACATTTTCTATTTAACTCATTTTGGACGATTAACCTCTGTAATTAACTCATTTTAAGCGGATAACATAAGCGGTCGGTGTTCATTAGTCACCTGTCAACTCATTTCCCCATTTATACGAACGAATTAATAACCATTGTTGTTTTTTCTCCTTTACAGGTAAGGCCAGAGCCGTGAACACTAGCCTCGTCCCGTGAGCTGAGGTGTTGCAGGTAAGACGTGTTCTGTTACCCTCACACTACTGCTCTAGGGTGTGGTGGGTGAGCCATAGTGTAAGGTATAGGGTGAGGGAGGTGGGAGAGGTTAGGGTGTTGAATCTAGGGTGAGACAGGCCCTGGGCTGGGTGTAAGACTCTAGGGTGAAAGGTGAAGTGTGAATTTCAGTAGTGGGAGAGGCCCAGGGTGAGAGTTGTGTGAGAGGTGAGGGTGTGTCTGAGGATGAGACAGGTGGTGGCCGTGGGACAGACCCGGGGATGGATCAAGGGTGAGAAAGGTGTCGAGTGAGAGTTTAGATAAGTGAGAGTGTGTGTGTGTCAAAGGTAAGAGGTGTGAGGAATGAAACCTGGGAGAGAGAGAGAGAGAGAGAGAGAGAGAGAGAGAGAGAGAGAGCTTACACATCGCCATCACAACACACCACCTCACGTAGGCCACGGTAAGCACGGTGGTTGTGTGTACATGCACGTGTGTGTGTGTGTGTGATATAAGTTAAGTCTTGCACCACTGAGTTTGTTGGCTGGCTGGATGACTGTGTTTTTAACTGGGTGGGGTAATGGATGAATGTTTTATTAACGCTACATGGATGGATGAATGGACGGATAGATGATAAATGGATGATTATATAACTAGGTGGTTGACTGACTGACTGACTCACTCACACTGACTCACCTTGATACACCTTCTCTCCCTCCCTCAGGTGAGTCACTGTACTTACCTCTATGTATTGACATTTACAAGCGGCGGCCGGTAAAGATCTCGGCTTGGGATCCTCGACGTCTCCGGAGTTATATTTGTAACTCTTTTAACTGATTGGGTATGTGAGGACGGGTTTATCTGTCGCACTTCGGCTGAGACGACAAAGTTCACAGCTAAAAAGGCGTTGATATTGCTATGGGGGTGTACCGTGTGTATGTTTCTCAGTGGGTAAAACTGGTGGTGATGTGTATGTTTCTCAGTGGGTAAAACTGGTGGTGATGTGTATGTGTCTCAGTGGGTAAAACTGGTGGTGGTGTGGTGTTTCTCAGTGGGTAAAACTGGTGGTGGTGTGGTGTTTCTCAGTGGGTAAAACTGGTGGTGGTGTGTATGTTTCTCAGTGGGTAAAACTGGTGGTGATGTGTATGTGTCTCAGTGGGTAAAACTGGTGGTGGTGTGGTGTTTCTCAGTGGGTAAAACTGGTGGTGGTGTGGTGTTTCTCAGTGGGTAAAACTAGTGGCGGTGTGTATGTTTCTCAGTGGGTAAAACTGGTGGTGATGTGGTGTTTCTCAGTGGGTAAAACTAGTGGTGGTGTGTATGTTTCTCAGTGGGTAAAACTGGTGGTGGTGTTTCTCAGTAATGCATTCTGTACAATCCCCCCCCCCCACCCCCACAAGTGTGAGTCATAGCAGACAAGGTGAAGGATGCACTTATGACAGGTGAACATGATGCAAGTAAACATACCAATAGTTTGAGTGTGTAGATTATTCAAGGGCCTCCGTAAACACAAACATCAAGGGACTCAGTAAACACAAACATCAAGGGACTCAGTAAACACAAACACCAAGGGACTCAGTAAACACAAACACCAAGGGACTCAGTAAACACAAACACCAAGGGACTCAGTAAACACCATGCAGTACGCCCCGGTATCAGTGTGTTGGTGGGGGAGGCTTGGTGATGACGTCGTTGTAGCAGACGACACACGTGGCGCCTCCTGCTGGGGACTAGAGGAACACCGCCTCATGGACTGTTGATGAACTGACTGTAGGTAGAAACTGACAGGAAGACTGACTGTAGGTAAAGACTAACAAGAAGACTGGTTAACTGTCGACCTAGGAGATGTATACATAGAAGGTTCAACAGGTATAGGAGTATAGAAGTGAGAAAAAAATCACAGGTGTGGAAATCGGGTACGTCATCGTGTGAGTGAGTGGTCGTACACACACACACCTCCTTGACCTGTCTATTAATAGGGGCAGACTAACGAAATATAGAACAGTTTTCACTCCTTGAATATATTACGTACTTGATATATTCACCTATATCATTAATGCTATATAGGCTTTCTTATCTCTGTTCTAGTAAATAAACTACTGTTCATGTTGTAAAACTATCAGAATAATGTTTAATTTAAGAATGTCGTGTTAATATTGTGGCAAGAATATCCTGTTATGTTAATATTTACACTTGGCAGGACTGACCAGGTGTGTGTGTGACCTTGCCTCATCTGAGAGTAAATTTGATTATTTTAATTCCTTCCTCCCATCAGTTTGGGAGAAATCTTAATGAAAGACATACATTCATATACTTATAAATACTTAAGATACACTTAGTATACATACCTAAGTACATTACGTTGATGCATTGATTTACATACAAACATGGTTAAAGAGCTGAGGAACCCCAAGGACAACACCGGCTCACACGCCCGTCTACTGTACCTATTATGTGTTTCTGAACCTGAATAAAAATAATAAAATAATACATTAAATTATCTTTGAAAATAACATAACAAGTTTAGATTTTAGTGTTTATTGGTACAGTAATTCCCGGGTGATGACAGTGATATAATGTTGGTGCTTGAGGTAAATGTGAATAGAAAATTACCCAAACAAGTAATTATTGTACAGGAGTTAAGTATATGACTGAGTGAGCCAGGTGAACGCGCTAAATAGTCACTCAAAATGTGTTTTTTTTTCTTTCGTGTATTGAAGATGACCATCACGTGATAACATACAGTTGAGACCAAATGTTCCACGACACTTAGCAGTATTTAACATCGTACTTGTGGGTTAGAAATACGATTAATAACTGGTGTGAATATTATTTATTATACATTATATCGATATTGGTTAATGGCTGGTAAAAAAATAACACGATGCCAAAAAAAAAAAAGAGTAAATATGTGTTAAAATCCCTCATGTTAGCTCCAAGTGTAGCCAAAAGGTGTTCTTAGAATTTTACTCGCAGGTGTACACAAACAGGCAGGTCCTTAAAGCCATTGGGTATACATTTTTGGCCGTAGGTGAGGTAAATGTGTGTCTCCACCTAATAATGTAGTGATTACGGGGAGTGTTTGTATACTGTTAGGAACTGGAAACTTTTACACTTGTACTTGTGTCTGTACCCGACTGTACCTAAGTTACGCTGGTATAAGTTTATCAAGAATATAGTTGTATATCCTGGAATTTTGAAGATAATGAAGAAATAACGTCACTCTGTAATGCTTTATCGTGTGGTGTTGACGTAAAGCGGTAGATAAGATAAGGACGTCTTGATATCTGCCTCTTGATATGATAACCTTAACGAATAAACATTTGAGTGTTACTTTTTTACACCAATTAGAACACGACGCGTAGTGAGTGGTGATTAAGATGCACTAAGTTAATTACAGAAGATTATTACAAAACCCAGGTACAGTAACTCCCAGGTGGTGAGAGTATCATAGAGGTGATGCCTTAACTTAGATATGATTAGACCTGTAACTTACGTGTCATTGGATTGAGTTGAATACATGATTGATGGAAGCAGTTTGTCGTGTGTATTAGTTCAGAGTTGTATGTAGAGGTAAGCTTGTGTGTGTGTGTGTGTGTGTGTGTGTGTGTGTAATAATAATAATAATAATAATAATAATAATAATAATAATTAACGGTTTATTGAAAAAGTTCTGCAGCCCGAAGGCTGAAAATATACATTGGACATAAATGACTTATTACATACATTGGTGGTTTAACAAAAGCCTTCATTAGAGAAAGGTAAAGGAACATACAGTGAACATACAGATTAATGTAGGATTGTACGTGTTGAACAGCAAACACGTAGTGTAGTAACTCCCTCCCAGATGGTGTTAGGAGGGACCTCACGTGATGTAGTAGTTCCCTCAGATGGCGTGTGTGTGTGTGTGTGTGTGTGTGTGTGTGTGTGTGTGTGTGTGAGAGAGATACTGGCTAGCGTGTATACGTTATAATGATGGATAAAACACCATCACTCGTCGTGCCAGGTGTTTGGTGCAGTACACTTGTGCAGGTCCATGCTACATGTATAATTAACACACACACACACACACACACGCACGCACACACACGCACACACACACACACACACCACACACGCACACACACACACACACACACACACACACCACAAACTTTCGTACGGTACACTTAATTGTTTTCGTTCACATTCGGTATTGTGAGAATTCGTCTGCCTCTTGAAACTTGAGGTGAACAATGATGGCGAAATTGTATTGGGATTCGACCATAACAAGTCTCTCTCTCTCTCTCTCTCTCTCTCTCTCTCTCTCTCTCTCTCTCTCTCTCTCTCTCTCTCTCTCTCTCTCTCTCTCTCAACCCACGCTTGATGGCTGCCACAAAACCCAAGAGATATTGACCCACAGTATAACTCGGTGCCTCTCGTCCATACCTCCCTGACATAACCCGTCCCCAGTGCCTCCCTACTTCCTTCCTTCTCTGTCTTTCCTCCCTTCCCATCCTCCCTCTATCTCACCTTCCTTCCCTTCTGTCCTTTCTCCCTCTCTCTCTTACCTACCTTCCCATCCTTCCCTCTCGCTCCTTCCTTTCCCCCACAGCTTTCTCCTTCCTTCCCATCCTTTCCACACTCTCTCCTCCCTCCCTACTCCTCTCTCTCATTCCTTCCCAATCCCTCTCTCATCCATTCCCTCCTCCCTTCCTTCCATATAGCTTTATTTCCCTTCTCTCCCCCCCCCCTTCCACTCTTCCTTCCTCCTCCTTTGCTCCCCCCCCCCCCCTGCCCTCCAGGTCAGAGCAGGGCACGTGTTATGGTTGGTCCCTCAACACGCCACCCACACAGGGATTCGAACTTGTGTGTCCACGAGTTCCCGAGCCAACCTGTGTGTAGGAAATAAATGTTGTTACTTGATTGTTGTTAATTGATTGTTGTTGTTTCTTGATTGTTGTTCTTTGTACTGTTGTTGTTCTTACTGTTAGTGTTGTTATTTTTATGCAATAACCTTAAATTTAGTGTTATTGTTTTTTTTCCAACATCACTCTTGATAATAATGTTATGATAATATTGATAACACCACAATAACACGTGTAATAAGGTAGCTGATAACACCACAATAACACGTGTAATAAGGTAGTTGATAACACCACAATAACACGTGTAATAAGGTAGTTGATAACACCACAATAACACGCGTAATAAGGTAGCTGATAACACCACAATAACACGTGTAATAAGGTAGTTGATAACACCGCAATAACACGTGTAATAAGGTAGTTGATAACACCACAATAACACGTGTAATAAGGTAGTTGATAACACCACAATAACACGTGTAATAAGGTAGCTGATAACACCACAATAACACGTGTAATAAGGTAGCTGATAACACCACAATAACACGTGTAATAAGGTAGTTGATAACAGTGTTTGGGGGATTAATAAACAGATAAAACTACCTGTACGTATAAAAGAATCGAGCCATGGTGAGCATCTTGGCAACCCCCCTCCCGTCTCTCCACTTCCCCCTTCCTCCTTTCCCCCCTCCCACCCTTCCCCCTCCCACCCTTCCCCCTCCCACCCCATGTGTCCTCGGCCGCTTTATTGATGGAGTAAATAAACAGTTAACGACTGAACCAAACACAAATACTGTCCCATGTAGGCGTGAGAGACCCGGCCCCTCGTGCGGTGTGTGAGGGAGGGAGGAGGACAGTATGTGACATCTTTCCTTTAATATCAACATGAAAGTAACAATAAACAAGACTGTGAATATAACAGAGTGTAAGGGGACTCCTCTCTGTGTTGTACTGGACACCTGTAGCACTAAATCTATCGGGTAAAGCAGCTTCTTCCAGTGTGAGAAGGTAAGCTCACAGCAACACCCCGGCCCCTCATGTGGTGCTGACGAGTCTTCACGTCTCGCCACCAGGAACACAAGTCAGGAATTTTGTTACCATACGTATAGGAACAGGCGGGGTCCCACTGGGAGCTGCGACAGGTAAACGTACACTATACCTCAGGGGGTCGGCTACACAGGACTGACGTGCACAGAGGTTCTGTTTGAGTAGGACTTGAGGATCGTAACGTGTTGACTTAAGGTGTGGTCGTCGTGGAGCCTCAGGGGTGGGCGTGACGGGGTGTGTTGTCTTCAGCCCCACTCAGTCAAGGTAAGTATGGGTGTGGTAAAATGGTCCTATACATACACCAGCCAGCCCTACATTCTACCCCTCAGCCCGCCCTACACTCTACCCCTCAGCCCGCCCTACACTCTACCCCTCAGCCCGCCCTATACCCTGCTCCCCTAATGTGAATGGCGGCAGCACCAGTGGCCACAAGTGTTGGGAAGCAGCTTATAGGGCAGCCAATATGTCAGTGACGCAACCCAGCTGAACTGACGTCAGCGAGGCGGCCAGCGGTCACTTGCGGGGGACGACCGCAACTGATGGCTACAAGGTCGACGTGTGCCTCTACCTCTGTTTATGGCCCGCCTCTCCTCCTCCAGGCACACCCCATCCCTCCCGCCAGGCGCACACTCACACACACACCCCTCCTTCATTCCCTCTCTACAGGTGCACATCACCTAACACACGCATACACCCTTCCTCCCTTCCTCTTTTCTTTCAGGCAAACTGTACTTCAGGATTTGTCAATAAATTTGTTAAACTAAAAAAGCACACATCATCTTCCCTTCCTCTCTCCCTCCCTCTGTCCAAGCGCACGTTCACATACACACACACATGGCTTAGGCAAACACACACACACACTCTCTCTCTCTCTCTCTCTCTCTCTCTCTCTCTCTCTCTCTCTCTCTCTCCACACACAACACCCACTGAACCTCCAACGTGAAATATTGAATAGAGGTCATCGATCAGGGGCTAATACCGAGTGTTCCTTACCAACCTCCACCTCAGTGTAGGGTCGTGACGTAGAGGTCGTGTGTGTGTGTGTGTGTGTGTGTGTGTGTGTGTGTGTGTGTGTGTGTGTGTGTGTGTGTGTGTGTTTTCCCGAGTAACCCTGGTGGTGGAACAATGTCTGAATTATGTACCAACAATATCTCTCTCTCTCTCTCTCTCTCTCTCTCTCTCTCTCTCTCTCTCTTTTCACCCAGGAGAGAGAGAGAGAGAGAGTGTCACGATATTACCGGAGGCCTCAATAAACCCAGTTAGATCCTCCTGGTGGGGAATTACAGTGTAGAGTCGCCAGTCGTCTCCATAGGTTAGTGAGGTGAGGGATAAATAAGGGGTGAGGGAAAATAAGGGATGAGGAGTAAATAAGGGGTGAGGGGTAAATAAGGGGTGATGGAAAAATAAGGGGTGGGGTAAATAAGGGGTGAGGGGAAAATAAGGGGTGAGGGGAAAATAAGGGGTGAGGGGTAAATAAGGGGTGAGGGAAAAAGAGTGGGGGAAATAAGAGATATAAGGAGTAGGGAGTCATCTCGGTCTACTGATGTATTTACTAGACGCCAACGCCTGTCATCAACGCCTAGACTCCTTCTCCCTCACTCCTTCTCCCTCACTCCTCCTTCTCCCTCACTCCTCCTCCCTCACTCCTTCTCCCTCACTCCACCTTCTCCCTCACTCCCTCCTCCCTCACTCCTCCCTCACTCCTCCCTCACTCCTTCTCCCTCATTCCTCTCCCTCTCTCTTTCTCATCTTTCTATTATCTCCTCAGTACTGTAATAATAATAATAATAATAATAATAATAATGCTAACTTTATTGTGGATACTAAGTGGTAAGTGCTGGTACACAAACTGGAGATAATATAACATTTACCACAACAATAATAACCACATCAGCTGTAGCCAGGGGAGAGAGAGAGAGAGAGAGAGAGAGAGAGAGAGAGCTCCTTTACGGTAGTCAAATCATGTAATAACTACCAGGGTGCGGCCTTGACCTTTTCCCCAGTGAAGACTCTTCTTGTATTCTACCCGCTCTAGGTCACGAAACACTGTCACCACTGGAATACTGTCACCACTGGAATACTGTCAACACTGGAATACTGTCAACACTGGAATACTGTCAACCCTGGAATACTGTCAACACTGGAATACCGTCAACACTGGAATACCGTCAACACTGGAATACCGTCAACACTGGAATACCGTCAACACTGGAATACCGTCAACACTGGAATACCGTCAACACTGGAATACCGTCAACCCTGGAATACCGTCAACCCTGGAATACCGTCAACCCTGGAATACCGTCAACCCTGGAATACCGTCAACACTGGAATACCGTCAACACTGGAATACTATCACCACTGGAACAATAGCTACAGCGGGACATAGTGGTCAATACCAGTGGAAAAATGTCAACACAAATATTGGTTGATACTAACGCCCATCTGACTCAGCCGGAAGTATACTGGAAACTGTCGTCCAACTGAGTTACTGGAAACACCTCACCGTTAGTACTCTTGAGTTAAGACCCCCTGGAACGTGTGGACGACCGTATTTTTGAGGTTCCCCTTTTCGACCCCCTGGAACGTGTGGACGACCGTATTGTTGAGGTTTCCCCACTGTTACCACCCCCTGGAACATCAAAACGGTGGTAATGTTGAACTACGACCCTCACCACCAGAACGACCACCACCCACCTAGAATCTTAAATCCCCTACAAGTTTGAGCTACGACTCCCCTCCACCCTGGACAGATGGACGCCAGTATTCTTCACCTCAGACCACCTCCTCCTCCTCCTCCTCCTTTCCCCAGCCTTGGAATACCTGAGTCTGTAACACCTGATCTCTTTATGTTAATTAATACAAGCACAGGTGTCATGTATAATTCATCTGTTAATATTGTATGACTATTGATCGCTAGGGAAATATAACACTTATTCCTCGTTGTAATAGAGACGAGTATTGACTCAGGTGTGTTATTTATCAGCATGACGTAACGCTATTGGTGTTCGTGGGTAATAAATAGCGCTATTAATAATATAACTTAATTTACTACTAGTATTTATAGGGTAATATATTGCGGTTAATATATCGCTCTTGATTTACTAGTTTGTCATTTATATATGATGATAATAGCAACTAGTAATGATTAATGTAATTATATAAGTGGAGATAGAGTAATGATATAGATAATTAGATATATATTAGATAATTAACTAGATATATATATAAATTATAATCATTGTTATAATCTGTATAGTTTATCGACTATAGTCAGGTTACGAACAGCCCCTTACGTCCGTCACATAACACGGACACCCACCCTCCCATCCCACGTCTATCACACTTCACGAACACACAACGTCCACCATCATCCTTGCTGCGTATAATGGGGAGGATGATAGTGTGTTCAAGGTGTTGGTTAAAGTCTCATCATCCTAATTGTTTACACTGAGCTCTTCCCGTAAACCCGAACTTGACAAGGTGTTATTAACGCAATTGGTTTCAGCATTAGAGAAGGAGAGGAATTTCTAGGTACAGTTAAGTGAGGTGTAGCGGCCTGTGGTGTTGCTCTGTCAAATGATGGAGGGCGTCGTTTAGTAATTGTACAGAAGCTGGTGGGGTTTATTGTGTGTCTGGTGAGAGAGAGAGAGAGAGAGGGGGGGTTAGGGAGAGGGGCGCGCGGTTAGGTCATTAAATATCTGGGTAAACTCTGATTAACAATCCCCGGGCCGAGTTGGCGGCGGAAATCTCATTCCAGTTTAACGTTGATGAAACCTTTTTCTTCTTTTTTCCTTCCTTTTTCGTGATAGTGGTGGAGAATGTGAAGAGTTTGTATGTATGTATGTATGTATGTGTAATAATAAATATTAATAATTAACGGTGTATTGAGAGAACAAAGCATCCAAGGCCTGAAAATATATATATATATATATATATATATATATATATATATATATATATATATATATATATATATATATATATATATATATATATATCTTGATGAAATCACACGGGAAAATGGAAACAACGGAGTACCTTAGCTTTCGTCTTTATTCAAGACATTTTCAGAGGCAACTGAGTATATATATATATATACTGTATATATATATATATATATATATATACTGTATATATATATATATATATATATATATATATATATATATATATATATATATATATATATATATATATATGAATGAATGTGTTTTTAATATATATAACTACTATACATTAATTATAGGGAGTTCTCATATTTTACCCCGCTCGATGGTGTTTGTGGGGATATACAGTACAAGTCCATCTGTCTCAGTCCGTCCGTCTCACTGTCAATTTATGTGACTTGGTGCGTTTTATTAGAAAACTAGATAGGGGTACCCAGCGTTGTCCGGGTTTATTTATTCACGAAGTTAACCAGAACGGTTGTAGCCGAATAGTCTTTGTCCGACCTTGACCTGCAAAAATAACAAGGCAAAATATCAGCTCTGTCTTGAAAACCTTGTCCTTGCATAGCGACCAACCACTCAAACAAATATAGTCACTGCTCTTGATACTTTAGATGAAAGAAAAAAGAACTGAAAATATTGTTGAATTTTATCCTAACAATAAAAGCTTAGAGTCGAGGGGTTTTTTCGTGTAACATAATACACAGTAACGCAAGTATTATTTTGACGGATTTTAAGGAAAATCGAAACAATTATTTTTGTTTAGAAAGGAACAAACAATGATTAATGTGTATGACCTAAAGAAGAAATAACCGAAAAGGCAGAGTTGTAATCATATTAATATTTTTTAAACTAACAAAAAGAGTTTTTGATTTATTTACAAAATAATAAAACTTAAATGAATGGCCTGTGTATGTCACTGAAGGCCTCGTCATCAAAACAAGGGAGGAAGTACTGGTGTGGCGGCAGCAGCAGCAGGGGCGGCACATGCAGTTTTATCGTGGAACTGATTGTCCCAATAATTGAGAGGCCTCACAAAATCAATTCCGGACTGCTATTGTTCATTGTACAGTCCCTCGTTCCCTCGTTGTCAGTAGTTTTACGAGCACTGCACGCCTCAGTTCCAGGCTCATTGCGTTACACTGGCATTTTTTTTCTCTCCCCAAAAGTTGATGGAAGTGACCGGAGTGTCGTTCTCCCGGATGATTGGCCAGTCCATCGGGGGAACCAGAAGACGATGGTGCAGTAGGACACAGACCTTGTGTGTCCTGCTGGGAAGATAAACGTCACATTCTTAAAAAAAAGGTTGATAATTTTCCATTCCATGAAATAGTTTGATAG
This sequence comes from Homarus gammarus, assembly GCA_958450375.1. Classification (NCBI taxonomy): domain Eukaryota; kingdom Metazoa; phylum Arthropoda; class Malacostraca; order Decapoda; family Nephropidae; genus Homarus; species Homarus gammarus. The sequence continues at coordinate 165,097 of CAUDMG010003190.1, read as the reverse complement.
GAAGACAGTGGACGGGTGAAGAGGAAAAGGAGAGAGTCATAAAATTTAATACCTTGCTGTTAAATACGACCCTCGAAAATAATGAAACTATGCTTAGGAAAATATGAAGGTGTAGCTATTTTATACAGAGAAGCTTAGAGATTCACTCAGTTGCCAGCTTAAAGCACTGGGGGGGGGGGGGGAAGGAACAGTTTCTCCGGACTCAAGAGCTTGAGGAGCAGGAACTCAAAGCACTTGCCATAAAGGGCCGTTCCCGTGCTTGTTGTGCTTGACGGGTGTGTGTGTGTGTGGGGGGGGGGGGGGGTAGAAAATGGAAGCGAGTAGAATGTAGAGCAGTTTGCATGCATGCATATATAGCTTGACTGGGATAAGCTTGATGGAAGTAGGATGAAGAGCAAATCAAGTACATTTTGTGCTTGACGGTTTGAAATGAGTAAAATGAAAAAGTCTGTGTGTGCTTGTAGAGTTTAAAGCAGGTAGAATGAAGGGCAGTTTGCTCACGTAGTTGTACAGCTTGACGGGGCAGCTTGAAGGAGATAGAATGAAGAGTAGATCCCGTGCCTGTAGAGAGTCACTGGTCAGCTCTTGCAGGTGAGGAAGAGCAGCGGGTGAGGGTGGGGTAACACTGAGAAGCTTCAAGAAGAGTTTCCATATTGTCAACGAGATTAACAGTGCTTATTAAACTTGGCATTGCCTGCTAAACTTGATAACAGCTTGTATATGCTTGATAGGGCAGTTGTAGAGGACGAAAGGAGCAATTACTATGCTTGAAGATTTTATCGTTACTTGGTTTAAGCTTGACATCTGGTAAGCTTGACAGGGATTTGAAGTGCAGGATGGGGCAGCAGCAACAAGGTAGAGAGAACGAACAAGTGTTTATATACTTGTAGAGAGTGACAGCATATATCTTAAGCTTGAATTTACCTGCCAAGCTTGATAACACCTGGTATGAACTTAACAGGAGCAGGAGAAGCTGGTTGGAGCAGCAGCAGCAAGAGAGGTAGGGAGCTGGGAGGGGGGGGGGGGGGAGGAGGTAGAGTGCGGCAGTGGGAGGCTTCAGAGATACAGCGGTCGTTTGTCATTGAAGGGGATGGCGCCTTGCCCCCAGCCACCCGCTTGCTAACGCCGCCGCCTCCTCCTCCTGCTCTCACGCACACCACACCTTCCACCCACCTACAGAAAACGGGGATCGGGCTTCATTGTGGATATTTTTGGCCACAATGAGGATTTTTATTGTTTTTTTTTTTTGCTATAATTAGTTTTTTTGTTTAGGTTTTGTGTTGGGGAGTTTTGTGTTTATTCTTCAGTGGAATGAATGACAAGATCACGTTGGCGATCTTGAAAATAATTACGTTTTTTTTTTCCTTAGATTTTTAACTGTAACGAAAAATTATAAACTTGTAATGTAGTTTGTTATTTTTTAATGTTAACAAAAATATTGATGATACTAATTTTGTTCCTGGTAATTTTGATTTTTTTTTTGGTATTAACGGAATTTTTTAGTGTTTTAAAAGTTTTTGAAAATACTTTGAGTATATACTGTATATATATATTTTATTTTTTATTTTTTATTAGTTTTATTTTGATTACGGTGAGGAGTTTTTTTACCACCCTCCCTTCCCCTTCTTCCCCCCTCCCCCACCCTCCTCCCTTCCCCCTCCCTCCTATCTTCCCCCTCCCCCCTCCGACTCCCTCCCCCCTCCGACCCCTCCCCCCTCCGACCCCTCCCCCCTCCGACCCCTCCCCCTCCACCCCTCCCACCCTCCCCCTCCTACGTCCCCCTCTCCCACCTCCCCTCTCCCACCTCCCCCCTCCTACCTCCCCCTCTCCCACCTCCCCCTCCTACCTTCCCCTCTCCCACCTCCCCCTCCCACCTCCCCCTCTCCCACCTCCCCCCTCCTACCTCCCCCTCTCCCACCTCCCCCCTCCTACCTCCCCCTCTCCCACCTCCCACCTCCTCCCCCCTCCTAACTCCCCCTCTCCCACCCCCTCCTACCTCCCCCTCTTCCACCTCCCCCTCTCCCACCTCCCCCTCTCCCATCTCCCACCTCCCCCCTCCTACCTCCCCCTCTCCATATACTGAGGTGGTGTTATGGTAAGGCACGGGTGTCCTTTGTGGTGTAAGTCACCTGTTGAAGTCTTTGTAAACATTTCCGTACGATGACTTAGCCCCTTGAGTACGATGACTTAGCCCCTTGAGTACGATGACTTAGCCCCTTGAGTACGATGACTTAGCCCCTTGAGTACGATGACTTGACCCCTTAATTGCATATTATTATTGCATTTACGGAAGGAGCTTAATCAATTAAAGCTTTATCGCCTTCCTTAATTACACGGAGTTAATCCCTTGGGTACGTTGAGCAGGCTGGAGGGGCCTCGAGTATTGGACACATAGCAAGAGGAATGGACGCTCTAGTATACATAACCAAGATACATACCGAGGGAGGAATACATAGATTACACTCTGGAAGGGGATACATATTGGGATAGTATACATAATACCTGTGTTAATAGACGTGACCTTTGGTAAACATAAGAGTTGTTGGGTGGACTTGTATACCTGTATTATACCTGTGTTGTGTTGTATACCTGTGTTGTATACCTGTGTTATACTGTACCTGTGTTATACTGTACCTGTTGTGTACCTGTGTAGTACATTACCCTCGGCCGACCTGTGTATCAGAGAGCTCCGGGAGTAAAGGTCAAACCATTGTATCGAGTAGATGGCTTGAAAAACAACCCGGTTTAAAAACAAATTAGAGGCTTCCTGTAAAAGAAAAAAAAATAACAATAGCTGCAAAAGGTTTCGGATGCTATTGTTTGGGGTTATATGTTGTGCCGACGCTTTTTACTAATGAGTTCATTTGGACGATTCAATGAAAAGTAATAGGTAAAAAAAAATAGTTTCTGACGAATGTTTGATGTGCTGGAGTTTGTCGAGCGTTTGAGCGTTGTTATTAGGACTCTAAGGGCGTGTGGCCATTGTTTTCCGGACTAAGGGTGTGTGCCCATTGTTTTCCGGACTAAGGGTGCTTGGCCATTGTTTTCCGGACTAAGGGTGTGTGTGGTCATTGTTTTCCGGACTAAGGGTGTGTGCCCATTGTTTTCCGGACTAAGGGTGTGTGCCCATTGTTTTCCGGACTAAGGGTGCTTGGCCATTGTTTTCCTGACTAAGGGTGTGTGGCCATTGTTTTCCGGAATAAGGGTGTGTGGCCATTGTTTTCCGGACTAAGGGTGTGTGCCCATTGTTTTCCGGACTAAGGGTGTGTGCCCATTGTTTTCCGGACTAAGGGTGCTTGGCCATTGTTTTCCGGACTAAGGGTGTGTGGCCATTGTTTTCCGGACTAAGGGTGTGTGGCCATTGTTTTCCGGACTAAGGGTGTGTGCCCATTGTTTTCCGGAATAAGGGTGTGTGGCCATTGTTTTCCGGAATAAGGGTGTGTGGCCGTTGGTTTCCGGACTAAGGGTGTGTGGCCGTTGGTTTCCGGACTAAGGGTGTGTGGCCATTGTTTTCCGGACTAAGGGTGTGTGGCCATTGTTTTCCGGACTAAGGGTGTGTGGCCATTGTTTTCCGGACTAAGGGTGTGTGGCCATTGTTTGCGGGATTAAGGGTGTGTGGCCATTCTAATTCGGATTGTTAAAACTTTTGAACATTTTCAGCTAGGCTTTTAAGCTTTTGAATATTACGAAGAGAAGGGTGTGGATTCGGCGAATGTGGAGCAGGGGGAGTATGGAGTAGGGGAGGGTGTGGAACAGGGAGAAGGGTATGGATCAGAGGTGAGTTTGGAGCAGGGGAGGGTATGGAACAGGTGGGGATGGTGTGGAGTGGGGAGTATGGGGAAGGTATGCGACAGGGGAGTTTAGGAACGGGATTGTGGAACAGGGGGGATGGTGTGGAGTGGGGTGGCGTGCGTAAGAGAGGAGGGTGTAGAACAGGGCTGGGTGTGGCGCAAGAATACAAGCACACACTTCCCGCCGAAATCAGTGTTCCCGTTCCCGCGCTTGTAGGAAAACTCGAAAAAAAAAAATAACGCGGGAAATTCTTTGTTGTGTTTTCGGTGGTCGGGAATACTGTAGACCCGGAAAAAAAAGTTTTGGAAAAAAAAAACACGTTATTATTAGGTTCTTCTGTACAAATGTTGAGGCGAATGTTTACAGGGAAGAGTGTGAGTGTGTGTGTGTGTAATAATAATAAATAATAATAATAAACGGTTTATTAATAGAGTTGTAGCCTGTGTGTGTGTGTGTGTGTGTGTGTGTGTGTGTGAAGAATACTAATTATCCTTTCAGATTACATTTTAGGACATTATCAACCCCAGCTTGTGAGTGGTGGTGAGGTTTAAATGAGTCCAAACTGGCTATGGTTTTGAGTACTTGAAACTAGTGTATGTAAGAGAGAGAGAGAGAGAGAGAGAGAGAGAGAGAGAGAGAGAAAATGAATAATCCCCATTATTCAGACACTATCTTCATCGCTTTATGTATATAAAATAAAATGTCCCACCTTCAGGAGACTCCAAACTTCCTTGGGTTTCTTGCTCTCCAAAGATTGCCTAGCCGGTATGATCCCTGGCGTGGTGTGCCCGCACGTCCGTCTGTGAATCCGTTTTTTACTCGTTTTCGTTAACACTATCAGGTCTTAGTCAGCATGTTTTGTTTGTTGCTTGTGAGAGTCTTGGTATGTGTGATAGGGAGCTCCTACCGACACCCTCCCCCACTAACACTGACTATACTCTGCAGCACGAACAATCAGTAGCGCTTGGAGTCCTTACACCAGACGAACCTTCACTCGTGTATGTTTCTTGGTGTGGCGTTATATAAGAGTAGTACTGTTGTCTCTTTACAGTCTGGCGATACTATAGGATGAGTAGGGTGAATACCATAGGTTATAAGTCATCTCCTTTTAGACACAGCTCATGTGGTTGAAGGACTGTAGATATGTAATGCCGATACTCAACATTGTTCACTGTCTTGCCTCCCAGTTTGCCAGTCGTGCTGTTTGCTTGAGTGTTTATGTAGGGACTTGATTGGTTTATTCAGGAGGAGTTACAACTTTTGCAGCGTCTGTGTATACTCAAGTTACCTTACATTTTGGATTCTTGTCGATAGTGTATTTGTGTATGTAACTGTTGGACGTGATGGTGTAGTTAACTGTTGGATGTGACTGGTATATTTAACTGTTGGACGTGACTGGTGTACTCGTAAGCCCGGACCTACGGCCTAGAAAACAGTGCGTTAATGTTCGAAACAAGGCAAACAGAGTATTAGGTTTTTTATCTAGAAGTGTAAGTAATATGAGTGCGGAGTCATATTGCAACTATATCTTGCGCTAGTCAGGCCGCACCTCGATTATATGCTGTTTAGTTCTGGTGCCCTTGTTATGGAATGGATACCAACTCACTGGAGTCGGTGCAGCGAAGAATGACAAAAATGATTTTGGGACTTAGAAACCTTCCCTAGATAGATTAAAGAAACTAAACTTGCATTCCCTAGAAAGACGAAGAGTGCGGGGAGATATGATAGAAGTATTTAAGTGGGTGAAAAGAATCAATAAAGGAGATATAGAGAAAGTTCTTATAATATCCGAGCAGGATAGGACTCGTAGCAACGGATTTAAGTTGGATAAGTTTAGGTTTAGGAGGGAGATAGGAAGAAACTGGTTCACAAATAGGGTGTCAGATGAGTGGAACAAGCTTAGCAACTTTGTAGTAAATGCTGGAAAGCTGGAAAGTTTTAAAAGGAGGCTAGATAGATTCATGGATGATAGAGAGTGGTCGTAACTCTCGACAGGACCTGCCATGCACAGGCCAACCGGTCTATTTCAGACTCCGTATTTTCTTATGTTCTTCTTATGTATGTAACTGTTGGACATGACTGGTGTACATAACTGTTAGACGTGATTATATAACTGTTGGACGTGACTGGTGTATTTAACTGTTGGACGTGACTGGTGTATTTAACTGTTGGACGTGACTGGTGTATTTAACTGTTGGACGTGACTGGTGTATTTAACTGTTAGACGTGATTATGTAACTGTTGGACGTGACTGGTGTATGTGGCCCCCCCCCCCCCCTTTACTGTACATGTCACGCATCTTTACCGTCTCACTTAAGCCACCACTTAAAGTTGGCTATAGAATGGTGGTGTTGAAATCGCACACACAGACGCTACTGTAACTTAGCTGCACCGTCGACCTCAAACCTCTATTTTTTGGTTGTTTTTATTTAGATTTCAGACCAAGGAAGACACTCAGACATTCATGAAGACTTGAAGTTTTATTGTGTTACCTGATTTTCAATATGGCATTAGTAACACTCAGGTCTAGTTAGCTACTCTCAGTAACGTGGATTCAGTTTTTTCTTCAGTATATCAGTTCAAATTCATTTATTTTTTCCTTAACTATAACGACTAGTGTAGCAAATAATAACACAGTGGAAAATGTGGATAAACTAAGAATTACAGTAGTTAGTGGTTGTGTTAAGTCATATTGTGAATAAACACCACTCGATTAAAGACTACATCAGTTAGGTCAGGAGGGACGACCTGAACCAACACAGCCAGAACAACACGTCATACTACAAGTTCATCTAATATACTTAAGATAATCACCTATTCATAAGTATAAGTGTACAAGTAATAAGTGTGTTGTCATCCTCAGGGTGATTTACCTAAGTCACCTTAAACTCCACATCTTGAATTACTTATAAGAATTATGTGATCGAGTTTAATGTTATTGACGGTCGTATAAGACTTTTGTTGTAAGTGGTTTACGTAACGTTACTTTGTTGAGAGAGAGTTGTGTGTGTGTGTGTGTGTGTGTGTGTGTGTGTTGTAGATAGGGGAATGGCTCACTGGCATCCTCTCCTATCTTGTTTTATTTCTACCACCACCACCATCAGCATCATCATTATCATCATCATCATCATCAACAACAACAACCATCACCTACTACCATCAACGACCATCATCAGCGACCTACCACAACCATCTCAACACCACCACCACACCCTCCCACCACTACCACCACATCCCACCACCACCACTTGTTCTTTCCTCCCCCTCTTCCTCTCTCCTGTTCTCTTCTCCCTGTCATCATCACTCCCTCCTCTTCTGTCTCTACACTCCTCCTCCTCCAATCTTCTCACGGTAACTGCGGGAGAGAGAGGGAGAAGGGAGGTAGGAGGGAGGAAGGAAGGCGTAAAATAAGGGAGATAGGAGAGAAGGAGAGAGAGAGAAAGAGAGAGAAGGAGAGAGAGAAGGTAAGATGGAGGGAGAGTGAAAGGGTGGTGAGAGTGCTGGATGGTGGTGACTTATTACACCCAATTGACACTGTGATGATGAAGTGATGACACGACGCTGAACTGATGATGCTCCTCCTGCTGTGACCTGTGATGTGGTGAACCTGTGATGACCTGTATTGTGATGTACCTGTGATGACCTGTGATGACCTGTGCTGTGGTAAACCTGTGATGACCTGTAATATTAAGATAGAATCTGTGATGTGGATATTGCTGATCCGTGATTTCATTGTCGTGGTGGACCTGTTTTCCTTTGAGAGAGAGAGAGAGAGAGAGAGAGAGAGAGAGAGAGAGAGAGAGAGACTCGCTAATATATATATCGTGTAGAATATCATTATTATTTGCTACGTAAAGAAATTTGTATTCTTTTCTTTTTTTTACACTAAGCTAACCCTAAAAATATTGGTTAACATAGTGTGGTCAGCAGCACACTATCGGTGATCAATATTGGCTCCCGGGGTCAGCCTTCTCACTGGCTTTTAATAAGGGATTGTTTTTTTCTTTCCTTCTTAAACGTGAGATGTAAGACAGTGTGTGATCGACTCCTCTCTCTCTCTCTCTCTCTCTCTCTCTCTCTCTCTCTCTCTCTCTCTCTCTCTCTCTCTCTCTCTCACTCAAAGGAAAACATTTAAAGTTATAAATATATTGATGGTTTAAGTAACTCAGTATAGCTAGAGTTAAGCTGGTAGACCAAATGGCTTCTTCATTACACTAAGACTTTACACCTTAACCGTAACTAAACCTGTGTTATTTAGTATGTGAAGGGAATTTATAAGGTATAATTTTCTCTTATTTTCCCGTAATCAGATGCGTCCTAAGATTACCTTTTTTCTCTTAATTAACCAGATGCGTTGTTTTTTACCCACCTGAGGAAAATGTCGTAATGTGTAAAAAAATTTCCCATTTTTACTTCTACAGGAGGAAACTATTTTCAACTAGTGGAGCTTAGGATACCCAGACGCTGCATCATATAATTGAGTGAAGGGAAAAAAATCCGTATTCACACACGGGGCGAATACGGCGAAGAGGGGGTAGTAGTGGTCTAGGTGTGCTCACTGTCCTACCTCGTGTGGCTAGGTCGTCTACTCCGTCACACTGAAGGAGGAAGAGGAGGCCAGGAAGAAGGTATATTAAAACCCCGCTACTAGGATGGTAGGAGGAGGGAACAACAGGAAGAAAGGTAATGATATATAGCAGTGATAGAAGTGTATGGCGTAGGTGTGAGGATGGTAGGAATGGAGAGGGGGAGGGGGGGGATATCGGTCAATAAAGGCTCTGGGGTAGTGGTGCAGACTCGAGGGTTGTGGCGGTAGTGGATTTATTTTCCCCCACTCGATAAAAGGGGAACAAAATCGAGTGGAAAATGGACAGATATTTGGCAGGGGGAGTGTTATATGGTGCTACACAGTCCAGGGTAGTTGGCCGCCTCCCTCACTCTTCACTGCTACTTTGTCTTGTTGACGACGGTAGAGATAGAGTGGTGGGGGAGTTGAGGAGTGGTGGGGGGAGTGGTGGGGGGAGTGGTGGAGAAATTGGGGGAGGGTATGATAGAGTTAATGCGCCGACTCAGACTTGGGGAATGGTTGGAGGAACAGACAGTTGTTGGGGGATGAGAACGAGTTATGGAGGAGTGGAGGGAGTGACAGCAGAGAACTATCAGTAGTTTCGTGATCAACCAGACCATCTGTGTTAGTAGCTCCCAGGCCTCGTCATAAGCTGGTGTACTACCGTGAAACTTGGCCCTGTCACTACATTGAACATCTCCGAACGTGGCCAAGTTTATATGAGTACACGAAGGAGGAGAAGCAAGTTGAGGCGTTAGACGGTGAGACTTGTTGTGGGGAGGGGGGGGGGGGGGTTCAGACGCAGAGAGAGAGAGAGAGAGAGAGAGAGAAAAAAGCAATAAATTGTCATGGCAAATTGGACAAGTGTGCCGTGTCCAATGTGTTACACCATGTAGCGAGGTAGGTATGTCCTTCTCCAGGCAATCTAGGATGTGTGTGTGTGTGTGACATTTGGTGAGAGAGGACACGTTGATCCGCCTGAGTGGACAAATGGACACCGTAGAGCGAGTTATATGTGTCCCTCCCATTGTGGCGGCGTGTCCTCTTATAAACTCTGGTCTCTCTCTCTCTCTCTCTCTCTCTCTCTCTCTCTCTTTTTGGTGCACAATTTTCTCAGACTTCTTTCATACTTATTTCCAGGTTCTTTCATACTTGTTTCCAGGTTTAGGTCGTTCCCCTGTTATGGTGAGAGAGGATGCTATTCTTTATAAGCGTCGGAGTTCTGAACGCGATAGATCCAGGAAATAAAAGAGAGAGCACTGTACTGTATCTCGGACCCGTGTGATAATGAGTACTCTTAATTCATTATTTTATGGGAGTTAAGGCCGCACGCTCTGGTATGGGCCGGTGTATTTGTGTTAAGGTATTTACGAAAGCTTTTTTCCTATGATGGGGGAAACTTGAAGCAGTTAAGTCTTATTTATTATTTATTTTCCCTCTTCTATTATTATCATATTGGACCAGAAGGTGGGATGGTGCACAACTGAACGCCCGCCCAAAGAAAGTTTTTGAACAGTTTGGAAAAGTTTCTAAAGATATATTTTCTCCACCTCCTCAAACTCACTTTCGCTTCTTTAAAAATTCCCATTATATTAACCTTCCGTATATTGGATATTTAAGATTTTTTTTTTATTATTATATATTTCTGAAGAAACTCTGGAACGTTGTGAAGGAGTCATATCCACACGTCAGCTTCCGTATCGTATCGTCAATTGTTTTCATTTCGTGGAACTTTCGCCCTGTGACGTGAGGTTCCGCTGTTGGGGTTGTAATACTTGAAGCTTGAGTCACACTCCACTTAAGTTTAAGAATCATGGAACACTTTTAGGAAAGTTCTGTTGTTTTGTTCACCCCGTCAGTAGCCTCTGCCCCTTACACACTTGATTTGCATTATTATTATTATAGTTGTTGTTGTCGTTATTATTATTATTATTGTTATTATTATTATTATTATTATTATTATTATTATTATTATTACTATTGTTATTATTATTGTTACTTATTATTATTGTTATTATTATTATTATTATTATTATTATTATTGTTATTGTTATTATTGTTATTGTTATTATTATTATTATTATTATTATTATTATTAGTTATTATTATTGTTATTATTATTATTATTGTTATTATTATTGTTAGTATTATTATTATTAGTGTTGTTGTCGTTATTATTATCATTATTATTATATAAAGCACAATACAGTAACTTTTATGTAACTACCGTACTGTTACAAACTGCAGGTAGCTGGGAGTGTAATTTTCTTAATTTATTTGGTCATATATTTCACCAACACCGTTTAACTGGTCGTTTTACGTACTGTTCACTCTATTACCATAACAGCTCAAATTACACCCTTGTTACGGCGTATTTTACTGTAATTATCGTAAATATTTCACTTTGTGCGACAACAAACTATTTTTTCTTTTGTTATTGAGCACCGTGCTTTAACTACCAGGGTTATTGAGCACCGTTCCCTGGGTCTTTGTTTTAGGTGCTTTAACTGCCAGGGTTAAGTTCCTGAAAAGAGTGTGTGTGTGTGTGTGTGTGTGTGTGTGTGTGTGTGTCGTAAAATAAACAATATACATATTTTATCTCTCTGGATCTTATTTTTTTATGCCTTCGTGTTCAGCCTTGAGTCGAGTTATGTATCTGGTAGGTAAAAATAATGTCCCTTTAGGCTTTCTTGGCGACCGTAAAAGATGGCGCTCTTGAATTTATAATCTACTTTGATATTGAACGACGTTTATCTCTCTCTCTCTCTCTCTCTCTCTCTCTCTCTCTCACTCTCTCTCTCTCTCTCTCTCTCTCTCTCAACACTGCTTATGTAACAATGTTTTTTTTCCTGTGTATTTCTCTCTTTCGTTATTGCTGTTTTGTGTAAAGTTTTGAGGTGATGATGTCGTTAGCTGAGCCCTCGTTCGGGTTGAGTTTGACGTCACTAGAGACATTTGGGTTGAATCGACGTCACGAGAGGTGCCATGTTGAGTCTTGACGTCACAGGAGGCGTTATGTTGAGTCTTGACGTCACGGGAGGCGCCTTGTTGAGTCTTGACGTCACGAAGGTTTGTTTACCTCTTGAGTGTGACAACTTTACCTCTTGAGTGTGACGACTTGACCTCTTGGGTGTGACGACTTGACCTCTTGAGTGTGACGACTTGACCTCTTGAGTGTGACGACTTGACCTCTTGAGTGTGACGACTTGACCTCTTGAGTGTGACGACTTGACCTCTTGAGTGTGACGACTTGACCTCTTGAGTTTGACGACTTGACCTCTTGAGTTTGACGACTTGACCTCTTGAGTGTGACGACATGACCTTTTGAGTGTGATGACTTGACCTCTTGAGTGTGACGACTTGATCATAGGGGTATACTTTACACGAGGGATAAAGTCATCGTATTCAATAGATTAAGTCATCGTACTCAAGGTATTTTAGTCATCGTACTCAAAGGTAGTCGTTGTACTCAAGGGGGTTCATATATCTTAACCAGTGTACTCATAGGGTTGGTATTGAACTGAAGGGTTAAACAAAATACCAGGGTGTGTGGTTGTGATGGTGGTTGGCGAGTGGTGGTAGTGGTTGGCGAGTGGTGGTAGTGGTAGGTGAGTGGTGGTAGTGGTAGGTGAGTGGTGGGGGTGGTAGGTGAGTGGTGGTAGTGGTAGGTGGTATACTGATAAGGTAGGTGGTGGTGGCAGTGTTAGGTGAGCGGTGGTGGTAGGTGGGTGGTAGTGGTAGGTGGGGTAATGGTGGTAGGTGGATGGTTGAGTGGATAGATGCGGGTACTGACCATTGTCTCCACCTCACAAACTGTCTCGCGTCCGTCACTAAGTAGACTTGGCGCCGATCCCTGTCTCACTTAACCTGTCACAACCCTGTCTCACCCCAGCACCCTTCTCACCCCAGCACCCTGTCTCACCCCAGCACCCTGTCTCACCCCAGCACCCTGTCTCACCCCAGCTCCCTGTCTCACCCCAGCTCCCTGTCTCACCCCTGATAAGTGTGTAAAGTATAAGTGTGTAAAAGTAAGTAAAGTGTTATAAGTATAAGGATTGGAAGCATTAGAATAAGTATGAGTAAGTGAGGATGTTGTGAAGTAGTGGTCAGGATGAGGGGGGGGGGGTACGATTGGGTAAGTATGACCTTCAAGTGCCAAAAGGTTAAGGTATTTAGTAGCTGGACAAAATAGTATACTTAACCCTGGACAAAATAGCATGCTTAACCCTGGACAAAATAGTATGCTTATCCCTGGACAAAATAGTATGCTTAGCACTGAACAAAATAGTATACTTAACCTTGGACAAAATAGTATGCTTAACCCTGGACAAAATAGTATACTTAACCTTGGACAAAATAGTATGCTTAACCCTGGACAAAATAGTACACTTGACCTCGGACAAGATAGCACATTTGACCATGGAAAAAATGTTAGTTGTTGTCAGATAGTGGTGTTGTCCGAAAGCAGTAGTTGTCAGGTGGTAGTTGTTGTCCGGTGGTGGTGGTTGTCAGGTGTTAGTTGTTGTCAGATGGTGGTAGTTGTCCGATGGCAGTATTATCAGATGGTGGTTGTTGTCAGATGGTGGTAGTTGTCCGATAGCAGTAGTTGTCAGGTGTTAGTTGTTGTCAGATGGTGGTAGTTGTCCGATAGTGGTGGTTGTAAGATGGCAGTATTATCAGATGGTAGTTGTTGTCAGGTGGTAGTGTTGTGTGATGGCAGTGTTGTCAGGTGGTGGCAGTGTTGTCAGCAGGTGGGTGAGGCAGTAGGAAGCGGGATAACTCGGTAGTGCTGGTGAACCAAGAACCTCTTTGTCCAAGCTATTGATTTTCACCCCAGTAATCTGCCTCGAGGACCACCTGCTGGAGGAGGACCTTCAAACACCACCCCAGGAAACCTACCTCTGCCCACCCCCCCTTCTTCCCCCTCCAAGTGCTGAGTGGAGGAGGAGAGGAAAGGGAGTGGAGGGGAGGAGGAAGAGGTGGAAGGAGTTAACAAGAGGTCTGCCACCTGGAGTCCATTGAGTGGGAGGGAGTTGGGAGGAGGGAGAGAGTGTTTGGAGGAAGGAGAGGGAGTCGGGATGGTGGGAGAGGGAGTTGGGAGGAGGGAGAAGGAGGTGGGAGTTGGGAAGAGGGACAGGTGGGAGGGGGGAGGAGGCACAGTTGGGAAGAAATTATTATTACTAGGGGAAAAAAAACATTTCCGTTGGTGTAATAATAGAAATTATTATTTTTTCTTCCCTTCTCTTCCCTTTCTTCTTTTCGTGTTCTCAGTAGAGCTTAGAAGGTGTGACGGCTTACGGTAATGTGAAAGCCTGTTGTGTAAATGTGTGCTGGAAGTATATTGGATGGGTTGTGGAGGTACACAGGTGTATTTCACGTGTCTTGGAATTATCCCTGAAAGTATGCTGTAAGTGTCCGCTGGGTGTATTGGATAGGTCTTGTTGATGTCCCACGGCGCCTCTGGAAGCTTATTGGTACGGAAGACCGACGGTACCTGGCAGCGAGCAACCAATCCCAGCCCGGGCCTCCTGAGCTGCACGTAACTCATTCACCAATCACGAGGCATCTTTTTTTTTTTTTCCTTTTCCCCTATTCCCTTTTCCTTCTTTTTCCACACAAGACTTTATCCAAGACTTTAACCTCATCGTCAATCACAGACCAACGTTTATTTACTTACTGTGTTCATTCTTTATATCTAGTTAACTTAACCATTCGTAAATTGACCTGACCTAAGTGGGGTGTTGATAGAGGCGGGGTAAAGACACAGATAGGGTGTAGACAGGTAGGGTGTAGACAGAGCCAGGGTGTAGACAGATAGGGTGTAAACAGAGCCAGGGTGTAGACAGATAGGGTGTAAACAGAGCCAGGGTGTAGACAGATAGGGTGTAAACAGAGCCAGGGTGTAGACAGATAGGGTGTAAACAGAGCAAGGGTGTAGACAGAGCCAGGGTGTAGACAGGGGCAGCTCGGAGTCAGGGGGGACACACCAGTAGACCACCAACAAAAGGTCGCTCTCACTCAGGTTCCTCACTGTATATTATGAAATGTTGTCACGGTTAATGCCATTATTATTATTATTGTTGTATACGTTTAATCCTACTTAAGACTTACTGATCAGTATACAATGCAAAGAAAAAATAAATCACTCGTATCCCTTAAGAGTCAGTTGAGTTGGTGAAATGTTTGTTTACTGAACTCGGCGTACCAACCCATAAACCTCTCGGCTAATTATACTCACCTGTTCACAGTACTACCTGAAGTGACGTATAGGGTTCTAAGTTACCTGTAATAATAACGTAGGAACTTAATTATTTAGTTTCAATTGTTATATTTTAAATTACATTGAGTGAAAGAGTATTTATATATATACACCGGTGAGAGAGAGAGAGATTTTACTGATATCTTTTATAACTTGAAACTAATATTATATCGTTCTTATGAAAAAATCGTTTAATGACATCAGTTCTATATAGGAAGTATTGTGTTTGTATCTTACGCCAAAATCTTCACCATACGATAATTCTTCATGACAGAACTGTGTGTGTGTGTGTGTGTCTAGACATGGTTAACGACGGGACTTTATGCGTCTGAATCTAAACCCAAAGTTGATCCAGCATAAGAGCAAGAAACACCGGAGGCAGGTGACAGATGAGAGGAGGAAGGCGGGTGAGGTTCTTGTGCTAGGCCAGACCTTGTGTTATTGTCGGAGACTGACGGCCCTTCAGGGGTTTTTTTTTTGTAGTGGTTCCTTCTCTTGCATCTCTCTCCCTACCAACCCTTCTGTTCTCGTTCCTCCCCCATAGGATCTCTTAACGCCATCATCGTTCGGTTCTTTACTCGGCCAAACTCTCTTCTTCACGTTCTTCAGATTTTTCCCTACCCCAGATCCCCATCATCCCCGCTGCTCGGCCCTCTCCCCGCCCACACATTCATTCTCCACTCGCCCACACTCATTCTCTCCTCATCCACTCTCATCCCCTCTCTCTTCACTTTATCCTCTCCACACCTGCTCTCTTCTCCCCTTGGTGGTTGCTTTACGCTGCTTGCTCCCCTCAACCGACTAATATTTGAATATATTAGTTGTGAATGAGGTACTGTCGTGTCACATGCCATACCCTGCCACACTTCACCGGGAGGGAAGGAGCTTAACACCTTAATAAGAACTGAACAGGTAAATCAGTTATGTATTGATGTAACCTTCTCAAGCTCGGCTGTGTAATGATGTTCATGTTTGCGTCGCACTTCGTCGTTATCTGTTGTAACACTTAATCCGATATCTGTTACTCCGCCCACTGGGAAACCGTGATTGTTATGTCGTAGTTATAACACGAGGTACTACCAATTCAACGCTTCTTCCCTTTCGCTAAACTACCACCGGACACTATAACAAGCTATTAAATCACTGAACAGGAGCAACGATGTAAAAGACGTTCACAATGACAACCGTCTTAATGTCGTGTCACAACTTGTGATATTCAAGGTCACATAAAGGATCATCTGAAGATTGACCCCTTAGCTTATTTCACCTGAAGATTAATCACCTTAATGTTATCTTAGAGGTTAGGTTAGGTTAGCGGTAAAATAAGCCGGGGGGCCAATCTTCAGGTGAAGTTAGCTAGGGTGGACAACTCTTCAGGTGATCCCAAATTAATATATACATCAACAGTGGTACAGGTGGGAAGGCGTCCACAAGACCATAACATCCTCTCTCTACCTGTGTGTTGGTGACGTGTTCATATTTATAAGTGTCTTTAACAAATCTTGGCCACTGAAGAAAACAATTTCTCTTGGCTATAACAGATACGGGGATTCAGGGGTGGAAAAGTGAACCAAAAATTACATGAAGTTTTGGAAATTTTTTGACAGTTGGGACACACGCCATCAAGTCCTGAAAGATAACACAGTGGTAATAGTTCTGTTAGTGGAGCCAAAATATTAACGACTCAACGGTTTAATCCATCCGGTAATGAACGTAACATACCGTGTGTAAAACAGCATTAGTGTTTATAGGTATGATAGATACGGAAATATATCAGTTAATGGATAAAAATGACAAACAAATAAGAAATATTATCGAGTTCCATCCCAGTTGTTACTAGTCGTTAAGGAGTCGTAGTGTTTTGTGTAAAGTTGATCAAAACATCATCAAGAAGTTAAGGGAAGGAAGTTATTGATTATTATCGCTCTTGAACGTGTGGCCACCAGTCCATTTGTGTACGTACATGTGAGTGAGGAGAGGAAGGGGGGTTAGTTCTATATACACCGCCTGGCAACATCTTATCAGTTATCAGTCTTCAGTGGCCCCCATACTGAATTTACTTTTATTATTATTATTATTATTAGGCTATGGTGGGTGAAGGAAGGGAAAAGGATTTGGCTTGCATGGGTTACTCTAGGCTAGGTTATTAGATTCTCTGTTCATATTAGACTAGACTAGATCTATTTAGGCTAGACTAGGTGTGGTTACGTTATGTTTGGCTAGATTTATAGAGGCCAGACATGCTTAGATTAGGCTAGAGAAGGTGGTGGTGGTGGTGTTGTTCTTCTCGACAAACAGACGATAGAGAAATACTTACATGTTTGTTTATATAATTTAGTGCGTGACGCTGACCCACTAACACACAACAACAGTATTCGGTGCAGCGCCTCAACACATCAGTAGTCGATGCACACAACATGATAACTTGTTTTGCTTGTTTTACCATAAGAAATTAGTAAGTAGATAAAACATTGATAATCTGATCGTTGTTGAATAAAGATCATTTCGTAGCTTTTGTTAATTGGGGGGTGGGGGGGGTGTGTGTGTTAAATCGTAGCTTTAACCATTTGATATGGAAGAGGATACTGTTTTAGACATCGGCTTATTAACGACTAGAAAAATTCATTAACCTAACCAATTCTAACAGATTTAATAAAACCTTACCCTAACTTTAACCACCAGAACGATAACGCAACGATATCGTAAGTTTTAACTACTTCTCTTTGTTTTTAGGCGACGTTAACCACTTCTCTCGTTGTTTACTTGACGACCTTAACCTCTCCTCTCGTTGTTTCATTGGCGACCTTAACCACTCCTCTATTGTTTACATGACGACCTTAACCACTCCTCTATTGTTTACATGACGACCTTAACCACTCCTCTATTGTTTACATGACGACCTTAACCACTCCTCTATTGTTTACATGACGACCTTAACCACTCCTCTATTGTTTACATGACGACCTTAACCACTCCTCTATTGTTTACATGACGACCTTAACCACTCCTCTATTGTTTACATGACGACCTTAACCACTCCTCTATTGTTTACGGGTCATCGTTTGCAGTATATGTATGAAGCTTCTCCCGGTGTTACCTCTTGACCCACTATCAAGATAAGATAAGGGACCTTGAGAGGGTGGGACAACATAACAAGTCAGTGTTGATAATGTGTTTTTTGCTTCTCCCTCTCCAATGACGTCACTGGGATACTGTCTTGAGGAGGGTGGAGTGTTGGGTTAGGTTAGGTTAGGTTAGGTTTGGTTTGGTTGCAGTGAGGTTAGTTTATTTTAGATTTGGAATGGGTCAAGTTAAATATAGTTAGGGGTAACACACCTTAATTATTGGATATAAACAATGACACGAACAGTAGTTGGGTGTCGAAGGGGAGTATAGATCAATCAGCACACCTCATGCCCGGTTTAACGTGGATTCTACCTTATAGCCTACGTGGTGGCCAGCTGTGGTGGGTTAAGGGGAGAAGTAACACAAGTCACTAAGGAACATAAACGCAAGTTGTACCAAAGTTGGCTCAGTTTAGGTGCGTTGGTCCCAGGAGTGTTGTGAAGTTGTCTCACCTCCCACTCGGCTCTCGCGGGGTGAAACATGTCGACTTTTATCTCCGGGTTGCATTACGTCCACACACACACACACACTCACACACACACACACACACTTTCTCTCTGTGTGAAGGTTAGTGCGATGGATTCTAGAGGAGATGATACGTTAGTTATGAACCAGAGTGACGGATTCTGGAAAGGTTTTGAAAGTTCATTATTTTTCTGGTTCGGGCGAAACATTTAAGAAAACTCCGTATGTCGTGTTCGTTGTTTATATAGGCTACAACGATACATTCCCAGGTATTGCGTTCGTAATTATTTTTACTTAAGTGGGAATAAACGTCAGCATATTATATCATTTTTAAGTTTTTTAATTTCATTTTATTTTTTTATTGTTTTGTTTTTATCTTCCCGTATCTTAATTTGAGAGACGTGGAGGAGACTTATTCATATTTACTCTTGAATTACGTTCCCGGGTTTTACTGCCAAGTGGGCTCCAGGGTTGAGGCCATAACTAGACTTGCCTCACTATATGTTCATTAATTCATTATTTACTGCCATAACAGATGTGTTCCACTGTAGTGTTCCTCTTCAACGATAAGTTCCACTCACACCCCACCCCACCCCACTCCACCCCACCCCACTCCACCCCACCCCACCCCACCCCACCCCACTCCACCCCACCCCACCCCACCCCACCCCACCCCACTCCACCCTCACCCCACCCCACCCTCACCCCACCCTCACCCCACCCCACCCAACTCTCACCTCACCCCCACCCTCACCCCACCCTCACCCCACAGCACCAGCTAGGAGGTACCACTTAGATATGTTCTCACAGCATCACTTAGGAGGACCACTTAGATACGTTCTCTCAGTACCAGTTAGGAGGGACCACGTAAATACGTTCTCACAGCACTACTTAAGAGGGACCACTTAGATACGTTCTCACATCACCACTAAGGAGGGACCACTTTGATACGTTCTCACAGCACCACTTAGGAGGGAAAATCTTGACCTGACGACTATGCTCCGAGACTCACACTAACGAATGTGCAAGACTCTTCCCCTGGTTGGCGCTCATCCAACAGGGGAAACACCCGGGCGAGAATAGCCTATTACACCGGGAGCTTTATCATGATAGTGAGCATAAATTGAACGCTCAATGACACCATTCACAACAGTTTTAACAGTAGTGAGCATTAGTGTAGCGGTGAGACAGATACAGGTAGTTAGACAGATAGACAGAGAGACAGAAC
The DNA here is from genome assembly GCA_958450375.1 of Homarus gammarus. Lineage (NCBI taxonomy): Eukaryota > Metazoa > Arthropoda > Malacostraca > Decapoda > Nephropidae > Homarus > Homarus gammarus. Next base: position 145,660 of record CAUDMG010003190.1, on the reverse strand, counting down.
TGGCATTATAGTGGAAAACGCGAGTACAGGAAGTGGGTGGGAGAGGGTGTGAGGTAGAAGGCGGGTGGGAGAGGGTGTGAGGAGGAAGGTGGGTGGGGAGAAAGGTGAATGAGGGGGTGAGGAGAGGGAAGGTAAGTTAGGAAGGTTGGTAATGGTGCTCCTGATAATTCCAGTTGCTCTCTCTCTCTCTCTCTCTCTCTCTCTCTCTCTCTCTCTCTCTCTCTCTCTCTCTCTCTCTCTCTCTCTCTCTCTCTCTTTACTGTTCTCAACTATTTTCTTTATTCTCATTTCCCTCCTTACCTCCCTCTCTTCCTTCCTCCCTCCCTCCCTCCTCCCCTCTCCCCTGGGCCGCAGATAAAGACGCCCCCCGCAGCATTATAGGGCTATAATGTGGGGCGAGATACGATCTTGGGAATATTTGTAGGACCATTGTGCAGTAAAGCTGTTATTGTTGTCCCTGCTGCACCGAGGGAGGGAAGGAAGGAAGGAAGTCTTGGTGGTGCTGGCTCTCTTGCTCTCTCTCCCTCCTTCCCTCCCTTTCCTGTGTCCATCCATTCCCTCCCTCTCTCCTCTCCCCCCCCCCTCTCTTCTGCATTCGTCTGTGTCCCTCCCTCCTTCCCTTCCTTCCTTCCCTTCCCTCCCTCCCTTCCTTCTCCCTCCTTCCCTCCTCCCCCCTTCCATCCTTCCCTCCTCCCTCCTTCCATCCTTCCCTCTTCCCTCCTCCCTCCCTCCCTTCCCTTCCTTCATCCCTTCCCTCCCTTCCTTCTCTCCTCCCTCCTTCCCTCTTCCCTCCTCCCTCCCTTCCCTTCCTTCTTCCCTTCCTTCTCTCCTCCCTCCTTCCGTCCTAGATGGTGAGGTGTGAGGGAGGGGTGAGGTGTGAGGGAGAAGATTGCATTAAATTCTAGTTCATTTTTCTTATTCTTCCTCTTACTCTTCTTCACTTCTTCTCCTTCTCTTTCCTTTCTTCCCCTCCTCCTCTCCTACTCTTCCTCCCCTTCCTCCTCCTCCCCTCTGCTCATCCTATTATTCATTTGGTTAATTTAATTTCTTTCCAGCTTGATTTTAATATATAAATTATGGTGTAGGGGAGCTGTGACCTCCTCCTCCTCCTCCTCTTCTCATTCTTCTTGTTATTATTGTTATTTTGTTGTTCTTTTTCGTCTTCATCTGTTTCGTGTTGTTATTGTTTTTATTTTGTTGTCTTTTCCTCTCACAGTAAACAAGGTGTAGTGTCTCAGTGTTGAAGCCACCTTATATAACGTAGTAGTAATAGTAGTAGTAGTAGTAGTAATAGTAATAGTAGTGGTAGTAGAGAAGTGTTGGGTGTGCCGCATCAACCAGCATGATAAACATGGTTTAAGGGGCTCTCCTAACAGCGGCATTACGTGCCTGGCATGTAATGACTCTCTCTCTCTCTCTCTCTCTCTCTCTCTCTCTCTCTCTCTCTCTCTCTCTCTCTCTCTCAGTAACAGATGGGTAGGTTACGGGGCGGGGTGGGGTGGGGCGGGGCAGGGAAGGGTGGAGGTTGGCCAGTGTCAACACAGCCCCGGGGAAGTAAACGTGTTGTGGGTGGAGGAAGAAAGATGTATGACGTTGGGCGGCCATAAATGATTGGCCGCCCACTTGTTATCGATTACCAATGAGGGATTTGTGGGCGGCCTTCCTCTGACCTGACCCCTGGCTGCGGCCCTAAGACCCTCTCCCGGGCCCTTATACTCCTCCCCTCTAATATTCCTCCCCTCTAATACTCCTCCCCCCTAATACTCCTCCCCCCTAATACTCCTCCCCTCTAATACTCCTCCCCTCTAATTACTCCTCCCCTCTAATACTCCTCCCCTCTAATTACTCCTCCCCTCTAATACTCCTCCCCTCTAATACTCCTCCCCTCTAATTACTCCTCCCCTCTAATACTCCTCCCCTCTAATACTCCTCCCCTCTAATACTCCTCCCCTCTAATACTCCTCCCCTCTAATACTCCTCCCCTCTAATACTCCTCCCTTTTAATACTCCTCCCCTCTAATACTCCTCCCCTCTAATACTCCTCCCCTCTAATACTCCTCCCCTCTAATACTCCTCCCCTCTAATACTCCTCCCCTCTAATTCTCCTCCCCTCTAATACTCCTCCCCTCTAATTCTCCTCCCCTCTAATACTCCTCCCCTCTAATACTCCTTCCCTCTTAATACTCCTCCCCAGTAAGAGGTGAGGAGAGGGCAGTAAGATGTGAGGTGAGGGCAGTAAGAGGTGAGGAGAGGGCAGTAAGAGGTGAGGAGAGGGCAGTAAGAGGTGAGGAGAGGACAGTGAGGGGTGAGGAGAGGAGGACAGTAAGGGCACTACCTATCTACAGTATATGTGTCACTGGGCGGCTGCTGGTAACTCCTATTTAACGAACTATATTGAGGGAAGGAAGTCTATTATATCGAGGTTAGGTTAGATGTGAAACCTCCATCTAACGAATTTATATAAGAGATGAAAGTCCTTTATATCGAGGTGTCCATTAGTTAACCCCCCAGTGTAAAGGATTATACGGTGAGATAAGGGGGGAGACGTTGAGGACCCCATTACTAGATGGCGGTGAAGGCAGCGTCCCGTCTCTCAAACACCTCCTGGAGTCACACAAGTTTGCAACGTAAACATTCCCTCGTGACTGAAGCTCTCAAGAATATATAAAGTTATTTGATTTACGATAAAACACGAAAATAAAATTACAAAAAAAAAGAGAGAGTTTATTTTATGGAGAGTTAGTGATTATTATTTGATGTGTAGGAGGGAATATTGTCGCTTGTATAGAGAAGAGGAAGTTGTTGAGGAGGGGAGTTCCTGCACTGAGGCGAGGTGCGATGAATACAAGATGAGAGGCAGGGAGGTGTTGGTATGTTGTGGCTGTGAAAGTTGTAGTGGTGACAAACATTGCAATAGTGTATATACCTCTTGGGTTTAGGTTGGCTGTGGGGTGATGGATGATGGATGTGGGGTGATGGGGTGATGGATGTGGATGGGGTGATGGATGGGGGTGACTACACGATACTCTTGTAGGAGGTGAAGAAGAAGAAGAAGGAGGGGGTGGTGATGGCTGTGTGGGTGTGTGTGTGTCTTGTCGTTAATAAGTTATATAGATTTAGTCGGTAGCTTGTGGAGGGGGTGGGAGAGCCGGGGGGTGTGGGTGTGAGAGCCGGGGGGGTGTGAGAGCCGGGGTGAGAGCCGGAGTGAGTGTTTCGAGGAATGTTAGTGAGGGGTAAAGATGGTAATTACTACAGTCAAGTGTTTAGGCGAATGTTGTGTCGGTAACTTAGAGATGTGCTGAGGTCCTTAAAGATTACGAGGCTGCTAGTATGTACGGTGTGTTGGTCCAGGAGGCTGCTAGTATTTGCGGCGTGTTGGTCCTGGAGGCTGCTAGTACGTACCGTGTATTGGTTCAGGAGGCTGCTAGTATGTACGTTGTGTTGGTCCAGGAAGCTGCTTGGCTTCTAGTAGGGTGGTTAAGACGTGAAATGTGAAACAGCGCCACCACCCCTACAGGAGACGACCCCCCTTAAGTTAGGGTGGTAAGGGAGGCCGCTATCCCTGTACCACTAATGGCTACAAGTTATCCTAGCCTAACCTGACGGAATTAAATTGGTCTGTCACAGAACACCAGATGACCCGCCATCTCTCGGGAATTCCACTACTGCGGGAAACACTTGCTTCTTTATTGTGTTGATATCACTGATCTTCTTCTAATGTTTATTGGACTGAGGACACCACTGTTGTTACACACACACACACACACACACACACACACACACACACACCAAAATGAGAAAAGTCAAACCGTAGAAGGTGTTGAGTCATCGTCATGTTGTAGAGAAAGAAAAAAAGATGAAAAATTGGTAGAAGAAAGACCGTAAAAAGGAGCCGGAAGCCAGACCTTGTTGAAGCATCATGAAATATTAATGGCAATAAGAATTTGCTTCTAGATATATAAAGAGGCCAGGGAGGGAGCTGCACCAGGGCGTTACAGGGACCCATATATATCTGAGATCGATTAATATCGTTGAAAGCGAAGAGGAAATTAGTTTATGATAAGTTTTATGACGGAGGAGATGACAGGTAAGGACGATGGCTCTCCTGTTGAATGGTCAATAAACCTGATCCATTTTTTTGAAAGGAGGGGAGGGAGGGGGCGGGGGATTGAGAGGGTGAGGGTGATGATGGAGGAGAGGTTGAGGATGGGGGAGGGAGGGGGCGGGGGATTGAGAGGGTGAGGGTGATGATGGAGGAGAGGTTGAGGATGGGGGAGGGAGGGGGCGGGGGATTGAGAGGGTGAGGGTGATGATGGAGGAGAGGTTGAGGATGGGGGAGGGAGGGGGCGGAGGATTGAGAGGGTGAGGGTGATGATGGAGGAGAGGTTGAGGATAGGGGAGAGATGAGTGACGGGGGTGACCAAGTACACACCTCACACACACAGTAAGGCTGACCAAGAACTACTCGAACACTGTGAGTCAGTCAGTCAGGCATAGAGCTGAATGACGCAGGTGATAAGATATAAGTATGCTTTGCTCACGGCTATAGGCACAGACTTGCTCGTTGATGATGAATATTGTTTAGTAAGGATAGTAATAATAGTAAGACTAGCCTTAGCCTTATATTTGAGAGGAAGGTACACGGGATCAGTGACCTCAGAGCACTAGACAAGATACAATGATATAGTAATAGGTAATTTAGGGTGCACCTGGACCACCCCGCGTACACTGTTGTCATACGCATCTGAGGGCCAAGTGTGTGTTAGAGAAAGTGGGGTGACAGTGCCATACAGGGGTGCCAAGGATGGTGCCAGTGTAACGTGAGGATACTGAGAGGTGGGGGGGGGGATGAGTCGCTCTCTCTCTCTCTTCAAAGGCGATGAAACAAGATTACAGGAGGAAGTGTATTAATAGTTCGGAAATTGAAGAAAGTGGAGAGGGAGGCAGCAGTAGTTGGTGAGCTGACTTCATTGCCTTGAGGTGTGAAGGGTACTGGAAGGGGGGGAGAGGAGGTGCCTGAAGGGGAGGAGGTGCCTGAAGGGGAGGAGATGCCTGAAGGGGAGGAGATGCCTGAAGGGCAGGAGATGCCTGAAGGGGAGGAGATGCCTGAAGGGGAGGAGATGCCTGAAGGGGAGGAGATGCCTGAAGGGGAGGAGGTGCCTGAGGGGGAGGAGGTGCCTGAATGGGAGGAGATGCCTGAAGGGGAGGAGGTTCCTGAAGGGGAGGAGGTGCCTGAAGGGGAGGAGATGCCTGAAGGGGAGGAAGTGCCTGAAGGGGAAGAGGTGCCTGAAGGGGAGGAGGTGCCTGAAGGGGAGGAGTACCCAGTAGTGTTACCCCAGACAAAACTCACCTCCGGGTACAACAAGCTGCCAGTACCCCACACTAACCTTATACACCTCCTCCTCCTCCTCCTTCTTGACGCCTAGTGGATGGTGATACGATTTTAATTTGCTTGTAAATACAGTTAGCATAAAATATAACGGCGGAAGGCGGTAGCTCAAGGATAATACGTTTTTAATCACCGCTTGAGTAGTGTATGAATAAAGCAAAGATTAACACACTCTCTCTCTCTCTCTCTCTCTCTCGTTGTCGTAAATGAAGTAAACAAACTCTCTCGTTCCTTTTACTGTGAATAAAGTACAAAAAAATTCTTTAGTACCATTGTAAAAAGAACACACAAAAAACTCTTCTGCATGTTGGCGTTTTTTCTTGGCGTCGTGTGTAGGCCTCCCCCTTCTTCCCCCCCTTCCCCCCACCCTCCCTCCTCCTCCTCCCTCTCTCCCATCCCCCCTCCTCCCATCCCCCCACCCTCCCTCCTCCTCCCTCACTTTCCTACACCTCGGCAGTGTCCTCAGAAGGTGTTAAAGGTGTAGTACAGTATACCATAAGTTCCCCCGTGTACCGAGACAGTGTAGATGCATCTATTTGGCTCACATAACACCCCCAAAAATTTTCCCAACCAAACACCGTGCCCCAAACATCAGAGAGAAGGAGACGCCCAAGAGCTGCCCTGATACACCTTACTACTGTACCCACTCGTTACAGTCATCTCCTTGGTTACAGTCATCTCCTTGGTTACAGACAGACAGACAGACAAATTAGATGGTTGCTATATCGCCCTGTCCAGAAGTAGGAGGAGAGGAGAGAGAGAGACGGGAGAAAAAGTTTGAACTGAAATTAACAACTTGAAGGGAAAAACAAGAATGGTGGAACAAAAAGAAAGGAAGGAAGGAGAAGAAAGGAAAGGGAACAAATAAAAGAGGGACTGAAAAGGAAAATGATAAGGAAGAAAACTCGTAGAAGTAAAGAAAATGACCATGAAAAAAAATGAAGAAAAGGGAAATAAAAAAAAGAAGAAATGAAGACGAAAATGAATTAGAAAGGAAGAAAACAAAAGGAAGGAAAGAATGAAAAATGAAAAGGAGGAAAAAATCGAAAGAAGAAAAAACAAATAAAGAAAAAAGGAAGAAAAGAGGAAAGGAAGAGGGAGAAGCGAAATTAAGATGGAAAGAAAGAAAACACATAATGGCGCTGGGAAAGGCGGAAAAGAATGAAGGAAATAAATTAGAGTCGGGAATAAAACTTCCCTTGTCTCTCTCTGTCTTTGTTCCTCGGGCCACCACACCGCCTTCTTCACCAGGTACATGTGTGGCCCGGGTCCTTCTGTGGCCCGGGTCCTTTTGTGGCCTGGTCGTCCTCTTGTGGCCTAGTCATTATCTTGTGGCCCGGGTCGTCCTCTTGTGGCCCGGATCGTCCTCTTGTGGGCCGAGGCCTCCTTCTGTGGCCTGGGGTCCTTCTTATGTAGTCCTGGTCCCCCTTCTGTGGCCTGGGTCCCCCTTCTGTGGCCCGGGTCCTGTGGCCCGGGACCACCTCCTGTGGCCCGGGTCGTCCTGTGGCCCGGGACCTCCTTCTGTGGCCCGGGTCCTCCTGTGGCCCGGGACCTCCTTCTGTGGCCTCTCACCGACAAATTACTCGCTGAGGATATACGACATGACGTCACTATGAGAAAGAGAGATGGGTGGGCGGGGGAGGTGGACGAGAGAGAGAGATGAAGGGGGAGGAGAGAAGATAGCAATAGGAAGAGTTAGAGAGTGATAAAAGAGGGTAGAAGGAGACATAGAAGGAAAAGAGATAATTACCCGAGAAAAGGGGAGGAGAGAGAGATATCGTCACGACTTAACAACTTCACACAATAAATGTATCTCGAATGTAAATGAATCTTGGGATACAGCTTCGTGTCCTGACCAACTGAAGTCGACACATTGTAAGTGTTTTCTAAGTCTGTCTACCTCTGTTATGATTCTTGTTCTGTAATTGACATCTTTGGCCTAAGTCATCAGTTTTACATTTAACTTTTAGTGTTTTGTCAAGGTAATGGTAACGCAGGTGTAAGAACCCAACAGACACCTAGATTGTACAGGTGGGAGAGTGAGGGGTGTGTGTGTGGCTCGTCTTGTGTTGGTTGTCCCGTTAAATCTCCTCCTGCACTCTACCATGCGTTGAGAGGAAGGTGAAGGCTGGGAAGGTTTACTAACTTACTTGCAGGAACCTCAAGTGGTGAAGGTGAGGAGGAGGAGGAGGCCAAGAGGTGGTATATGCCACTTGTGTTAATGTAGCACACCACTACTACCTCCCCACCACCACCATCTTCCGGCTGGCCTCACACCGCCACTCACCTGTGCAGGCAAACAGCGGCTGCGGGAACCCTTCACTAGGGATTATCAAGGATTTGCCTTACTGTTGGTTGACACAAGTTCCAGTATAGAGGCGAGGCGGCTTGTGAGGCCTGGCGGTGGACGGACAGTTAAGTGCTCCGTCAATATTTGCTCCCCACTTACATTAGTCACAGACGGTTGATATGGACGGTAGAGTATAAGGTGGTTAAGAGGGTAGTGTGTATTAGGACGATGTGTGCGTGGTGGGGGGGGGGGGGGGGAGTAAGAGGTGAGCTTGGCGTCTCCTTTAGGTTCGTACTATCAGCACAATCGACCTCCCTGATGTACAATAGGTCGTCCTTCCCCTAGAGTTTGAAGTGGTTCCTGCCTCTTGGATGTTGTGCACCAAGGCAGCTTAATCTTCACTCGGGAACCTCTAAGAGAAGACCATCCGAATGTGGCGGTGGAGAGAGAGAGAGAGAGAGACTGGACTAAACTGGAATGGACTGGTTAGAACTGTAGGAGTGTTATGTGAGGAAGGTGGGATTGTCCTATAACCCCGCCTCTCAATTTCCTGACTGGATTTAAAACGTTTTGATTAATTATCGGCAGTGCATCTTCCTTTCCTCCTTCCCTCATACAGTACTTTCCTCCTTCCTGCATGCTGACGTACTTTCTTCCCCGGCCTTTTCCCCATCCTCCCTGCTGACACACACACACACACACACACACACACTCTAGGAAGGGGAAAAAAAAGACAATAAAAAAAAATACATTAAAACAGCTCCGTGTTTTAACTCTTCTCCCACACTCCAGCGATCTCCACCATGCTGAGTCTGGGCTTGTTGTTGAGTGTACTTGTGTAGGTGTTACGTGACCTCCCCCCCCCCCCCCCCGTCTCTCTGGCATAGAACATTCCATCGAGCTACCTGTATCTTTCTGTCTGTGTGTACAAGATAACGTTTTTGTGGGATGTTTACTCGTGTTGTGTTGTTTGTGTTTTTATGCATTACCTGAGTGAGTGTTGTGAAGGTGTATATGTCCAGGTAGCTACTGTGTGTCTGTGTTTAGTGTTAACAGGATGTAGTTAGTCCAAGGTGTTGTGTTGTCTAGGTGAGAGGAGGAAGTTGTCATGACGCAAGAACTCGTAACAGGGAAGAAGAAGAAGAAGAAGAAGCAGCGTAGTGGTGAAGGTCAGTGTGGTGGCAGCAGGTGATGGCAGGAAAGACAAGCGGAAGTTCCCGGAGCACTACCTCACTCTTCCTTCTCACTTATTCTGGTGACGTGGTGGCCACTCCCTCACCACACCTCACACACACACACACCTACCTACCTCTCCTTCACGACCCCCAGTAAGGGTCAGTAGTGTGTGTTGTGGTGGACTGTTAACAGGTTACTGAGAGTGAGCCTTTACGTGTAAGTGATGGTGGTTCTACCTGTGTCAGTGGCTCTCGTTATGTTGTTTCCGAACTGAAGTCATAATAAACACTGATAAGAACTTGATACGGACAATAACGGTGATTGATGAACACAAGAACACGGACAGTTATTGGTGTTTGGAATTTGTGTGTTGGTGGAGTAGTGTGGTTGGTGGAGTGGTGTGGTTAATACAGTGGTGTGGTTAATACAGTGGTGTGGTGTGGTTGGTGGAGTGGTGTGGTTGATACAGTGGTGTGGTTGCTACAATGGTGTGGTTAAATTATCTACATACCTACCAAAAAAAAAAAAATTCCCTACGAACCAATAAAATAATACAAAATCCCTCCCATTTACAAGGATTTTTTCCCCTTCCTGTCTACACAAAAAAAACTCCACTATCTACTTAAAAAAAAAAAAAATTACCATTCTACCTAACCTAATTTTTTCCCCTCTCGTGAACACAAACCCAATCTTTTTTTTTTCCATCATTATAGCGAGATGTTCTAAAAATGTTCGTCGTGTTAACATTCTCAGTAAGTATCGCTCGGTGGATGGTGGTGATGGTGGTGGTGGTCTGGGATGTGATGTAAAGCAATTTGGAATATGATAGACAGTGGTGATTCTCTGACGTTGTGGTGAATTATGTATGAGTTCGTGGATTGTGGTGATGATTGTTTGTTGTTGTTTTCTCATCATCATCATCATCATCATCACTATACCACAAGCTCTCTTCATACACCAGCAACACTTCTCGTCTGCATATAAATGACCTCATTATACTTAATACTGAAAAGGGAAAACATTTACTTTGATGTGACGAGACATTAATCAGGGTTCTTACTGCAGAGATAATAATAATAATAATAATAATAATAATAATAATAATGATAAAAATAATAATAATGATAATAATAACAATGATAATAATGATGATGATAATTTATTCCCGTGTAGTGTGGTTTTATGGGTAGTCGACTTCACCATTTCAGATTTGTACTCTGTAATGTTCATAGTTTTCAAAGTATAAATTTCACATGAATGATATTTAATTATATACTTTGATAATATCTAAAATTATCAATAGTGTCGACAACTGAACCTAGTGTCTAATATTATAGGTAGTGTCGACAACTGAACCTAGTGTCTCATATTATAGGTAGTGTCGACAACTGAACCTGAGGTCTAATATTATAGGTAGTGTCGACAACTGAACCTAGTGTCTCATATTATAGGTAGTGTCGACAACTGAACCTAGCGTCTCATATTCTAGGTAGTGTCGACAACTGAACCTAGCGTCTCATATTATAGGTGGTGTCGACAACTGAACGTAGTGTCGACAACTGAACCTAGCGTCTCATATTATAGGTAGTGTCGACAACTGAACCTAGTGTCTCATATTATAGGTAGTGTCGACAACTGAACCTAGTGTCTCATAGGTAGTGTCGACATAGCTACACCTACACACTCGTCATCTCGACTGGGATAACCTGCCTGTCCTCTGTGTTTTAATGAGAGAGGATGGAGGATAAAGCTTCAGGCATCGTGATAGTTTGTCCTTTTACTGTGTGTGTGTGTGTGTGAGAGAAGTAGGTCAGGGAAGATCAGAGGTGAGGCTGCATGTATATCCTGGTGGTGTTACAAGTTAGTTAATATGTTTCTGTGGTCGTGTCTGTAGAGTTTACTGTATGGTGGTATGGGCTGTAGGGGTAATAATTCATACATACATACAGGCATACGTACATACAGTTTGTGTGTGTGTTTTATGGCATAATGAATGGTGGAAAGGTTTAAACAGAGAAGTGTTGACAGATGTAGCCAAAAGGTGATGTTAGTTTGTTCCTTTGTTGACATATTTACCGTACAGTAGGTGAGAAACACTACTAACTTGTTATTGTGTTGACAGGTGAGAAACACTACTAACTTGTTATTGTTTGTTGTGCTGACAGGTGGAGGTGAGAAACACTACTAACTTGTTATTGTGTTGACAGATGAGAAACACTACTAACATGTTATTGTTTATTGTGTTAACAGGTGAGAAACACTACCAATTACTTGTTTTGTTATGTTGACAGGTGAGAAACACTACTAATTACTTGTTTTGTTATGTTGACAGGTGAGAAACACTACTAACATGTTATTGTTTATTGTGTTAACAGGTGAGAAACACTACTAATTACTTGTTTTGTTGTGTTGACAGGATGGGGTGTTTCGGGAGTAAGGAGAAGCTGTCTAAGGAGGACCTGGAGTTCCTCAAGACACACACGAGATACGACGAACAGATGATCAAGGAGTGGTATAAGGGCTTTAGGGTGAGTACCTCTCTCTCTCTCTCTCTCTCTCTCTCTCTCTCCTCTAACTAGTTTTACTCCTGACATTTACACGTTCTAAAAGGATTTCCCAAGGTACGATTTTTTTCTTCTCCTAATTGGACTTGTTAGTAAGTTGCTTCTCACCGCCTTCATCGTATTCACAGTAGTTGATTCTTAATGGTTCACAACGCTAAATGTTTACCCCCTAGGACAGGTCTTATAAGTGGCTCCCTCAAGCTGTGACATAATGGCGCTTCCACTAAAGGTCCTCTTGCTGTTCCTCCTCCTCCTCCTCCATTATGTGTCATCTCTAATTGGAAACACGAGAACAGATCCCACTGGTTCTTCTCCTGAGGTGCAACACACAGGTGGCTTCGTTAGGGGTCACACTTACACACGTCAATCAATCTCTCTCTCTCTCTCTCTCTCTCTCTCTCTCTCTCTCTCTCTCTCTCTCTCTCTCTCTCTCTCTCCCTCTCTCCTGATTGGCAATTTGAGAACACCGTCGTTAGCTCAGGTCACCAATCACAGGTATACTGTAGATGGATCCTCAGGGGCTGTCAGGTTATTTTTTTCCCCCTTAAGTTATGTCAGAAAAAATCTCTTGAGTTACGACAAAAAATTAGATTTTTGAAGGTTCGTAAGTTGTTTTTTTTTCACGAAGTTAATATCTGAGGAAGTAATTGATGGACTCACGTAAGTTATAAAGACAACGAGAGATATTGAAAGGTTCTTAAGTTCAATATTCCTTCGTTATATTTCAACGGAATAGGAAATGCGAACAAAATGAGTATTAATAATTTACTAAACTTACGAAACAAAGATGGATTCATTAATGTTCCTACGTCAAATTTTCCTTTTAAACTGACACGTATGGATGCCTATAACTGTCTTTTCTAAGCTACTGTATAAAGATGGCAAGTGACATGGTGTTATAATACGCTGTTCTAGGAAGCGTTTACTCCTCAGGTGATAGTCCCCTCAGCATATAGTCCTCTCAGCATATAGTCCCCTGAACACAGTCCCCTCAACACATAATCCCTTCTGCCTATACTCGTAATCCCCTCAATATATAGTCCCCTCACTACATAGTCCCCTCAATACATAGTCCCCTCAATACATAGTCCCCTCAATACATAGTCCCCTCACTACATAGTCCCCTCAATACATAGTCTCCTCAATACATAGTCCCCTCTATACATAGTCCCCTCAATACATAGTCCCCTCAATACATAGTCCCCTCAATACATAGTCCCCTCAGTTGCATCTGATGTGAATAACGAGACGTGAGGCTAAATTCACCCTATCTTACATCACACTCCTCCCCCATGATCATACACAGGTCGGGATGAGTCTCTGCCAACTGTGTGACTGTCTCACGTAACCAAACATCTCGTTAACATAAGAAGGGAAGCAACCCTCAGTCATCATAATAACTGTTGGTGGGTCACATGGCTCAGAGGTGAAGGACACAAGTGATTTTTTTTTTCATCAGGTCATCGGAAAAATCTTCATCTTGACGGAGAAACTGGATAATTGTCGGAGATAAAAGATGTTTATTATTTCTCGCGCCATTTACGGTCTCAGGATGATTCACTTATAATCATCCTTGTGTAGGAGTGGGAATTTTCCTCCCAGAATGGTGGACGCCCACCCCTTGAGAGATCCATTACTTGGCTCCTCATCCTGGATAACGTAACTCCACGGACCAGGTTCTCAAATGTTTCCAAGATGAAAAAGTCATGAAACTGAAGACGCAAGAATGTAGGTACAGTAACTGGTTGTCTTAAGCTTAGCCTTATATATAATGTCCAAAATGGTATTAAAATCACGTAGAGACTTATCTTTATTAGATAAATTACCCAGTTACTCTACAAAATTTACATACATAACCATACTAAAGAGTCTTCGTTAATTATCGCCCATAACTGTCAGTGAGTGAAGGGATCTCGTTAAAGGGTAGAGTCTCAGTTCAGTTCTGATCGCCTTATGAATATATTTTGTTTTTGTGATGCAGTAAAGTTGGGCCAATTACGTGCGTTCTTATACAACCAGGTACCAGGGATACTTAACGAACGAACCTTTGATATGGGAACTTGAACTCAAAAGCGGGTTTTTTTACTCTTGACTGGACGTAACAGAGTCTGGGTAGAATTTCGACGCCATAGTGTTTATCGTCTTTGTGTTGTTGTTTAAATAAGCCAGTTAGAGGGACACGTGACTCGGTAGGAGACGGTGTGTGTGTGGGGGGGGGGGGGGGGTTAGCCATCGGGTCTTGGTCACGTTCAGAGGTGATCGTAACTTTATGGTCGCTGTAGGTTGGTTGTCCTCTTGCCCCGGGTTCACCTCCTCTTCCCCGGGTCCGCCTCCTCTTCCCCGGGTTCGCCTCCTCTTCCCCGGGTCCGCCTCCTCTTCCCCGGGTCCGCCTCCTCTTCCCCGGGTTCGCCTCCTCTTCCCCGGGTTCGCCTCCTCTTCCCAGGTTGGTGGAGGCCAGTTAGACGCCACATGACCCGAGTGTAAATGGAGGCATCTTGCAGGTTCAACTTTATCCCGGCAGGTCGAGGCTTAGGGGCTCGTAAGGTCGTCTGCTCCACCCTTACCTGGCCCCCCTGCCCCCCGGCCACCTCCTCCCCCCGGCCGCCTACTCCCCCCCCGCACCCCCCCGCCCCCCGGCCACCTCATCCCCCAGCCTCCTACTCCCCCCTCCCATGCCACCTCCCCCCCCCCCACTCCCCCGGGCCACCTCCTACCCCCCCCAGCCACCTCCTCCCCCCCAGCCACCTCCTCCCCCCCAGCCACCTTCTCCCCCCCCCCAGCCACCTCCTCCCCCCCCCCCCCCCAGCCACCTCCTCCCCTTCCCCGGGCCAACTCCTCCCCTCCCCCGGGCCACCTCCTACCCCGCCATAACTCAACGCCCCAAAACGTATTACCTGTACCTGAAAATGTTAATTAAAATGGCGTCTACATGGCATTGAGACTGGATATGCTTCCTTCGTCGTAACTAGAGGGTGGAGATAAGACTACTAGTTAAGGTATAGTCCTGAAGTAAATATGACGCCATTTTGGTCCTCTTCCGTGTATTGTACCTGAAGTGAACTAGTTTGTTGTGGTTGCCTGGGATACAGTTGTTAGGGTGGAGCTCAACTGCCCTGATCAACGGGACTGTTCCTGCCTGTACGGTGGAGGAGAGTGTGTAAAGGTGCACTACACGTTAAGTCGGGGAGGGGGTAAGGTGGTAACTCACTTAGCTCTCACCTCAGCGTCCCAGGTTCGTCGATCAGCTCTGTAATGGTGACAACATACTGTACACACAATGGTAACATATATAAAAAGCCTTTTGTGTCTTAGAATATCTGCATTGTTAGTGCCGTGGGAGGGGGGGGGGGTGGATAGGGACGTGTGTCGATTCGATGACCTACACACACATACACAAGTGCAGATATTACCATTATTCGAGTGCAAATTTGGTGTTTTTTTAAGCGGCGTGTTTTCAGTAATTACAATATCATATAATATAATTCTTTTAACCTTGTATTAAATAATCCCTTGCCCCAATACATTAAACAAAAAACGTAAAATAATATTGGATGTGTTTTTAAATGACCTGTTTTTAATAAATTACTGTAATATGAACCGCAATTTGGGTCCGTCTCCTGAAAAAAAAAAAATGTTGAATAAAACTGGCTAGCGTTACTGTATGAGTCTGGTGTTATGGGTGAGTTAGCGTGGTGAAGGGTGGTGGGTGTTGTTACGCCTTGCCGAGGTCTACGGGGTGATTTAATAATTGATAACGCAGCTCTCATACCTCTTCCAAGATCTCCTGCAACAGATAACGGGAAATAGTTTTTGTCTGGGATTACGTCAACCCGTGTGTGTGTGGGGGGGGGGGGGGCTGGTGTATGTCTTGGCTAAAACACATACTCTCTCTCTCTCTCTCTCTCTCTCTCTCTCTCTCTCTCTCTCTCTCTCTCTCTCTCTCTCTCTCTCTCTCTCCACGGTAATCAATGATCAGTCTATCTTCGGCTCACTGATCACCCAATATTTTCCTCTCATTGAAATTCTTCCTCTAGTTGTTTGGCCTCATTGTTTATACTTGATTGGTAATATGTAGAGAAGAAACGTCCCGTAGATCACAGATTAATGTAAGGCGAATGTACGTTTAGTGTGTGTGTGTGTGTGTGTGTGTGTGTGAACCTACATAGGAAGATACATGTACAGTGCAGGAAATATGCGGTTTTGTTTGACACGTCACAGATACGTCACCGATATAGAGCCAGGTGTATCATTGTTGTATATACAGTCAGATGTGTCATTGGGGTCTTGAAGTCAGATGAAGTCAGATAAATGATGCAAATTATCGATCCGCCTCGGTACCTGTCTCCTCTCTGAAGTGAGTTACGCGTCTCAGTACTTGCCTCCTACGCACATTACGCTGGATGGAGTGAATTACGCACCACCGACGCGCGTTGTGTTGCATGAACGTCCGCTTCACCAGGCCGATGGTCAAGGTTGTATTGATCTACTCAAGTGATCTATGACACTGGTAGTAGCTCTCCCTTCAATAGGTTATTCACCACCTCATTCACCTGTGCCAACCCAAACTTGCATCTAACCTAACCTAAACCTAACCTAAACCACCCTTAACTTAGCCAAACGATGAGCCTCTCTCCTTCACCTAAACAAACGAGCGAGGTAATGACCGTAGCGACAGGGTGTGGTAGAGAGCGTAGCGGCAGGCAGGGTGTGGTGGTAGAGAGCGTAGCGGCAGGCAGGGTGTGGTGGTAGAGAGCGTAGCGGCAGGCAGGGTGTGGTGGTAGAGAGCGTAGCGGCAGGCAGGGTGTGGTGGTAGAGAGCGTAGCGGCAGGCAGGGTGTGGTGGTAGAGAGCGTAGCGGCAGGCAGGGTGTGGTGGTAGAGAGCGTAGCGGCAGGCAGGGTGTGGTGGTAGAGAGCGTAGCGGCGGGCAGGGTGTGGTGGTAGAGAGCGTAGCGGCAGGCAGGGTGTGGTAGAGAGCGTAGCGGCAGGCAGGGTGTGGTAGAGAGCGTAGCGGCAGGCAGGCAGGGTGTGGTAGAGAGCATAGCGGCAGACAGGGTGTGGTGGAGAGCTTGCACAAAAGGCGGCAGAGAGCGGGTGAAGGGTAGGCTGGAGGCAGCTCTGTTTGTACTGCTAAATGAAAAGTAAATTCAACTGAAGGTTAAGCGTCTCGGTGGAGAGAGAGAGAGAGAGAGAGAGAGAGAGAGAGAGAGAGAGAGAGAGAGAGAGAGAGAGTGTGTAAACAAAGAAAAGGCTCCTGAGAGAGAAGGAGAAAGCAAAGGGAAAAGAAAGTAGACTGGAAAGGGGGAATGAAGAGGAAATGAGAGAGAGGGTGGGGGGGAATTTTATCGTGGTCGTGTTCTCGTCAGCGGAAATTATAGTTTATCCAAGTAGTGCCAACACGTGATTTTCCGCGTGGCTCGTGACTTAATGAAGCCTTCTGACAGGTGAAGCTCTATACCCTGAAGCCTCTTACCTGGTGGTTTACAAATGGTGACTTGGTGGAAACATTAATGCCTGGGGAACCTAGTTGAAGCCTCTTGCCTGGTGAACTTGGGTAAACCCTTGAACTTGAATGAAGCCTCCTGACCGCTGACTTAAGTGAATCTCTCCGGTATAATGAAGCTTAGTGAGATCCCCGCTGATTGGTGAAGTTCCCTACCTGACGTGATGAGAGAGAGAGAGAGAGAGAGTAATGTCAGAAGGCAGGTACAGACACACACAAGAGGGGGTAGGTTGCTGTACGGTGCATTCCAGTGTACAATAAACTGAAGTTGAATCACCTGAAGATTGGCCCCAGCTTATTTCACCTGAAGATTAAACCCCCGTTAAGCTATGTGTGGGGGAGGTGGCTGTGTTACGTTATATGATGTTAAAAAACCGTCACAATATAAACAGGTTCGGTGTGTGTGTGTGGCTAGCTAGCTGGAGGGGATTGATAAGAGCTCAGGGGGGGGGGGGGTGGCAGCAGGGGAACCTCACTCTTATGCTCCCCTGCAGTATGGGTTTTCACTCTTGGGCGTCTCTCCCCCTCGTCTTACACCTTCTGATAGCTAAGACATATATAGACGATTAGCGCTGACGTCTGTTGTAGGGTACCAGGCGGCTAGCTACCTTACTCTCCTGCCACTCTGATGACCATTCGTTTAGACCCACTCGGCCCGGCCTTGTCCTCTCTCTAAGATATTTGTATTATTATTATTATTATTAGTGGTTATTTTTTTTTATTATTACTTTTGTCATTAACGTCTTTGTTATTTTTGTTTCTTTGTGTTGTGTTTTATATTTAGTTGTGGACAAAGTTAAAGCCAGACTCTTAAAATGAGGAGAGTGTGTGTGTGTGTGTGTGTGTGTGTGTGTGTGTGAAGTCGGCGAAAGGACGCTTAAGTGCACGGGGTGGAGTCTTAGGTCAGGTTAAGGGAAGGGAGAAGAAGAATGATGCTAACTTAACCTAACCTAACCTGGTTTTTCACTCGAGATAATTAGTTAAGGCAGCTACCCAGCCCAGACTCCTCGACAGTGTTTATAAAGCTTGTGTTTACCTTAGAGGAGCAGTGTGGGGGCCCGGGAGGTGGAGCAGTGTGGGGGCCCGGGAGGTGGAGCAGTGTGGGGGCCCGGGAGGTGGAGCAGTGTGGGGGCCCGGGAGGTGGAGCAGTGTGGGGCCCCGGGAGATGGAGCCGTGTGGAGTCCCGGGAGGTGGAGCAGTGTGGGGGGGGCCCGGGAGGTGGAGCAGTGTGGGGGGGGCCCGGGAGGTGGAGCAGTGTGGGGGGGGGCCCGGGAGGTGGAGCAGTGTGGGGGGGGGCCCGGGAGGTGGAGCAGTGTGGGGGGCCGGGAGATGAACCACATACCGTACTGGGGGGACATCTTACATTTTGTTAAGCCACCAAGCCTGCGCCATGAGTCAATGTCACCTGGAGTGCCTCATGATAGGTGTTATCAGAGAGATAAGTCGAGAGTTTATCTACCACTGACGGTCACAAGGTAAATACCACCTCGCGTGTCTTCGCATTGTTCATGCTGTTAATACTAACCGAGATTCTTAAGCATACTTAGGATATTTTTGTTCACCCTCAACTAACTCTAGGATAAGATAAAGCCTTTAGTTACGATAGACAGTATTGGACAGTAATACGGGTGTGAAATGTGCTGACTTAGTGCCACTGTTATCCATGACACCTGTGACTTCACCTGATAGTCACATACAGTAAGAGAGACTGGAGTTGTATCATGTGGGGATAGGGGGTGGGGGTTTAGTGGGGTGGGGGTTTAGAGGGTGGGGTGGGGGTTTAGTGACGTGGGGTGGGGGTTAGAGGGTGTGGTGGGGGTTTAGAGGGTGGGGTGGGGGTTTAGTGGGGTGGGGGTTTAGAGGGTGGGGTGGGGGTTTAGTGGGTGGGGTGGGGGTTAGAGGGTTGGGGTGGGGGGTTAGTGGGTGGGGTGGGGGTTTAGTGGGTGGGGGTTTAGTGGGGTGGGGGTTTAGAGGGTGGGGTGGGGGATTAGTGGGCGGGGGTGGGGGTTTAGAGGGTGGGGTGGGGGTTTAGTGGGTGGGGTGGGGGTTAGAGGGTGGGGGTGGGGGTTTAGAGGGTGGGGTGGGGGTTTAGTGGGGTGGGGTGGGGGTTTAGTGGGGTGTGGTGGAGGTTTAGTGGGGTGGAGTGGGGGGTTAGAGGGTGGGGTGGGGGTTTAGTGGGGTGGGGTGGGGGTTAGAGGGTGGGGTGGGGGGTTAGAGGGTTGGGGTGGGGGGTTAGTGGGTGGGGTGGGGGTTTAGTGGGTGGGGGTGGGGGTTTAGAGGGTGTGGTGGGGGTTTAGAGGGTGTGGTGGGGGTTTAGTGGGGTGGGGTGGGGTTTAGAGGGTGGGGTGGGGGTTTAGTGGGTGGGGTGGGGGTTTAGTGGGTGGGGTGGGGGTTTAGTGGGTGTGGTGGGGGTTTAGTGGGGTGGGGTGGGGGTTTAGTGGGTGGGGTGGGGGTTTAGTGGGTGGGGGTGGGGTTTAGTGGGTGGGGTGGGGGTTTAGTGGGTGGGGTGGGGGGTTAGAGGGTGGGGTGGGGGTTTAGTGGGTTGGGGTGGGGGTTAGAGGGTGGGGTGGGGGTTTAGAGGGTGTGGTGGGGGTTTAGAGGGTGGGGTGGGGGGTTAAGTCTGCAATATGTGTTTTTCAGCTCAAGTGCTGGTTAGTGGGAAGACAGGCTTCTCCCTTACAGGATGAAGCCAGATATTTTTTTGTCTTTACATGAAGCCCACAGTTCCTTAGTGCCGAGGTATAAGTGAAGCATAATCGTGATGCCTGACTGCCAAATTAGAGCCAAAATTGAAGCCCAAATCCCCAAATAAAAGAGCCAAAGATGAAGTAAAAATTCGAAATGAAGCCAAATTTACGAATCCCAAAAATCACATGAAATTAGAAGTCAAAACGAAGCTAAATTTCCTCACTGAAGGTAATTCCTCAGTGACGCATGACCCCGTCCGTCCCTCATAAAGAATTATTCAGACCCTCTTAATGAACCCACACTTACACTACTCCTTGAACTATATAACGACGTAACCATGGGCGTTCACTCAGTACCAGGGGCGTTCACGTAGTACCAGGGGCGTTCACTTAGTACCAGGGGCGTTAACTCAGTACCAGGGGCGTTCACGTAGTACCAGGGGCGTTCACGTAGTACCAGCGCGTTCACTTAGTACCAGGGGCGTTCACTCAGTACTAGGGGCGTTCACTTAGTACCAGGGGCGTTCACTTAGTACCAGGGGCGTTCACTCAGTTCCAGGGGTGTTCACTTAGTTCCAGGGGCGTTCACTCAGCACCCGGCAGGGGATAGATTTAAAACATGCAGAAGGTTTACGAATCCTGACCCTGATTAATGAAGTTAAATAGAGAAAGACGTAATTCTCGTAAGACCGGTCATGGTATAGTTAGGTGGGTGAGGAAGGCCCCTAATGGTCGTCTTGAGATTATTTATAACTTCCTGCTTGGCGTTATCTGGGCGGCGGCCATCTTTGTTCTCTGACCTAGTTTATACCACTATACCAGTCCTTCAGATGCGTTATCACGTCAGCAGTAACAGGATGGATGTAACGCAGCAGTCTCACTAGCATTACTACCTCCCGTTACTAACACATATATAGTCAATTCGGTTAAGTTTTGGGCTTTTGGTTTACTCGTTATCGCGTCCCCACGGTTCGGAAGCTTCCCAAAGTTGTCCTCAACTCAACTCGCCCATTTCTTTTAAAAATGAAAATTGCTTTGAGCTTCGTCCGTGATGGCAGAGGTTGAGCTTCTTAACTTTCACTTCACATTTTTTAATAATTTCCGGAACTTTTGGAAAGATGATTTTTAACTTTTATGAGGTTGGGAGGACGATAAAGACGAGGCTCCTCCTCGTCGTCGTCTTTCTCCTCCTCCTCCTGGCCTCTCAGTCCACTGGCGGTAAAACAGAGTGACGGGGCGAGGGCCTGATGCTGTTCTGGTGGCCATGGTGTAGATCTGGTATGCTGTCGTCACTACCCGCCCTCGTCTACGCTGCAGTAGTGTGGGAGGGGGGGGGGTGAGAAAAGAACTTATCCACTGTCTCTTAATTAGGAATTCAGGGCATGTGAGTTGCCTTCTTCGTAAAAGTCCAATGTGACCCCAGAAATTGTGGCCATCAGAATGACCTTGTACCTGGCCCAGCTTGGCCTCGAGGGGGGGGGGGGGGGGGGGAAGGTCTGGATTTTTTTTTTAAGAATCATACGTAAATTTTTCCCCAGCGAGTTAGGTATAGTGAGAGCCATGCCGTGGTGTGAGTGGTAATGTGGGCAAGGTTAGCCCGCCGCGGTAGCTGAAGTATGCTATGGAAAAATTAGTAACCCGAATTTTTGCGGTTGTAACTTGTGTGGAGCCACTTAGTGCGTCCTGTACCTCACCATTAAGGAGAACATACACCCTAAGGACCTCAGTGGTTGTCATCTGTGTGCAATAAACATAATTAACACCGTCAAATACGTTCTTACCTCTTAATATGAGGAGATAATTTACCTGAAGAACTCCAATGGTTGTGGTGAGTCGGTAAGCCAGTTGGTACATCCTCACATCACCATTTAGGGGCTGGGGACGGGGGGAGGGGGGGGGGAATTATTTAACATCAGAACCCTTTGAAAGGTGAGGGTGAGTAAGCAAGCTTTAACTTGAGCGGTCAACACGTGAGGCCAAAGAGTAAAGGCGGAACAACTAACTTTGTGTGGATCTTATACCCTCGCGAAGTTGTCCCCCCCCCACCACCCCACCCCCCCCGTCTTCCCTCCCCGTCTCTCCTCATGAATATTGCCACAAGATGTATTGACTTTCTTTCTCTCTCATTAACACTCAAACACCTCCGCCAAATTTACCTTTCCTCCGGATCATTAAGCGCGAATAAAAGAGAGAAAAAAAAAGTCTTAAGATTTCCGCGAATGTCTTTTAAGATTCACTCTTATATATTTCATGGGTAATATTTTTCTTTTACTGCCTTTCACACTCTGGAGATTATTCCCAGCCAACTACGGTCTCGCCGCCTCAGATACTTAGTGGTGTATTTTAGGTTAAGGGCGTCAGTTTGTGGTGCTGAGGAGGCGTAGTGTGCTGGCGTCACGTCGGAAGCTGTTTGGATAAGGCTTTACACTGTCAACTATACGCTGGAGACCTGTATCCCTTGTGTACACTCTCTCCCGCCTTCCTTCTCGTGCTGTCACCCACCCACACACCCGACAAACCATCCACACACCCGACAAACCATCCACACACCCAACTACATATACTTGCATACACGCAATGACCTAGTATCCACCAAATACTCAGCCATTCACCCACACACCCATCCACTCACCCACACACCCATCCACTCACCCTCACACCTAGCCACTCACCCTCACACCTAGCCACTCACCCACACACCCACCCACCCAACCACCTACCCAATCACCCAGTCATATACCCAACCACACACACACACCCCTAACCACCCACCCTACCGCAACACAAACAGCACCGCGCCTTACATTATCTATCCATGTATCCACTTTTTCATTTATCCATCCATCCACTTCTTCAGTTATCCACCTTCATTTATCAATATATATGTTGTATAATAATAATAATAATAATATTTAATGATGGCCCGGGCTGGTCTCTTACCATACTGTGTGAGGTCACGAAGGCCACGTGGTGCAGTAACTCGTCCGTGGGTGTTGACGTGAAGGACCTCACGTGGTCATAGAGACACCGGGTGTGGTGGTGTGTGGTGTCTCACTACCTCACACTGTCAGGTGGTGTTGTAGTGCCTCATAGTCAGGTGTAAAACCGACCCACCGTCTGGTCAGGTGGGGCGGTTATCTCTGGGTGTGGTACTCACTGGTGGGTCTCACTGGTGGGTCTCGCTGGTGCTGTTTAGTGTTAATTTCACTGTTCTAAACACTGTTCATCACTGTTCAACATTGATTTCACTCTTTTCTGAAACGAAATTGTAATTTTTAGCGAAATTTTGCTGTCATCCCGGTGGGGAGGAAGGGCTAAGGGGAGGGAATTGGGGTATGGCCCAATAGGCTGGCCCTGACAGCTACCGGAGCAGCGCCGAATACTGCAAGTCTTGACCCTCTGGTGATCAGGACGAGAGAGAGAGAGAGAGAGAGAGAGAGAGAGAGAGAGAGAGAGAGAGTATTTTACTTCTCTCTTCTATAGTTATGTAACTTTCCTCCCTCCTTCCCCTTACTCATCCCTCCTCTCCCTCCACCCCCCATACAATTACCTCCCTCCTCCCCCTCCTTCCCTCCCTCCCTCCCCCTTTCCCTCCCTCCCCCTCCCATTTTTCTCAATCCTTCCTTCTTTCCCTTCCCATCTATCTGCCTTACTTCCTCCCTCCTTTACTCTCGCACCCATCCCATCCCACTATTTTCACTCCCTCCCTCTCCTATATCTGCTTCGCTCCTACCCTCCCATCCATCCATCCCATAAAGTGTATCAGCCTGGCCCTCCCTCCGTTACCTATTACTGCACAGCCTCTGATATATGACCCCCGCTCTCCTCGTCTACACCGACTACACCTGTTTCCTCTTCTTATTTTTTTTAACACGGAAAAATACGTCTTATTTTTTCTCGACCTTTTGTATTGACAGGGAAAAAAGTGCTGTGTGTGTGTGTGTGTGTGTGTGTGTGTGTGTGTGTGTGTGTGTGTGTGTTCGATAGAAAAATTAGGAAACTTATTTTTCGATTATTTTGGAAATCGAAAAATTGCCAATTATTAAATTTTTCGTTGAGGGAAAATAAGGTTTTTTCTTTCTTTTATATACCGAAAAAAGTGAACATATTTATTTGTGACTGAAAACAAAACATTTGCAGTGTAGTTTGTTCTGAAAATTTGAAATAGTTTTTTTTTTTTAGACAGGAAAAGACGGGGAAATATTTTATCATTACTTTTCATGACGTTCAAAATGTGTGTTAATATTTTCAAACCTTCTATTTTATTATAACGAGAAATACTTTTATATATTTTGTTGAAGAGAAATATTTATTAACTTTTATATTTTTTATCATTTCTTTTATACAACTATAAATACTCTTTTTTTATACTTTTTTATAGACACGGGGAAAAATAGTCTCCTTTTCGCCGTGGTAAAAATATATCCATTTGTTTTTCGTTTTTTTACTATATGTAGACTGATATATATATATATTCCTATAGCTTTTTTTTTTGATGGTGAAAATATTGTTACTTTTATTTCTATGCATTTTTTATATTTTTGGTATGTTTTTGTTCTATTTGATCGAGTTTGAAGGTAGTAGGGGTTCACACAGGGTTCAAGTATGGGGTTGACTCAGCATTGTAATAATAAGTTAGGTTCACACGCCATAATTAGTTGGGCACATGACCCTCTCTGCCCACCCCTGTATGTCACACCGCCGCCCAGGGACTAATATTGTTAGTTAAACCTGATGGGCGATCCCCGTAGAGTTATACCTGACTGTAAGGTGTAGATATTATGAGTCAATAGTCCAGTCCAGTCCAGTCAAGTCCGGTCCCGTACAGTCCAGTATGGTGTGACACAGTGAAACAGATAGAGAGAGAAGGGGATGAAAGGGAAGTGGGAGAGATGAGAATAGATGGAAAGATTGGGAGAACACAACAGTGATAAGAAAGGACAATAGGAAGAGATAATGGGAAGAAAGGGACAGAAGTGGAGGAAGAGGTGAATAGAAAGGAGAGAGGGAGAGATGATAGGAAGAAAAAGAGAAGGAAGGAAGGAGGGAGGAGTAGAAAGGGAAGAGGAAATGGAGGAAGAGAGAGAGAGATAAAGGAAATAAAGAAGAAATGAGGAAGGGAAGAATAGAAAAGGGGAAAGAGGGAAATAGTGGAGAGAAGGGAAAGAGGGAGGAAGAGGAAGGAAATAAACAAGGTGAATAAGTAAGAAAGCAAACAAAATATTAAAAGCAGATGTAATATTCATCATCAGTTTATGAGGACGAGAGAACGATGGCTAGACGAGGCTCGGTTCATCACCAAGTGCTTCACCAGGTCTTTTATCACGTGCTTCACCTAACTCTTCAATCATAATTACATCACCAAGTGCTTCACCAAATACGGTTCGGTCTCTGTAATGCTGTCTTCTCTACGTCTCAGCTCAGTAAATAATGACCAGAAAATTCTCACCAGGTTCAAAGTCTGACCTTGACCTAACTGTGACGTTGTTTTTCGGGACAGGTAGGTCAGAGGTCAGGTTGTTTTCCCGGGGCAGTTGGGTTAGAGGTCAGGTTGTTTTCGGGGGTAATTGGGTCAGAGGTCAGGTTGTTTTCCGGGGCAGTTAGGTCAGAGGTCAGGTTATTTTCCGGGGCAGTTAGGTCAGAGGTCAGGTTATTTTCCGGGGCAGTTGGGTCAGAGGTCAGGTTGTTTTCCGGGGTAATTGGGTCAGAGGTCAGGTTATTTTCCGGGGCAGTTGGGTCAGAGGTCAGGTTGTTTTCCGGGGTAATTGGGTCAGAGGTCAGGTTATTTTCCGGGGCAGTTGGGTCAGAGGTCAGGTTGTTTTCCGGGGTAATTGGGTCAGAGGTCAGGTTGTTTTCCGTAGTAGTTAGGTCAGAGATCAGGTTGTTTTCCGGGGCAGGTAGGTCAGGGTCAGGAATATATAACTACTCATTACTGGAAATTAATATAATGTGTCCAAAATGTGTCGTTGTCTTATACAGTAATAGGACACGCGGACTGTTTATTTACGGGAGGCAGTCTGTTGGAGGTGAGGGAGTGTGTTGGAGGAGTGTGTGTGGCGTGGGTTAGGAGTGTGTTGGAGGATAGTGTGTGGCGTGGGTGAGGGAGTGTGTTGGAGGTGAGAGTGTGGCGTGGGTTAGGAGTGTGTTGGAGGTAAGAGTGTGGCGTGGGTGAGGGAGTGTGTTGGAGGAGAGTGTGGCGTGGGTTAGAAGTGTGTGTTGGAGGTGAGAGTGTGGCGTGGGTGAGGGAGTGTGTTGGAGGTAAGAGTGTGGCGTGGGTGAGGGAGTGTGTTGGAGGTGAGAGTGTGGCGTGGGTGAGGGAGTGTGTTGGAGGTAGAGTGTGGCGTGGGTGAGGGAGTGTGTTAGAGGTGAGAGTGTGGCGTGGGTGAGGGAGTGTGTTGGAGTGCGGTAGCCTGGACGTGAATGTCACAGCGTTGCTTCGTGAATATTATATGATAGCCCGATCGTAAAGTCACCAGTCCGCCTCTAGTGAATAAGTGAGAAGGCTGACGAATCCGGCGCTTTACTTCCTGATCTGAAGGTGTTGTGAGAAAGAGAGAGACAGAGAGAAGTTAGGGGAGAGAGAGAGAGAGGGGAAGAGAGAGAGGGGAGGGTGCGTGTGTCTCTTGGGGGAGGGGGGGTGGGTGGTGAAATGAACTGTGATAGTGGTTGAGGTGGAAGGAACTCTGGTGTTAGGGGTGTCACCATGACTACACCACCATCCCCCTCCTCTCCTGGCGTCATCCACTCTCGTGACGCACAGAGTAACCTATGACAACCCTTTACTTTTTGACGCACACCACCGAAACACACACACACACACACACACACACTATGTAATATGTGCAGTATAGACGACGATTATTGTTCATCGTTGTGTCAAGCTTTTGTAGGATTGTATTTTATTCCCAGTGTATACGACGCTAGTTATTGCACAGGGTTCGTGTCGTCACCTTGATGATGCGTTAAAGTGCGTTTCTGGCCGTCATTCTATAGTTTCGCTCAAGCTGGGGAGTAGAGTTACGTTGACGGGTAATGCAACAGTTTTTAAGTCGACGCTTGTGGTTGTTGGAGTAGCACATGCGGTCATTTTATCGAAGCGTGTAAAGCTTGTAGTCTTTAAATCAACGCTTGTAGTCTTTAAATCAACGCTTGTAGACTTTAAATCAACGCTTATAGTCTTTAAATCAACGCTTGTAGTCTTTAACTCAACGCTTGTAGACTTTAAATCAACGCTTATAGTCATAATACGAGAATCACGACAAAGTGAAATAAACAGAAAAAAATATCAATGGCATTTTTTCCTTGAATCTCTTAACTCATGTCGACAAAAAAGCCTCGATAATTTTTAGACATTGGCGCTTCCGATACCCAAATATGGCTTTTTTGTGTGTGTATTTGTCGACAATTTTAGGACTGTATCCTGTAGTGTATTTGTTTTTTCTAGTATGAACGACGATGGTTGGGTATTTGTGTAGCTTTTATTTCCAGTATGAACGACGATGGCTGGGTATTTGTGTAGCTTTTATTTCCAGTATGAACGACGATGGTTGGGTATTTGTGTAGCTTTTATTTCCAGTATGAACGACGATGGCTGGGTATTTGTGTAGCTTTTATTTCCAGTATGAACGACGATGGTTGGGTATTTGTGTAGCTTTTATTTCCAGTATGAACGACGATGGTTGGGTATTTGTGTAGCTTTTATTTCCAGTATGAACGACGATGGTTGGGTATTTGTGTAGCTTTTATTTCCAGTATGAACAACAATGACTGGGCATCATGTTTTATTTATACCAGTATGAACGACGACATCTGCAGAGTTGAGCCGTGCAATGTATAGTTATATTTTTTATTATTATTTCTAGTGCGGACAACGATACCTTTTAAGTTGTATCGTAATAATAGAAGAAAAAGTGTATGATGTCTGGCAAGGTGGGCGACACACACACACGCCCTCATTCACAGCCTGAATTATACGTGCAGTAAGTCGGCCGCCAGAGGGAGGGAGCGACCGTGCCCGCCACCCACCCCTGAGTTACAGTCGAGCGCTCTTTTATACCTCAGGTTTATTAGGGGGAATCTGGGCAAGTCCAATGTTTACTGAGGGGGGCGGGGGGGGGGGGGGGTAGTCCGCTCAGAAATGCGACAGTTGACGATTAATACTAAAACATTCGACACCACACCCCAGAGACAAGACACCAGACATATGGCTCCAGACAGCAACATCAGACATATGGCTCCAGACAGCAGACATGTGGACCCAGACATTAGATACCAGACATATGGCTCCAGACAGCAACATCAGACATACAGTAAGGCACCAGACATATGATTCCAGACAGCAACATCAAACATATGGCACCAGACATATGGCTTCAGACATATGGCTTCAGACATCATTATACAAATGAGACTGATAGTGAAAGTTTACGAGGATATATTGTAATTTTTATCCCGATGGTGGTAGTGGTGGTAGGTGATGGTGGTAGTGGAGGATAGTTAAAGCCTATATTGGTATGAAACTCCTTGTTAAATTATATCCTCATGGTGATTGGTAGCCTAGGTTAGGTTAGGTTAGGTTAGTGAGAGCTGGTGTGGTTGTTT
Source organism: Homarus gammarus (assembly GCA_958450375.1). Lineage (NCBI taxonomy): Eukaryota > Metazoa > Arthropoda > Malacostraca > Decapoda > Nephropidae > Homarus > Homarus gammarus. Next base: position 117,453 of record CAUDMG010003190.1, on the reverse strand, counting down.
ATGTCCGGCCGCCACAACAACTTCCGGGTCGCATCGTAACTACCCCGTCAAGGTCCGGGTTACCAGAAGGTCGTTAGTTAATCCTTTAAGAGTGAGGGATATTTATATAGGAGGGTTATTCTTAAAGGGAAAGATATTTATAAAGGGAGGAAGATGCTTAATTCAGGGTAAGAAATTGAAGGAGGGAGGAAGGTTGTATTATAGTCCAGGGAGATAAAGGGAGTGTCTCCCTTCCTTTTACCCCCTCCCTCCTTCCTCCCTCCCTCCTTCCTCCTATCTCCCTCCTCCTTCCTCCTACCTCCCTCCTTCCCCATCCTACAGCCTCCCTCCCTCCCCCTACTCCCTCCCTCCCCCCACTCCCTCCCTCCCTCCCCCCACTCCCTCCCTCCCTCCCTCCACTCCCTCCCTCCCCCCCCTCCCTCCCCCCTCTCCCTCCCTCTCCCCCCTCCTCTCTCCCCCCCTCTCTCTCTCTCTCTCTCTCTCTCTCTCTCTCTCTCTCTCACACCATTATTCATAATATATTAATAAGGTCCACCTACCGCAACCGTTAAGTCGTGTACCTAAAACATTATATTATTCCAGCTCGGCTTTAAATGAGAAGTAATATGTACCCAAGGACGGAGGGGGGGTGGGGGAGGGGGGCAGGGGGGTGAGGGGCAGGGGGGGTGGGGGAGGGGCAGGGGTGGTGAGGGGCAGGGGGGTGAGAGAACAATATCATTAAACAAAGGATCCACTTTTTTTTAGGTCGTTCTGGGTATGGTGGGGGGGGGGGGGTCCGGTGGTGGTGGGGGGGTCCGGTGAGAGGGAGAGTGAGGGGGTAGAGAGAGAGAGAGGTTCAGTGATGGTAGGGTGGAAGGAGGGATCGGGTGGAGGGGTAGGATGGGGGAGAGGGTGGGGAGAGGTTGGGGTCGGGTGGTTGAGGTTAATTATTGTTTTAACGCTGCCAGACAACAAAAGCCTTGTTAACATTTCGTCATAAATTACTATTAAATCAGCGATGTCATTTTGTCCTCCGTTTAAACCCCGCCCGGTGACCTGCTGGCTCTCCTAGCTCTCAGGATCTGTTACTTACAGTGCGTCTGTCTGTCTCTGTCTGTCTTCTCTGTCTGTCTGTCTTTAGGTATTGTAGAGTCTCGGTGTTATAGCGACGCCATTTTGACCTCCATCTTCCTGCCTTAGTTTAAGTTCACTCACTCAGATGCTCTCTGATGCCTCCACCCAAGTCACATTTTACCGTGCGAACCTTTGAAAGTCTGAACCCTCGATCACTCGGGCCGTAGTGGACCCTCTGACATGTGGGCGGCCGGCAGTGACAGTGTGACTGATCAGGTAGTGACCAGGACCCACGCCACCCTTGGAACTGACTCCAGGACATTTCCCTTTGGAGCTGACTCGGAGAAAGACCTTTAAAACTGAACACCAGGAAAAGACTCATTGTACTTGACTCCAGGAAGATTACTTTGGGATACTCCTCCTGGAGGACCCTTTTGAAACTGAACTGGTAAGACCCTTTTTGGAACTGACCCGGTAAGACCCTTTTGGAACCTGACTCCATTAAGACCCCTGTGGAACTAAACACCAACAGGACAATGTAACGACTCTCACAGGCGGGCGGAGGAACACCTGAGTTGCATCTCGGCTTTGTCACCTGTAATTATCGGGAGTAAAGTGACCTCTGGGTGGTTCACTGAGGATAGGGGTGGTGTTGACCTACCACAGTAAAGTAACACACTACCACAGTAAAGTAACACACTACCACAGTAAAGTAACACACTACCACAGTAAAGTAACACATCACCACAGTAAAGTAACACACCACCACAGTAAAGTAACACACCACCACAGTAAAGTAACACACTTCCACAGTAAAGTAACACACTACCACAGTAAAGTAACACACTACCACAGTAAAGTAACACACTACCACAGTAAGGTAACACACTACCACAGTAAAGTAACACACTACCACAGTAAAGTAACACACTACCACAGTAAAGTAACACACTTCCACAGTAAGGTAACACACTACCACAGTAAAGTAACACACCACCACAGTAAAGTAACACACCACCACAGTAAAGTAACACACCACCACAGTAAAGTAACAGCACCACAGTAAAGTAACAGCACCACAGTAAAGTAACACACCACCACAGTAAAGTAACACACCACCACAGTAAAGTAACACACCACCACAGTAAAGTAACACACCACCACAGTAAAGTAACACACCACCACAGTAACGCCACAAGATGTGATGGAGCCACTATAGGGTAAGGGGTGCTGATGGCTTCTGATTTTGTGTATAGAAAAATGAATAATGGGACAATCTCTACTTTACCCTCCTTCCCTCCTTATTCTTTCCTCTTTCTCATCTCCCTGTCTTCTTTCGTCCCCGTTGTCTTCTGGTTCTTCCCTACGTGGCGTCTATCCCACATAAACCTTCTCTTGGGGGATTCTTACTTCCTAGCTTTATTTCCTTTAACTATTTCTCTCCTTGTCCTTCCTTCCTTCCTTCCTTCCTATTTTTCATCCATGTTGCCTTCTTCTTACACATTTCTCCTTCGTTCTTGTTTCTCTTCTCCATATTTTCGTATCATTCTTTCCTCTCCCATCCTTCTCTCCTCATTCATTCCGTTTCTCTTCCTCTTCCTCCCTCTTTTCCTCTTCCTCCCCTTCCCTCCCCCCTTCTTCCCTAATCCCTCTCCTTTTCTCCTTCCTCCCCTTTCCTTTCTTCCTCCCCTCGTCTCTCCCCCTCACTCTCCCCGTACTCTACAGACTAACAGACACAAAAGGCGGGGGATAATAGGCCAAAATCTTATTCCGTACGCTTCTTATCTCTCCCTCTTACTATTTTTATTCCCTCCCACGTCATCCCCTTGAGTTATCTGTGTTGTGTCTGTCTCTCCTCTTCCTTGATGTTGCCGTGTTGGTGGTCCCGTCTTTACGCACTCCTCTCAAGCATAAGGAAGATTCTAATATTAATGAATTTTACGGTATGTTATATAGTGGCTACATTCACCGTGTTTACATTCATTAGTTGACCATTGATACTGTGTAGACATTATCAGCTGACTACAGTCCCCGTGTTGATGAATGGTGTGTACAGGGGACATCTTGTATTAGAATTGGCCTCTACATCAGATGACCATAAGACCCAGTATTAAATGATTAATGACAAGTTTGTATTAGATGTGTATTTTCTGGCCGCCTCCTGAGCAGAGCCGCGGTGATTAATGGGGCTCTGGTAGACGTGTGTTTTCTCAGTCTAGAGCAGCTGACTGGGGGCACCCCACTGTGATTAATGAAACTTTTGTGTGTTAGATCTGCCGGACAGGAACCTCTCCCCGGGACGACCCTCACACTCTACATTTATATCACGAAGCTAACAAAGACCGTTCTTGTTAGGACTTTTACCTTAGGGTTCTCCCCAGACTTTGGTAACTAAACATAACATTTTATTGTTGCCGACGTGGATGAAAAATTAATGTACAACCTAATAAGACTCTGGACCCAGGACTCAACCCAGTGACCTTAAAGTTGTGAGTCCAATCCAGTACAGTGAACATCACACCATGGTTCATAATACTTTAATGCCCCGCCAACGTGGCTAAGTGAATTATACCTTTCCCTGGTCTGTGTGTGTTTCTCTGAGGGTCTCCACCAGCAGGTAGCGCCTCCACTCATACTGACCCTCTAACTATTAATTCGTGCTTCACTCTGTATGTTGGCTCCTGGTTGTCTATCTGGTCCGGATTCTCAAAAACACATCGCGTTACTATTTGTTTCCCCAAGTGGAATTTAGAGAACGAATTCAATCATAGTCCAGTCCCTGTACTATTCCGACGCCATTTTTAGCTCTGTCAGCTTCATAACGTTGATGTAAGGCAGTTAGAGGTGTTTTTCAGATCATCACTAAGAGAATATTTAAGAATCTGGGTCTTGTGTTGTCGTGGGACCGTCTCATCCTGCCTGCCTGTGTTCCGTGTCTTCTTACCTATCCGCGCCTTACTACCAGTTCCGCGCCTTCCTACCCATGTTCCGTGCCTTCCTACCCATGTTCAGCGCCTTCCTCCCCGCGTTCCGCGCCTTCCTCCCCGTGTTCCGCACCATCCTCCCCGTGTTCCGCGCCTTCCTACCAGTGTTCCGCGCCTTCCTACCCGTGTTCCGCGCCTTCCATACTACCTATATGATCTGAACACGTATGAGTTTGATTGTCTCTCTAGTTAGGTCCAGTGAGATTATAATGTCCTCTAACTTCATTTGACCAACAGTACACTACCCTCACATATTGAGACAGTATAAGCTTAAAGTGAAGAAGTGGTGAGGCAAATCGAATAACCGAATGAGAAATAGTAATTGAAATTGAACATACTGAAAACACTTAATCAGAAACATTATATCTTACTTATTTGTGGATATAAAGGCATAATGACTAAGTGATGTGGTCTTGATGGTAAATATCCTTGGAGGTGTAGTACCCAATTGACCAAAGAAGAGCCGAGCTTCTCTCTCCTCCCGCTGTTTAATAAAAGATGACAAGCAATTTGGGACGTAATTGTTGAGATATTTATATTTTCTTGAGCTAAACCCCAGGTATTATGTGTGTTGACAGAGAGAGAAATGTAGCGTGACGATACTTGACTGTCGCTGGTGGTGTTGTTGGTGGCTTTCAGTGATGATGCTGACAGCTGAGGTGGTGTTGGGTGGGTGGGTGCGTCCTCAGTTTTATGTTCTCAATGCAAATATATGATCGTGTGCTAGTAACTTCTCCCTCCTGTGAGAGAGTCCAGCACTAACTCTCACTCCTCCCTCCCTCCTGTGAGAGAGTCCAGCACTAACTCTCACTCCTCCCTCCCTCGTGTGAGAGAGTCCAGCACTAACTCTCACTCTTCCCTCCCTCGTGTGAGAGAGTCCAGCACTAACTCTCACTCCTCCCTCCCTCCTGTGAGAGAGTCCAGCACTAACTCTCACTCCTCCCTCCCTCCTGTGAGAGAGTCCAGCACTAACTCTCACTCCTCCCTCCCTCCTGTGAGAGAGTCCAGCACTAACTCTCACTCCTCCCTCCCTCCTGTGAGAGAGTCCAGCACTAACTCTCACTCCTCCCTCCCTCCTGTGAGAGAGTCCAGCACTAACTCTCACTCCTCCCTCCCTCCCTCCTGTGAGAGAGTCCAGCACTAACTCTCACTCTTCCCTCCCTCGTGTGAGAGAGTCCAGCACTAACTCTCACTCCTCCCTCCCTCCTGTGAGAGAGTCCAGCACTAACTCTCACTCCTCCCTCCCTCCTGTGAGAGAGTCCAGCACTAACTCTCACTCCTCCCTCCCTCCTGTGAGAGAGTCCAGCACTAACTCTCACTCCTCCCTCCCTCCTGTGAGAGAGTCCAGCACTAACTCTCACTCCTCCCTCCCTCCTGTGAGAGAGTCCAGCACTAACTCTCACTCCTCCCTCCCTCCTGTGAGAGAGTCCAGCACTAACTCTCACTCCTCCCTCCCTCCTGTGAGAGAGTCCAGCACTAACTCTCACTCTTCCCTCCCTCCTGTGAGAGAGTCCAGCACTAACTCTCCTCTTCTCTCCCCCACAACAGCAAGACTGTCCGAGCGGGCGTCTCACTCCAGACAAGTTCGTTGACATGTACAAAATGTTCTTCCCATCCGGCAACGCGGAGGAATTCTGTGATCACGTGTTCAGAACCTTCGACATGGACAAGAACGGCTATATAGACTTCAAGGTGAGTGTTCTCGTGTTCTTTCTCTCGGCTCTTCCATATAATGTGATTTTTTTTCTATGTTCTGTGATTTTTTCTGCCTTTGTCAATGTGCTTTGGGCATGAGGCCACAAAATTAATATTGTTAGTTTGTTTAACTTTTCATCTGATTCTTGGTAGGTGTGTTGTAGTGTACAGGGAGAGTGTAGGTGTGTTGTAGTGTACAGGGAGAGTGTAGGTGTGTTGTAGTGTACAGGGAGAGTGTAGGTGTGTTGTAGTGTACAGGGAGAGTGTAGGTGTGTTGTAGTGTACAGGGAGAGTGTAGGTGTGTTGTAGTGTACAGGGAGAGTGTAGGTGTGTTGTAGTGTACAGGGAGAGTGTAGGTGTGTTGTAGTGTACAGGGAGAGTGTAGGTGTGTTGTAGTGTACAGGGAGAGTGTAGGTGTGTTGTAGTGTACAGGGAGAGTGTAGGTGTGTTGTAGTGTACAGGGAGAGTGTAGGTGTGTTGTAGTGTACAGGGAGAGTGTAGGTGTGTTGTAGTGTACAGGGAGAGTGTAGGTGTGTTGTAGTGTACAGGGAGAGTGTATTTTGGTGGGTTATGGTGAGTGTAGGTGGGTGGGTTATGGTGAGTGTAGGTGGGTGGGTTAGGTGAGTACTACACCTGTACTACACCTCCCACACCTGTACTACACCCCCACACCTGTACTACACCTCCCACACCTGTACTACACCCCCCACACCTGTACTACACCCCCCACACCTGTAGTACACCCCCCACACCTGTACTACACCTCCCACACCTGTACTACACCTCCCACACCTGTACCACACCTCCCACACCTGTACCACACCTCCCACACCTGTACCACACCTCCCACACCTGTACTACACCCCCCACACCTGTACTACACCTCCCACACCTGTACTACACCTCCCACACCTGTAGTACACCCCCCACACCTGTACTACACCCCCCACACCTGTAGTACACCCCCCACACCTGTACTACACCTCCCACACCTGTACTACACCTCCCACACCTGTAGTACACCCCCCACACCTGTACCACACCTCCCACACCTGTAGCACACCTCCCACACCTGTACTACACCCCTCACACCTGTACCACACCTCCCACACCTGTACTACACCTCCCACACCTGTAGTACACCCCCCCACACCTGTACTACACCTCCCACACCTGTACCACACCTCCCACACCTGTACTACACCTCCCACAACTGTGCTACACCCCCACACCTGTACTACACCTCCCACACCTGTAGTACACCCCCCACACCTGTAGTACACCCCCCACACCTGTAGTACACCCCCCACACCTGTACTACACCTCCCACACCTGTAGTACACCCCCCACACCTGTACTACACCTCCCACACCTGTAGTACACCCCCCCACACCTGTACCACACCTGTACCACACCTCCCACACCTGTACCACACCTCCCACACCTGTACTACACCTCCCACACCTGTGCTACACCCCCACACCTGTACTACACCTCCCACACCTGTAGTACACCCCCACACCTGTACTACACCCCCCACACCTGTACTACACCTCCCACACCTGTACTACACCCCCCACACCTGTACTACACCTCCCACACCTGTAGTACACCCCCCCACACCTGTGCCACACCTCCCACACCTGTACTACACCCCCCACACCTGTACCACACCTCCCACACCTGTACTACACCTCCACACCTGTACTACACCTCCCACACCTGTAGTACACCCCCCACACCTGTAGTACACCCCCCACACCTGTACCACACCTCCCACACCTGTACCACACCTCCCACACCTGTACTACACCTCCCACACCTGTAGTACACCCCCCACACCTGTACCACACCCCCCACACCTGTACCACACCTCCCACACCTGTACTACACCTCCACACCTGTACTACACCTCCCACACCTGTAGTACACCCCCCACACCTGTACCACACCTCCCACACCTGTACCACACCTCCCACACCTGTACCACACCTCCCACACCTGTACTACACCTCCCACACCTGTACTACACCTCCCACACCTGTACTACACCCCCCACACCTGTACTACACCTCCCGCACCTGTACTACACCTCCCACACCTGCAGTACACCCCCCACACCTGTACTACACCTTCCACACCTGTTACACCCCCACACCTGTACCACACCTCCCACACCTGTACTACACCTCCCACACCTGTACCACACCTCCCACACCTGTACTACACCTCCCACACCTGTACTACACCCCCCACACCTGTAGTACACCCCCCTACTCTCTCACTGTCACTATGCTTCTGTTTTCCCTTCACTTGACGCGATCTCCCTCCCTCCCTCCCTCCCTCCCTCTCTCTCTCTCTCTTTCCCTCTTCCTAAATACCTGGGACTCTCTTATCTCTCCCTGGCACCCTCTGATCTCCCTCCCTCCCTCTTCCTAAATCCCTGAACATTCTTTTCTCTCCCTGGAGCCCCCTTCCTCCTTCCCTCTCCCTGGCACCCCCATCCCTCTCTCCCTATCATCGGCACCCTTTCCTCCCCCTCTCCCTGGCACCCTTCTCCCTCCCTCTCCCTGGCACCCTTCTCCCTCCCTCTCCCTGGCACCCTTCTCCCTCCCTCTCCCTGACACCCTTCTCCCTCCCTCTCCCTGGCACCCTTCTCCCTCCCTCTCCCTGGCACCCTATACCCTCTCTCCCTGGCACCCTTATTCCTCCCTCTCCCTGGCACCCTTTACCCCCTCTCCCTGGCACCCTTCTCCCTCCCTCGCCCTGGCACCCTTCCCCCTCCCTCGCCCTGGCACCCTTCTCCCTCCCTCTCCCTGGCACCCTTATTCCTCCCTCTCCCTGGCACCCTTTACCCCCTCTCCCTGGCACCCTTCTCCCTCCCTCTCCCTGGCACCCTTCTCCCTCCCTCTCCCTGGCACCCTTCTCCCTCCCTCGCCCTGGCACCCTTCTCCCTCCCTCTCCCTGGCACCCTTATTCCTCCCTCTCCCTGACACCCTTTACCCCCTCTCCCTGGCACCCTTCTCCCTCCCTCTCCCTGGCACCCTTTACCCCCTCTCCCTGGCACCCTTCTCCCTCCCTCTCCCTGGCACCCTTCTCCCTCCCTCGCCCTGGCACCCTTCTCCCTCCCTCTGTCTTTCACCATTGATTTTGTTGTTGGTAAGTCGTGGACGTGTAGGGGCTGGGTGTGTAGGGGCTGGGTGTGTAGGCTGGGTGTCTAGGGACTGGGTGTCAAGGGGGCTGGGTGTCAAGGGGGCTGGGTGTGTAGGGACAGGGTGTCAAGGGGCTGGGTGTCAAGGGGCTGGGTGTCTAGGGGCTGGGTGAGCCAGTAGTGGTTAGAACGATTATATTAATTTAAGCTTTTGACAGATTTTTTTTTCATTAATTTGTGTGATTATTATTATTATTATTATTATTATTATTATTAATATTATTACTATTATTATTATTATTATTATTTTTATTATTATAAAGTCTTCCTTTACCGGATTAATTTGTGAGCAGCCAAATTAGTTAAGGTAGAATGTCGGTAACTGGTAAATATTCTCTTTGCCGGACAAAATGTTTCCTTAACCGGATTTATTCTAATTAATGTGATTTCCTGGGTTTTGTTCTGGAACCGACAAAATATTAACTTCATACTCCGGAAGAGGAAAAGTTTGTAAAGTTTGTAAAGATAAAAATCAACGGAAATTTCCCCTTGTGATTAACCGGATATAAGAAAATATCTGAAGAGAACTCAGTGGCGGCTCCCAAATCCAGTTATTGGAAACTTGCCGGTTAAGTGAGATGTCGATGTATGTGTTATTGTTTTTGTTGCTGCGCTTGATGCTGTTGTTTTATTGTTACTTTTATTAATGTTGTCACAATTATTATTATTATTATTATTACATTATTATTATTGTTATTTATTATTATTATTATTATTATTATTATTATTATTATTATTGTTATTTATTATTATTATTATTATTATTATTATTATTATTACCAGAATCGTCATTATTCTTTTATTTATTACTCTCATTATTTTGACTTTGCGGGGCGCAGCGGAGCAAAGTCAAGGTAAGACTTTGCTCTATGTACTGTAAGTGTGTTGGTGATGCATGTGTGTGCCTAGGGCCATAAGACGCCTCAACATGACCCAAATGGAGTCAAAAATTGGCACCCTGATTGACCTGACTTGACCTCTACCTGTAGTACATGTAACCTCGACCTCGTGTAATATCCTGTAATTTTGTTTTTTAATTTGACAGGTACAGTGATCATCTCTCCCCTCCCCCCCCCCCTCTCTTCACCACCCTTACCCCCCCCCCCCCCCCCCCCGACTGTATTAGCACATACCTGTAGGTTGGTGTGGGAGCGTTCGGGGCTTTATCGCGTGTTGGAGACTAGACGTGTACATCTATAACCCGCGGCTCCGTTGCTCCTGTTGTTGTTGTAGTTATGATTATTATTGTTGTTACTATATTTATTATTATTATTATTATTATCATTTATTACTATTTTTTATTACTATTATTATTATTATTGGTTTTATAATTAGTACTAAAGTAGTTGAAATAGTAGTACAGGGTCGTAAGAATAGTCGTAATAGTAGCCGTAGTAACTGTGATGGTATTCAGTAATTGCTACAAAAACTACTATTGTATTGGAAACTTGTTAGTTCCTGTGTCAGCAAGGTACAGGTTAAGTGACTATTGGTTCCTGTGTCAGCAAGGTACAGATTAAGTGACACCACCTACTATACAACTCCATTACCTCTGCCCCCCACCCCCCTACCTCTGCCCCCCACCATCCACTTTTCTACTTCTCCGACGCGTACGTGTGTGTGTGTCCGTGTCCCTGCCATCCACCACCAACCGTCCCTCCCATTCCACCATCCCTCCCACCTTACCACTATTCCTCCTTCCCTCCCATACCACCATCCCTCCCACCTTACCACTATCCCTCCCTCATATACCACTATCCCTCCCATCCCTCCCTCTCATCCCGGTCACAAATTCCTAAATGCTCTGGTGTTAACTTTTCACAGAACAGTGGAGATGTGAGCACCGCGTATCCCTAACTGACTCGCTAAAAGCAACGTTACAGATTTTATGGGCAAAATCGCGTTACATTTTCACCGAGACTGAGCATAAACTAGATGGCGTTCTCTTGTTCCTCACCTCCGGGAGACATATTGAATGCAGAGATTGAACACGCAGGGCTGAATGCAGGAAGTGAACAGAGAATGAACGCAGGGCTTGAATGTAGGGACTGAACGTAGGGACTGAACGCAGGAAATGAATAGAGACTGAATACAGGAAGTGAATTCAGAAACGGAACACGGACTGAACACACGGACTGAACAGAAGGGTTGGATGCAAGGGCTGGACGTAGAGACTGAACGCAGGGACTGAACGCAGGGATTAAACACACAGACTGAACACACAGACTGAACACACAAATTGAACACAGACAGAACACACAGACAATACACAGACAGAACACACAGACAGAACACAGACAGAACACAGACAGAACACAGACAGAACACACACACAGAACACAAGGACTGTGCACACTACTCCCGCCACCTCATTATTTACACAGCCTTCAGGAGTTGTGTGCCCGTAGAAGCTTTACCTGTACTGTATTATTCACTGTTAATGACCTTCCTGACATCATTCTTCCCTTATGTCTGGTTATTACTCTCTCTCCATGTGTGTGTGTGTGTAACTGAAAACATTGCTATCAGTCAAACAATAAGTTGGTCTATACTACCCCAGTCAACACTACAACTGCTAAACCAACAAACAAACAAAAAAAATAATCAAACAAAAACATACAAACAGACGATGATACAAACAGGTAAACCGCTCGGCTCAATTATTTAAGGGAAAAATAATTTCATAGCGGACACACCACCCGTCGGTCTGTACTGTCATTTGCCCTTACGTAGAAGTGTGTTCTTACGTCCATTGGGTAAAGGGGGTGGGAAGGATGGGAAGAGGAATCGAGGATGATGATTGAACGGGAGGAGTAGGTGTAAAGGTGTGTGTGTGTGGTTAGTGCCTGGGGAGGGGCTGTGGAACGATAAGTGGAGGATGTGATAAGTACTCTCAGGTGGAGGAGGAAGAGAGGAGGAGGAGTATAAGTGGTGAGGAAGGTCTTGAGTGCCAGGGGAGGAGGAGAGAGAGAGGAGTATGATGTGTAAGGAAGGAAGGAAGGAAGGAAGGGAGGAGAGAGGGAGGAAGGGGAGAGATGAGTGCAGTGTGGAAGAGGAGGAGGAGGAGAGGGGGTGTTGAGAGGAAGAGAGAGGAGGATCAAGAGCGAATATTGTGAGTACCAAGGAAGGGAAGGAGTGGGATGAAGAGGGAGGAGTGGGAATATATTTAGGGAGGGAGGTAGACGAGGTGAGTGCCTCCCCCCCCACCCCCCTCCCCCTCACACACACCGGCGCTCGCCCAACCCTCATATCTCACTTTAAGGAAAGAGGACCTGGGCTCTTCGATTGATTTTCTCAATGACCTCGCTTATGACCCTCCCTGTGCCCCCTTTACCCACTACCTGTTCCTCACATACCCACCCCAAATACCCATCCATACCCACACGCATACCATACCCCATTTTGGTTCATCTCCTGCCTCCCCCCCAAAAAAAATCTTCTCTTACCCGCGTTTTACCCTCTAGTTAGTGGACTGTTCTCGCTGGAGATCATCTCTTTGAGCATTATTGATTCTCGGGTGAGGGGTGGAAAAGTGACGCCACATTGAGACAGTGTTGTAAGCCATCCAGGGGAGTGTGTTATGTGTCACCCTATGATACACGACGCTTCAACAAGTGAGTGTTTATGGGGGGGGGGGGGGGGAGGTGTTCTGTAGGTGTGGTGTAGTGTTGGAGGCCCAGAAGGAGGAGGAGGTGTTCTTCTACAGGTGTGGTGTAGTGTTGGAGGTCCAGGAGGAGGAGGAGGTGTTCTACAGGTGTGGTGTAGTGTTGGAGGCCCAGGGGAAGGAGGTGGTGTTCTTCTACAGGTGTGGTGTAGTGCTGGAGGTCCAGGAGGAGGAGGAGGTGTTCTACAGGTGTGGTGTAGTGTTGGAGGCCCAGGGGAAGGAGGTTGTGTTCTTCTACAGGTGTGGTGTAGTGTTGGAGGTCCAGGAGGAGGAGGAGGTGTTCTACAGGTGTGGTGTAGTGTTGGAGGCCCAGGAGAAGGAGGTTGTGTTCTTCTGCAGGTGTGTTGTCAGTGTTGGAGGCTGGGGGAGGGGGGGCACTTACACTACCTTACCTTATCTTGAACCTATTTATAACCAAACCTAACCTACTCCAAATTAAACTTAAAGTAACTTACTCTAACTTATCTGAAACCTATTCTAACCTAACTTTACGTCGTAACCCTGCAACCTAACCTATCCTACCCTGACCTAGCCTAACCTATCCTAACCTGACCTGACCTATCCCACCGTGACCTGACCTAACCTATCCCATCCCACCGTTACCTGACCTAACCTATCCCAGCCTTGATCCAAGAAGGTAGAAATGTAGTCTGCTATTGTCGAGTTACCTGTCAATAAGTGCGGCACAAAGTACGAGTCATGGGTCCGATGAATTTCAGAATGAACACTGCGGGTCCTGTTGCCTCGGTAGGGTTGTCAAAATACTTCGGCCGTTGTGTCATATTGTCTACCACAATATTGTAAATACAGTGTGTATATATATATTTTTTTTTATTGGGTGTACGTGGTAGTCATGGGTAACTGTGTGTGTGTGTGTGTTCCACGGGAGTATAAGAGTAGGTCACCATTAACTCGTTTACTTTACCTGTGAAAAACAAAGACCATTAGAATTTGATAGACTTTGGATTGGGTGCATTAGAATTCAACCCCCTTAGAATTCGAACTTATTAGAATTGGGAGGCATTAAGATTCCGGTCTATTAAGTTAGGTTAGGTTATCGTCATGTGCCACAGCTGCGTTAGGTCAGGTGGGTTGACTACCTGTAAGTCTTCCCCTTAACACCTGGAGGAGGTCAGAGGATCTTTATCTTGTTTACACGATAGTTGTGTTGCTGTAATGAAGTGTTATATTTTAGTAACCCAATCTAACACTTAATAACATTTTATAATAACTATGAAAACACGATATACTTTTTTAACATTATATAACAACAATTATAGACCTATTTGATAATAATTTGGGAATATTATAAACGCTTTCTCTAGCTTTTGTTTACTGTTCAAGGACCATAAGAAGTTACGCAGTTATCAGTAAGCCGCCTCACGATGCTCGTCTTAACTCGACTTTAGGATGAGTCTTATACCTGCAGGGGGGTTCACAATGGCGAGGGAATTTCCCCCCTTAAAACAAAACAAAAAAATGAAAGGAAAGTTAACCAATTAGTCTCATAAAACTGTATTAAAACTCTCATCTTTTAGAACTTGGGGCTAATTTTTTATTTTATTTTATATTTTTTTTTATTGTTATTTTTTTTTATACTGTTGACGAAGTGTTTGAGGATGGGCGGGTGGCAGTGATATCTCTCTCTCTCGCTACACACACACACACACACTCTAATTAAAATCCTCCCTGTCCTCCCTCATCAATAGCTTATACGCTAAAGAATAATATTACCCAATAAAGGAAGTATTTTTTTTTATGATTCACGAGGGAGGGAGGGAGGGAGGCGGGGAAGGTGACCTCAGGTATTGCATAACTCTCAAACTCTCTCTCAAAATTTCGCCAATCGAGGTCCTGAAAGTCTATACAACGGAAAATATATCCCCGCTCTTTTTTTTTTCCTTCTTATTATTCAGCTTCGATTTCATGTTGAAGTTTTCCCAGCCTATATGACCCAGTGTGACTTGCTGAAGACCAGCCTATATGACCCAGTGTGACTTGCTTAAGACCAGCCAATATGACCCAGTGTGACTTATTTTTGATTAACTAGTGTCTTATAACGACGTGAACCCCATAATTATGATATTGATAATAATAATAATCATAATAAACTCTCTCTCTCTCTCTCTCTCTCTCTCTCTCTCTCTCTCTCTCTCTCTCTCAGCACCATTGCCTGATTATGCCAATATGAAGGCCATTATCGTGATCACTGGCGTCAGCAGGGCCGCCCGGTGTGCCTGCTGACTCACTCCTGACCCCCTGCTGACCCAGTTTCAGTAATCACCTGCAGAGGGACACGGTGCGCTAATTACTTAATTTAGCCGTCATTTAGATTATAGGTAAACCCCGAAAATATGCCACGAGGAGTTTTTGTGTTGAAAGTTGTGGCAGGTGACGTTATTGATGATGGATGAAGAGAGAGAGAGAGAGAGAGAGAGAGAGAGAGAGAGAGAGAGAGAGAGAGTAATTTTTTTTTTTTTCCTCGACATAAATCCTCATTTTTGGGGGTAAAATTGCCATATATATATATAATTATAATCGTATCCCCGAAAAAAAATCCACTGAGACTGTTTTTGTTGTTGAGAAGTTCACTAACGAGACAACTACTTGAGAGTTAGTTGAACAAGACTCTTAACTACTAGTTGTGGAAGAGTGAATGGCGTCCTAATTCACCTCTCCACCACACCTGTACCAACACACCACCACTGCACCTGTACCAACATACCTCTGCGACCACACCTCCACCACCACACTACCACCAGACCTTCACCACCACCAACACACCTTCCGTAGTTGATTTTGTCCGTGAAATCCAGATTTTCTCATATTAACCACCAATCAACGACCAGCTGACCTTCTCTCCCTGTCCTCCACACCTGTCACGCCACACCTGTGACGCCACACCTGTCACGCCACACCTGTCACGTCACACCTGTCACGCCACACCTGCCACGCCACACCTACCACAGCTCGTCCTCTACCTTAACGCCTGATTTCCTCGTCCTAATCGTATTATGTCGATTAATTAGTCCGCCACGACTTACCTGGCTGGAGGACCTCTCTCTCTCTCTCTCTCTCTCTCTCTCTCTCTCTCTCTCTCTCTCTCTTGAACAGTTGTAAGTCGTAAAAGCCGGAAAGCATTATGAAGAAGTTATAAGACCAGCATTATAGAAGTTCACAATGATTAGGTACTTTTATCTGAGGCTCAAATATTCTAGGTCTTGGTTAGGTTAGGTTAGGTTAGGATAGGATAGGTTAGGATTGATTAGGTTAGGTTAAGTTAGGTTAGGATTGATTTGATTATGTATGGTTAGGTTTGGTTTGGTTTGGTTAGTTTAGGATTAGTTAGTTTAGATTTGGTTAGGATTGGTTAGAGTAGATTAGGTTTGATTAGATTAGGAAAGGAAAGTGCATCTGGGGTCATTCGAACGTATAATAATAAAAAAAAAAAAATAATAATAATAATAATAATAATAATAAATGATAATGATAGTAATTTCGGTAAGTGCTGTTCTAGGTAGAGGGATTTAAGCCAAGTGCTGTTCTAGGAAGAGGGATTTAAGCTAAGTGCTGTTCTAGGAAGAGGGATTTTCATTGGAATGACTGGTGACCTTCAGTGACCTTTCAGCAGTGAGCTGGTCAACGTATAGGTCACACAATTACGCTGACAGACAAACATTACGTGTTGGGTTTATGAGTCGTGAGATTATTTAGTCAGTACAGGAAATGCTTCAGTGTTTGGTGACGAATATAAGAGTAATGATCTACTACTACTACTTATTTATTTTTAAATATGGCCTCCAGCCTCCCCCAATAGCCATACCTTCGCCGCCATTTTATTACCTTCAAATTAAATATCCTATTACATAAGTAACTATCCTAGCTGTGTTGAGTTAGTTGAGCTGCAGATCTATGCTGTATTCAGTGACTGTAGCCTCATAGTCAATATCTGCAACTGTTGTCGGCTTTGGGGCCGAAGCTCTCGTTCCCCTGAGGCAGAGCAAAGCAGACCGAAGGAGAGAGAAGGACAGTCGACATCTCATCCAGGCTGTAACATAGCTTCTGGGCTGCTGCTTCTGTTCGGATAGCACCTCCGCGAGTCTGGCGTAGAAGCTTCTTGCACTTGGTCCCATCCCACCAGAAGTTGTGAACACTAGAGGAGTGAAGCTGCCTTGATCAACGTTCTGAATTCTCTCCTCGTATCTACTACTACCACCACTCGCATCTACTACTACTTTAACATGGCCTCCATCCTCCCCCAATAGCCACACCTTCGCCACCATTTTGTTACCTTATAATCATTGTTCTTAATGGTTTATAACTGGTTGGTGTTGACGTTGTTGGTTGATGTTAGTTTGTAGTGTTGTAGTATTTTGGTAGTGCTGTAGTGATTATGGTAGTGGTGAAGTGGTAGTGGCGTAGTGATTGTGGTTGTGGTGAAGTGATTGTAATAATAATAATAATAAATAATAATAATAATAATAATAATAATAACAAACGGTTTATTAATAGAGTTGCAGCCGGTGGCTGAAAATATACAGACTTACATTTGATTTAGACATAATGATATAATATGCGTTGAATACATTTACAGGGCTGTACAGTACATAAATCAAGAGTTGTTTATTATTTTAACAATAGATGGGATGGTGCTGTTCTTATATCTATCGGTGCGGGCTCTTATGGGCTGAATTTTGTTGTAGTGGCGGACTGCGCGAGGTGGGTGGGGGGCTGCCCGTGGCAGGAGGTGGCGATGACGAGGGTGGTTCATTAGTTGGCTGCCAAACCTTTCCAGTGCTTGGTGGTGGAGGTCACTGAGGGATGGCATTTCCAGGGTGGAGAGAGCGTTGATGCAGCCGGTGTATTCTGCTCCGAGCATGATTCTGCAGGCCCTTTTCTGTACCTTCTCTAGCCGACGTTGTTGGGTGGAGTTGAGAGAAGACGACCAGGCTGGTGATGCATACGTTAGTTTGGGGAGAATAAAGGCATTGTAGATAGTCCTCAGCTCTGGCGTGGGTGCCCCAAGTGACCTAAGTCGTCGTAGCATGTAGAGACGGTACGAGGCTGCCTTGACTGTGTTATTTACATGGGCCTTCCAGTCCAGTTTGTTGTCTATAGTTACACCCAGGAGTTTGGCAGACTGCACCAGCTGGAGAGGATGGGCACCCACTGTGACTGCTGGGGCTTGCACTGGAGTGGTGGCGGTATGGTAGTGGTGAAGTGATCGTGGTAGTCCTTTCCCTTTTTACTCCAAGACCCTCCAGCCCTTCCACTCTCGTCCCTTCCTCTCTTCTCCCTCCACGTTACTTCCTCCACCTTATCCTCCACCCTACTCCCTCCCCCTTCTCCACACTTCTCCTTCCACCTTCCCCTCCTCCACCACAGAGCAACATGCATGGAAACTTAGCTGTGTGTGTGGTGGTGGTGGAGGAGGAGAAGCGGCGCCACAAACACAGTCAAAAGGAGAAAAGTTTGGGTGAGTCATTTTGGGTGGTGGAAGGTGAGGCGGTCTGCCTGGTGAGAGTGACGGACGGGCCATGTGACGTAATGAAGGAGCTAGTGTTCGTGTACTCATACATTGGGAAGTATTTTTATTGACTTACCTTAAGTTGAGGGAACACATCTAGTCACTGTGTCTCAGGATCTGTATTCTAAAAAAAAAATACCTAAGTGGATTTATTTTTGTTTTTTTATTGTGAATAAGAGTTTACATGTGCTGTAGATGCTCCAAGAGACGTACTTAAACACCGCGGGTAATAGACCACATCTAGTCAGTGTTCCTCAAGGTGTGTTTCCTAATATGTCTTGTAAAGTCTAATAAAAACGTCACTTAGGGAGGACAATGTTGTATATATAACACTGTACAAACATTCACACGAGATCCACGGAAAGCTATAAGGCCTCTGTACCTTGAAGTGAGAATACAGTGTAGTTACGATACTTTCTCTCGGTAATAATGTATTGGTGCTCTATGTCAGGGTTAGAGAAGCCAACGATTATGTCAGGGTTAGAGAAGCCAACGATGAATTATTCCTCTCTCTAGGAGTAAGAAAACGCACCCAGTTAAGATAATCTCTCTTATATTATTCAACGAGATTTCTGCTGCCATCTCTGTGTCCTAGCTTAAGTGGACCATTAAGATGTGTTGTTATATACTCAGGATATGACGGGGGGAGGGGGGGGGGGACCTGTGAACCTACCCTGGAGGTGGTGGTAGTGGCGTGAGGTGTTAAGACAGATAAACAGAGAGACAGAAAGACAGACAGAATAATGTTGTCTTCAGTGCCTCCTGACACCGCGTACCCGACACCACCAGCATCCCATCCCCCCCCCCCCCCTCCACTCCCCCTCCTCCTGGGACACGACACACAAAGAGTAAATCATTGTTACGCCCGTCTCACCTTGTCACCACCACCAAGTCCTTCACTTTATTGACACAAGACAAACACGACACATACCTCACGCCCTTCCCCTGTCTCGACCCCTGAAGTATGACCACTGGCTGGCTACAGGTCTCTCGTCTTAACCTTTTACATTGTCCGCTCAAGTACCTCTCTTGTAAGCCATGTCACGCTCGTTGTGGTTAATTTCTCACACTTACTCACACCCTGTCACCCTAGTACAGCTTATCTCTGCCCAGGTTTTTGATTGAATGCTGTAGAGCCCCACACCCCCACTCACCCCCACACACACACACACCCCACCACCCACACCCCCCCCCCCACACCCACACCCCCCCCCCCACACACCCACACCCCCCCCCCCACCACCCACACCCCCCCCCACCCCACACCCCCCCCACACACCACACCCCCCCCCACACCCCCCACTCACCCCACACCACTCATCCTCGACTCTTGACTCACTTTCACTTGACAGAACTTTCCGATCGAGTTTTGTGTCATGCTGTGATATAACAGTCAATACGTCATCAGGTCTGTGGTGTCCAATTACGTAAACAATGTGTTGGAGGTGCTGCCCCCTGTCCTCTCCTGCCCACACTATTAGCGACTCTGGGATACACTTACGCACATACTCGGTTACACACGAATACACACACATTTACACTCTTGGATACACCTGCATATACTGTTGGGACACACACACACACAAAGCATAGATGGGTGGGTGGAAGATTTGTGGGTGGATGGAAGATTATGTTGTGGGTGGAAGGTTGGTGGTATATGATAGACCTTGGGTGGATAGTGGATAGTAGTTGGATGGGGTAGGGTGGGGAGGTGGGTGGGGGCATGTGATTGGTGGAGGGAGGGATTCGATTTCCAAGGTGGACGTCAAGATTGGTGGTGAGTACAGTATGGTGCTAAGTGGTGGTTGAGTACAGTTTGGTGTTAAGTGGCCGTGGTGAGTACAGTATGGTGCTAAGTGGTGGTGGTAAGTACAGTGTGGTGTTAAGTGGTGTATCATATAGGTAAAGAGAAATGAGGTGATGACTCCTGTATTATTGGTATTATACGAGTTTGTTTATGGTAATGTGACTTAACTTCTAATATGTAACACAATATCAGATGTTTCTAAGTGTCCGGTGAATTTTGACTGCTACTGTACATGCGTTTGTCATTGGATGGTTATAAAGGAGTTCCATATGTAGTAAAACCTCTATTTATCGAACTGTGTGAGATTAGTCCGTTAAAGTCCGTTATATACGAAAATTCCTTCTAACGGATTATATGTAAGAAATTAGTCCGTTACATCAAAGTTCGTTAAAATATGAAACTTTCTTCTAACGGGTTATATGTAAGAAATTAGTCCGTTAGATCCGTTATATGGAGGTTTCACTATGATTCTTCCTGTGTTAATATAGTCAAGATGTAGATGCTAACCTCCTTCTGTCTTCCCCCTACAGGAGTTCTTGCTGGCCATCGACGTGACGAGTGCGGGTACGCCTGAGGAGAAGCTCAAGTGGGCCTTCCGTATGTATGACGTGGACGGTAACGGCGTGATTGACGTCTCTGAGATGACCAAGATCGTCCAGGTAGGTCCCCCCCCACCCCAGTCTCTCTCTCTCTCTCTCTCTCTCTCTCTCTCTCTCTCTCTCTCTCTCAAAAACAATGACTTCAGAAAATTTCGAAAGGTTGCTTAATGTGGATGGGAAAATATATCCTGAAACTTTTATAAATTGATTGATGGAAGTCATTAAGTAATTTAAGGGAACATCTGGAACGAGCTTAAACCTAACCTAACCTAACCTAACCTCATGGAAAGAGAAGAGTTAATAGTGAGACTGGTGTAGGGGAAGATATTGGGGAAATGGTGCAAGACAAGATCAACCCCCATCACCACACCCTCACACCACACTACACCATACTACTCCACCAACTCCACAACCCATACTAACTCAGTCGTGTGTGTGTGCGTGTCCCGACCATGGCCAGAGCAGCAGGCAGGGCCCCAACACCTCAGCTTTATGTTGATGGCGCCTACTCCAAGATTCATGCGCGCCACAAAAGTCAATTAACCAACTCTTTCCACTTCCTATGTGTATAAATCTTTAACCCGCACCAAGACGAAGCCTCTCCTGAATGGGCGGCGGGGGAGGTGTGTGCGTGTGTGTGTGCGGAAAACACGTTCCCACACACCTACACACACACACACTCACTCCGGTTCTCAGACGGTCACGGGAGAACGCCAGAAAAATGTGTCTTGATAATTTGGCGCCACTAAAGGAAGAAATTATTATTATTATTATTATTATTATTTGGGAGCATGAAACATTGGAACTTTTACGGAGACTAACGTTTTCCTGACAATTTTAGGACGCTTAAAACTTTTGGGGGAAATTTTTAGAGCATGAAACGTTTTCCTGGGAACTTTTAAAAATCGTATGTTTTTTTTCTGGGAAACTTTAAAGGAGCTTAATACTTTTTTGGAAGAACTTTTAGGTGGCAATAAAAGTTTTGGGAAGAACTTTTAAGAGATTTTGGGAATATAAAGGAAATTTTGGAATGAACATAATTTTTCGGGGATGTTATTGTGTGTTGTGGTGAGAGAGAGAGAGAGAGAGAGAGAGAGAGAGAGAGAGAGAGAGAGAGAGAGCAACTACAGTAAATTCGGATGGAAGGCGCAATGATGAAACAAACTGAGGAGAAAGGGTAGAAAGGAAAAAGTATTTGGGATAGAGAATAGGAATGAATAAAGATGTAAGAGAGAAATGGGAAACGAGAAGAGAGGGGTGAGAGGGAGAGGCGAATAAGGGTAGATACAAGGGGGAGGTGAGTGATGGGGATTTACGTAGGAATAGGGAGGGAAGAAGGGATGGGTGAGGAGAGAGAGAGAGAGAGAGAGAGAGAGAGAGAGAGAGAGAGAGAGAGAGAGAGAGGCCACGAGCGTTAGTATTGATCACCATATGCATCAGGGGTAACTTCCCCTTCCCTCCCCCGTGTTCTTACCTTCCCTACCTACTCACCCACATACCCATTCAACCACCTACCCACATACCCACCCCCTATGTTCCTACCTTTCCCACCCACCCAACCAACATTGTGTTCCTACCCACACACCCACACCCCCTCCCACCCACCCACCCACCTGCCACCACGTGTTGACTGAGTGTGTTATGGTAAGCGTTTCCCTCGGGTACACCTTGATCGCTCGGTCTTTTTTTAACAGGTCGCCTCAGATCGACTCTTGTAAACGCCTTACGTCAAGTCCTCGACCCTCGGTGTGTACGCTAATGGTCCTTTGATAACTTGAAGGGACAGGGTAATTAGGTAACCAAGTGGTGGCCATTCAGATGTCCGGTGCTGAAACTCCACTTAGGACTCAGCCCACGGCGTCAGTCATGTCGGAGGAAGGGGCAACAGACCTACGGGGCCTGACGTCACACGTGTATCGCCTTCTTTATATTATCCGGGGTTTTGTAAGTCGGTGGACACTTTAAATATGATATAAACCCGAAAACTGTCACGGTTATAATATGTGTTCATAGTGGACGACACTTGATGAAATTGACACTTGTTTGTAATTGTCGAAGGCAGTCATTAAGTTACCAGATAATAAACAACAGGTACTGTACAGGTACTAACAGCCAGACTCACTGTTGACTATGAGTAGGTACACGAGTCTCAGCAGGTGCAGGACAAGTGTTGTTCACTCTCCCTCTTGTTACCGTCACGCTGTGCACAATTTCTCACGTGATATTTAACATCTTGGTTTACTAAAGTGCTTTATATTACCTTTACTTATACTGTAATATTTCATCAATAATGACTTGCTGTATCACCTTAAAAACTGTAATATTTCATCTAGAATGACGTCATTGTATCACCTTAAAAAGTGTGTAATATTTCATATGTTATCATCATTTGTTATCTTCACAAAGGGACGCCATTATCATACCTGTCAACTTTTAAGAGTGTGAAATAAGAATGTTGACTGGGCGAGGGAGTAGAGCACCCAAGGGGGGAGGGGTGGAGCCCCTTCCCACGGTGTGGAAAATTTTAAATTCCAGTCCTAATTTTACGGCGTTTCGTCGTACCCTCGGCGGCTCGGGGGGGGGGGGGGGGGCTTCACCAGGTACTCGCCATCTTTGTTACCTCACCCTCAATACTCTCACCATATGTGTTACCTAATTTCCAACAGTTGTTGTTGGGGTAGAAGGAGACCTTGTTTATGGCCCTGGCGGCTGAAACACGTCAATACATCATAAAGCGACGCCCTTGAAGTGACGTTTTGTACCGCCTTCAGTAAGTTACCAGCCATAAGAAGCTAAAACTTGTGTGCCAGATGTCTAATAACCCTGGTGGTTGAAGCTCACTAAATATAAGACAACAGCGGCGTTACCTGGGAAGTTTTAACTGTTGTTGTCTACTGTTGCGCGCGTGTGTGTGTGTGTGTGTTATAATGACTCGGAGTAAGAACCAATGCCTCAGTCAGTGCCAAGGGTGCCACAAGGTAAACGAGGCTTTCATTTGCCCACTTTGCCGTAGTATTAAGACTGTGTTTAAGTCTGTCCGCTGAGCCAAATAGTAAAGACTTGTCTTCTCAAAACTTTCCTGAATATTGAGATGTAGTTGCCA
Source organism: Homarus gammarus (assembly GCA_958450375.1). Lineage (NCBI taxonomy): Eukaryota > Metazoa > Arthropoda > Malacostraca > Decapoda > Nephropidae > Homarus > Homarus gammarus. Next base: position 93,810 of record CAUDMG010003190.1, on the reverse strand, counting down.
GCTTGTTAGACTAATGTGCATTTTTGTGCCAGACGTCAGCTTGGCTTTGTGGTTCTGACATTGAGATTGTATGTCATGTTCCCGTTCTTTGACAACTGGGCCACAGCATCGTAGAAGAATGGGACTTGTCACATTATACATAATTCTTTGGAAGATGTAATTAATGTTTTTCTCTGACGTCACGTTACTCCAAAAAATACTCCCAAAATAAATGTTTGTCGACAAAAATATGTTTACATGTATGACAAATTAAATCTTCAATAGGAATTAACTGTGGAGGCCCCCAGAAGATACCAAATAAATAAAATAGTTCTATATAAGTCAGATGTCAAGGTCACAATGATCAAAAAGCAAATCTGAATTTCCTTTTTTTTAAATCATCATATCTCAAAGTGCAAGATAAAAGCTCTTAGAATTTGGTGTGAATACAGTTAGTGGCAGGGGTGAGGCTTGTCATCCATGAGTGTCTTGATTCTCGCCTCCTGGTGTAAAACTCTCACTCAATAATGCTCTCACTTCCTAAGGTAATATTCTTAACCAAGGTAATGCTCTCACATCCTAAGGTGGTATCACTCAACTTTCGGGTGAACAAACTTGAAAGAGAGAGAGAGAGAGAGAGTCAGAGAGAGAGAGAGAGAGAGAGTCATTAGTAGTGGTAGAATGGTGAGAGGGAGTCGAGGTTGTCTGGGCAATAAATTTTAATATTTCACTCAGCTGGTGTGCTGGACGCATGCTAAAACAGGTATGATTATTATCCTCCCCCTTTTCCTTTTTCTTATTACTTGTTCTTATTTCCCCTTCTTTTTCATCGCTTACTCTTACGGAGGAGACTTACCGGACCTTAATTTAGTTAACCCACCCCAGTGTTTAGGTTAAAGTATTTCCACAAGTCTCCCCACTGCTCCACGCTTCAGCAAATTGTATCTACAACTTGAGAGTGAGTGTGTTAAGTCAGCAGTGTTGGTGGAGTGCAAGTCAGGAGAAAGTTAGTTAGTTAGTTACCTTAACTTCCTGGACGAGATCTGCACTAAATGGAAGGTCTCGGGTGTGTTTGTGCTGTGGTGCTTTAAAGCAATGGTCAGTCAACTTAAGTCATTTGTGTTCTCCCAAGTTTCTCAAGTTGTTGGTGTCAACTTCGAAAGGTCTTCAGCCACGGTCACTTCTTCCCTGTCTTCGTTGCTGTCGAGTCTTGGGTACAGTTCTGATGTTGCGTCCTTAATTAAAGAGGCGAATCTGCGACAGACGCCCGTGACATTTCCTTTTGGTTTTATTTTCGGCGAATCCTGGTTGACATTTTGTACCCGTGTGCTCTCACAGTCACGCGTCGGCAGTAAACATCCTTGCCCATCTTGTCTTTTAATTGCCGCGAAAAAACACTTGTGACGCTTCCTTTCTTACTTGCTGTCAAAATCTGCACCTTTTCACGTGTCTTCTTGATTGGCGCCTTTACAACTGCCTCTTCCTCTTGATTGTGAATTCCCGTACATCTACTGTACGTCTGTGGGCATTTTTGATGATTCTGGTACAATGTGATACTTCTCTCTAATCTTCCAGTTATTTTGGATGGTACTTCAACTGCCAGGTTTATTGGGCGACATTCATTCATTCATAGTTTTGGGAATTGGCAGCTTTTAAAACAAAGATAGACTTCAGAAGAGCTTATCTTCTTTCCCTTCTTTCACCTGCTGTGGGGCCGGGTGTGGGCGTCGCGACTTACTACTGCCTCTCAGCCTTTGTAACACGTCACGGCCCTCATGACCCTCACGACCTCTCCTGCGTTGCTCCGCAGTAAATTCCTGGGAGATTAATGTTGGCAAGATTTTTCCAAGAAGCGTTACTTATTCAGGGTGTTTTTTTCTTCAATATATTGTGAAAGAAAATGCAGATGTGTTCTCTGATTTACTTTTTACACGTTTGGAGAACTGTAAGGCTTCCTGGCTTATTCACACACACACACGAAAAAATACTTATTATAATTGTTTGGGGACTTTGAATGCAAAATATGCAAAATTCCTATTTTTCAGTAAACCTTCAAAATTGCGACGCCGACTGTATGGTACTACGATACATAAATCCATTGTCAACGACTCTGAACCTGAGATTTTGAAGTGACTTAACTTACTTTATCAGGTCCATACGACAAGTGTTACAAGTACCAGTTTTCCTTAGAGGATGATTGTTATACAGTCGTAGTTTTTGTGGGGTTTACAACACTGCTGGTGGAAAGGAAACAGCCAGTAGTAGATAAATTAAGGGATAACCTGATTATCCTTTCTCAGTTGAGGTTAGATTCAGCCTTAGTGGTGTTGAATTGGCCATTTACTGCCTCAGAGATTCAGCCTTAAGGCGGTGTCACACTGTCATTCTTTAGTCGATTTTTTTTTGTCTGCATTCAGAAAATCCGCCAAACTTTTTTCTTGTACAGTCACACGCGTTTAGAACTAACTCGCCTTTTACCCTCGTTCGACAGCTGTCAATAAATAAGATGCATCTAACTGACAAAGAAAGCACAGCAATTCTACGTTTTTTTCTCTGTGTGTGTGTGTGCCTTATCTGGTCCACCCAGAACTCGTCAGAGAGGCGTGTCCATACTTGGTTAATTATTTTATCTGTTTGTTCCGTCATGTTATTCCTGCATGGTCAAAATGTAAACAACAATTAACATTTTCTTACCTTTTTAAAATCATGAAATTAAACATAATAATGAATTATCTTGGGAATAATAAGTACCCAAATGTAGCCAAATATAGCCGGAATGAAGTCAAATAATGGTCCTAGATGAATAAATCTGACTACTAATCACTTCTCGACTAGTATTTGGTGTCAGAAAGTCACAAAAAATTGGAAAACTTACTTTAATCTGAGTTAATAGATCGAGTGCATGTACCTAACCTAACCTAACCTAACCTAACCTCGACTAGTATTTGGTGTCACGAAATCAAAAAAAATTGGTAAACTTAATTTAATCTGAGTTAATAGATCAAGTGCATGTACCTAACCTAACCTAATCTATTCTAACCTAACCTAACCCAACACAACTCAGATTAAATTAAGTTTACCAATTTTTTTTTACTTTATGACTCCAAATAATAATCGAGAAGTGATTCACAGCCCGAATTACGCTTGTACGACCATCATTTGACTTCATTGCGGCTACATTTGGGTAATTAGTCGGACCAGCCAACAAGTCCTATGATTCGTGAAAAAAATCGACAGTAATGAAAAAGTTGACAATAGAAATGCTTTGTCTGACGCCGCCTTTAGTGTTGTTGAAGTGGCCGTGTACTGCACCATAGATTCAGCCTTAGTGGTGTTGAAGTGGCCGTGTACTGCACCATAGATTCAACCTTAGTGGTGTTGAAGTGGCCGTGTACTACACCATAGATTCAGCCTTAGTGGTGTTGAAGTGGCCGTGTACTGCACCATAGATTCAGCCTTAGTGGTGTTGAAGTGGTCGTGTACTGCACCATAGATTCTGCCTTAGTGGTGTTGAAGTGGTCGTGTACTGCACCATAGATTCTGCCTTAGTGGTGTTGAAGTGGTCGTGTACTGCACCATAGATTCTGCCTTAGTGGTGTTGAAGTGGCCGTGTATTGCACCATAGATTCTGCCTTAGTGGTGTTGAAGTGGCCATGTACTGCACCATAGATTCAGCCTTAGTGGTGTTGAAGTGGCCGTGTACTGCACCATAGATTCTGCCTTAGTGGTGTTGAAGTGGCCATGTACTGCACCATAGATTCAGCCTTAGTGGTGTTGAAGTGGCCGTGTACTGCACCATAGATTCTGCCTTAGTGGTGCTGAAGTGGCCGTGGACTGCACCATAGTGACTATCTTATATAGTTCCCAGTATTGACACCTCATGTTCTGGTCATTCATCCTATAAATACTCAAGGGGGTATTTACATATTTAACACGCTTCACGCCACAAAATTTGCGGTGTGGGGATATGGTGGTATGGTGTGGTTGGTGGTGATGATGGTGGTGTAGTGGTGAAGTATAGTTGTGGTGGTGAGAATGATGAAGTGTGGTGGAGAGAATGTTGGTGAAGTGTGGTGATGGTGCTGGGTATGTTGGTAAGGTGTGATGGTGCTAAGAATGAGGGTGTGGTGGTGAGAATGTTGGTTAGGTGTGGTGGTGGTGAAAATGTTGGTTAGGTGTGGTGGTGGTGGCGAGAACGATGGTAAGGTTTAGTGGTGGTGTTGATGAATTATGGTGGTGGTGAGAATGGTGGTGAGGCGTAGTGATGGTGAGGTCTTTTTTCAGAGGGTCACGCTCTCTTCACCTTGCCACAATAACTGTTATTAATTAATCTCACCTCCTACCTGCTCATCTCTGTATTCATTTTTGTACTCTACAATATTTATTTACAGGTATTCTTTTATTAATAACATCAGCAACTTTATTCCTTTGATTTTGCAAATAAATTTAGATGTAGTCTACAGTAATTGTGATAATGATGTATTTATGTCAGTTGATAATTATAAATATAAATAATAATGATAATAAAAATAATAATGTTGAAACTGTGCCGAGTGTCATCACATGAATGAAATATTTGAATGCCAATACTGTACATGGAAACTATGTGGAAATATTGGGAGGTGCACGTAAATTTGGGCAGGTGAAAATGAATGGTAAATGCACATATATTTGGGTGGGTGGAAGTAAATGGTAGCTACATGTAAATTTTGGTGAGTGTTTGAACATTTACCATATAGTGAAGGGATAATTTTTTTTGAGAATGTGCATATTTTTGTGGGAATTGATGAAGAATATCCGAAAAATTCTTAACTACTTTGTGATAGATTCTTATGCGAGTGGGCTTTCTGATCAATTTGGATGTGTGTGGAAATTATTGGGAAATGTGCCTAAATTTTTGGTAGTGTGTGAGGTCGGCATCCGATAATATCCAACGTCTCAGCTTCCGCTTCAAGTGCAGCTCTACTGGGGGAGAAAAATGGCTGCTGAATAGAAGCTTTGTGATGGTACGATATCATGCTAGCCCGGCGACCTGTTTCCTCCCTCCCACCCTGGACTTTAATTTCACACAATTTTGTCTGTTACACAAAGGTGGGCACACGCAACTTTTTTTTTGCACCGCAACCGGAACCGTAACTCTGCTGAAATAGTTGCACCACATCCATTTTCAAAAAGTTTCGCTGCAGCGCAACCGCAATGCGTAACTTAAAAAATAAATAAATAAACAAATACTAAAATTTTTTTTTTGCCTATTTACAAGTAAAACAAAATATAACTGACACAAAAAAGTTTATATTATCAATATTTTTATTTCAAAATTACAAAAAATGCCTCACTGCCACTGGTCTCAATCTCAGTGGACTGGCTGTCAACAGTCTCAGTCACTTCAACTTCCGTGTCCATGTCCTGGTCGGCAGCGGACAGGATCACTGCTGCCGGCCACAGACTCCTCTTCACAAAACGATCCATAATATTAGTAATAACAAGAAACAAAACAACAAGAAACTGACGCCTTAACTGCAGTGCTACTGACTGCCTGACTGGTTATGATATGAATCATTCCTCCTTCCCCTTTCTTCGCTGTAGTTGCCAGATTTCATCTTTCACATAAACTCTAGAAACTAGGGCAATGGAGGGGGGGGGGGGGTGAGGGCCTCATCTGGTTTACAGTTCAGAAATATGCTGCCCAACCTGTATCATGGTTATGCTGAATCATTCTGTCAGAAACAGAAATTTTCGTAATGCTCGGCTCTAGGGATGCCTGTTTGTTTATGCGGTCGTATTCCAATTTTCAATTATTGTCGAAAATTTTTGCGCCTTGCGCTTGAAAATGCTTGTAAAAGTTGTGCCGCAACCAGTTCCGCAACTCTCTGGAAATATGTGCGGCACAACTGCACGCACAAACAAAAAAAAGTTGCGGCACAAGTTGCACCACAACTTTTTGTGGCAAAATTGCCCACCTTTGCTGTTACAGTACTAGAATTATCAACTAGGCTACCCTTTGTTAGGCTCTTTAGTTTCATCCAGCATTTTTCTGTTGCCAAAGGTATCGACTCTTTTATTTGATTTAGAAGGAAGTTTGTCTTATTTTTTGTCCCTGAGAGCCAGCTCTTGTTACTGAGTCTATTAGTTTTATAAAGAAAAAAATTTCAGTAATAATATTGATTTTAATTTAAGGAGAAATTTGTCTTGATTTTTGCAATAGGAAGACAGCCCTTGTTCCCCTTGGTTCTGCAGTACTCACTGCTCTGTCACTTGATCTTGGAATACTGCCAGTTGATTGGGAATGTCCAAACTGGTACCGGTTGCCAAAATTAAGCACCTCGCATACCAAGAGAGATTAGAATGTTATCAGTTGCCCAGTTTACACTTTTAGATGTACAATGAATGATTTAGCAGTTTATAGGCAACTCGAAGGACATTACATAGGGGTCACAACTGTCAATGTAACTTCTTTCAAGTATGGGTTGTGAACTCTTATATTAACCTGCCAGAGAATATTGTGACAGCACTGAGTGTGAGCTCAATTAAGACCTGACTTGACAAACATACAGTATATACTGTACAAGAGCCAGTACATGCCCATGACTTGTCATCAGTGCCTAACAGAGACTGACCAACTGGTTAGAGATCTGACCAGAGGCCGAGAGGATAAATTTAAGTTAAGTAGACTGTTTACTTCAGGGTTTGATTTAATTTTGAGGGAAAATTTTCATGATTTTTACTTTAGGAAGGTGACCCTTGTTTCACTAAGCGATCATTTCTTTATGTGATGTCTGTCTGTCGGTCATCATGCTGTTTTTGTTATTTTTTTTTTATTAAATGTAAATTTAAGATACATCATCATCTCCACCCATACAGTATCCTATCTGTACATGTACCCTTGTTCAGTTCATATTCTGAATCAGCAGTGTAAACTGAAGGTTAATTTCACTGGATTATATGTCATGTCAACATTAAGCTTTTATTATTATTATTATTATTATTATTATTATTATTATCATTATTATTATTATTATTATTATTATCATTATAAGTAATACCTCCATTAGCCGAAACTCTCCAATGCCCATAATTGAAATTTGCTGGGAACTTTTCTGGAAAGTTTCTCTCCATTCCTGGTCTGTGAATGAGTTTCTGAGGTTGAAAATCAGTTGCAATTTCTGGAAAATTCCGAGAAACTTCTGGAAACTCCAATTTTTTTTCAGGTCTGGAAGGAAATAATGCACAATTTCCAGAAAATTCTGAGAAACGTTTCCTAGTACCTATACTACAGTACCCAGAAAAATTCTGGAGAATGTGGGATTTTTCCGGGTTTGACAGAGATGTCTCGTTGCCTGGAAATCTCTCATCCCCAGAAGAGCTCTGCACCAAGTATTCAATTATTCTGGCTAATGGGGATATCACTTTGTTATTACAGGGTATTATTATTATTATTATTCATTTGTTTTGGTCTTTTCATTTCTTTTGTGACTTACATTATGTTCTGTGCAAGTCTAATGTTACTGCTCACTTAACAGTTTCTCATTCTTGTTTGATATGAAGGTGCGTGGCCTATTTATGTAAGCAGTACAGTATATATTTGATTCTAGTTTTATGTCAGCTAAGTGTTGACTCTTGCACTTATGTTGTAAGTTTGAGAATGGAAGGAAGTACAGGTACGGAAGATTTTTATATTTCGTGCAATATCGCTGGGGCATTGTTTCTGGGTCACCCATCCTTCACATTGACGTTGACTACAAGTACTTTGTGGAATTTGACAGTAATACCCCATTGACTTAGATTGGGTACAATATAGTGGACGAGATAATACTGAGGTTTTTTACTATGTTGCTGTGACCATGACTGCTTGCCACATCAACACGGTCACAGTGCATCTGGGAATAGTGTTTGTAGGACATTAGTGTACTGTTACTACAGGTCCACAATCCCTTATTCGAAACCCTTGGGACCAGATGTGTTTCGAAATTCTGAATGTTTTGAATTTCATAACAGTAGTATGGTACATATACCATTTTTTTTTTGGGGGGGGGCGTGGGCGTGAGGGGGAATAGCCCACCCGGGCACAGGTCATCGACCCACAACGGGTTCTATGGGGCGAAACATTAAGAGTAAAAAAGAAATTAAAAATAGAAAAGAAAAAGATTATATTATGGTAACACCCTAGCGGGGTCTGTGGCAGCACCCCGTAAGCAAGCACATTACCGTAATATTTCTGCAACGAACCTTTTGAATATTCACACCGAGTGAGATAAATAAAGACTATAAATAGTATTACAGGTTATTTGTACAGTTATAATTTGGTAAATGAAATCGTGGTATAAATATAGTCCATAAATACTCTAGTACAGTTTATTTGTAAGGAAAACATTCAGTAAAACTTCAAACATATTTGGTACAGGTACAAACTGCTGCCAACCTTCTGAATATTCACACTCGCCTTCAATGTTCAGTTCTTCATGGTATATTCTAGCTTGTTTCATGACCAACAAACCAGTCAGTGGCATACGTTCACTTTTTCGTTGTCGAATCCACTCAATCAGCATACGGTCAAGCTCTTCATTCTTTGCCCTATGCAATGTTTTCCTATTTTTCATTAGTTTATTGTCATCACTGTCATCACAACTTGTCTTTCTGTTTCTTTAAGTCATATACGGTGGTAGTTCCCACACCATATTCTTCAGTAAGATGCCACACAGGCACACCACGATCAAGCTTCTGTAATAACTTCACTTTCTGTGCTATCGATAATGAGATATGCTTCCTTTTCTTCTTCTCACTGTTACCCATAGGGGTATCTGAAGCTCTTTTTTGACATTTCACAGTGAAATTAAACTCAAAATCCCCAAAAATATCAGAGAGCAGCATACACATGTGTGACTGGTACCATCGCATGCTCAAATTCATCTCTTTTTGTGTCTCTTCCATATATTCATTTAAGAGAAAGATAATAAAGAAGGAACTCTCGTTTTTCCAGATACAATTAATCTTCCATAAATCTAAAAATAAAATCTCAAGTACAGTATTTATTGATGATCAAAACAGGACAGTCGGTGACAGTATTAGATCCCCTCTCGACCTAGTTAAAGCTACTTGACCGAGTTTCCGTGCAAGCTGCAGCTTTCCTTAGCTCTCGCCATCTTTCTAAGGTTGGACTTGGACATTACTTTTCCTTTTAATTTTTACTTTTATCCTCTTTGCCACTGATCGGCTCGTTAGCCACTTGGGCGGTCGATCACGTTTCTGTTAGGCACTGTTGGCAAGTACTGGGCATGCACTGGCTCCTGAATGTATCTGAACCTGCTCCAGTGTTGATCAAGTCTGGTCTTGAAAGAATTCACACTTGGTGCCGTCACAACATACACTGGCAGATTGTTCCAAGAGTTTACAATTCTCACTCTGAAAAGTTTTCGCTCCCAGTTTTCTGGACAATGCAGCACTATACTGTATATGCGTATGCTTAATATAACATTGGGTCATATTGGATTCCATTTGGGGGTTTCCAATTGTGGCTGCTTTAAATACACTTAATTATATACAGTACAAGCACCTAGGAGAAAGGATACATAATTGTACTGTATTAAAACCTCAATATTTTTTTAGAAAATCCTTAGATTATACTGTACTAACCATAGGTGAAGTCTGGGAAAATTATGCTTGTACAGTCCTAAAACAAGTACTGTATCTTGTTAAATTTTCCATTGCTACAATTTGAAATGCTAGATAAAATGCTTTAATATTATCCCCAGTGCATCATCATAAGTTGGTATGCCTTCTTGCCATATCAACAACATTTTGAGATGGGGATAGGATTTGCAGGAGAGATTCACCCTTGTATGGCATACTAGATACTGTACTGAACTTCAATAGTATAACAAGAATGCCATTAAACTATATTAATGTATGTATCATTAAAAAATGTACATATATTCATTCATGCTTAAAGGTCATTGATGTAGAACTATCAACCATTCAATACAGGATGAGTAACATTGCTTGGAAAGCCTCGAATCACAAAAGACCACATGGCTAATGATACTCTTTTGGGGGAGTGTACATAAGCATGTAAAATTGAGTTCAGGTAGTCCTTTAGGATGCTGTATTCAGTAAGAAAATTATTCTAGTTAGGAATTCGCATAGGTGTACCGAAGGGAAGGCGACAGGAGCGATTGCCTCCCCCGTGAGCTAATAAATTATTACTCGTATTCCAAATAAACCATTTTTAACTATAAGAAAAGAAAAAATAATACTGATAATGAAATAGATAAAAATAACAGTAGATGTTACTAATTGAATGATAAGCTCATCATGAACGTACAGAAAATATTAATTATCTTGTATATTTCAACAATACCTCGGTAGGTTTAGTTCACCCTATTTACACAGTCACAAAACCTATGGTTGGCTTGAATGTATTTTCCAGCATTTTTTCTTCTTTTTTTTTTTTTTTACTCGGTATAAGTGCATCATCGATTATATTCTAACACACACACACACAAAAACAAACAAACAAACATATCCATTATCAGGAAGTGAAGAGATTTCCAGAGCTGAGAATTACTATTTGAATTCAGAAAATATTGAATTTCATACTATAATTTTCACATTATTTTGCATTACATTAATCAAATGTTCACCTCAATGGTGATGTATGTACAGTACCAGGTTTCACGGACCTCTTTTGCCTGAGGGTCTCGACTGCTCTTGAGACAATTGAGAAAATTATAAGACTTGTACGGTACAATACTTGTATTTTTATATACACTTTTTGATTGTAGAAATTGCCTTAGATCACTAATGGAGACCTTGTGATTCTCCTGAAGCAAATTTAAAAACAATTCCATGGAAGCCATATATATATTTTTTTTAGTTCCCATGAGAAGTAACTTAACTGTGCATGAAAGGAAAAAAACGGTTTTCCATACCTGAAGCATCCATTTATGTGTCAGATGGGACTTTTAATCTATGATATTACATGGGATGAATTGGAGATCAACCCGTAGCTAAGGATTATGAGCTTTAGTGTATTTATTAAGACTGTCTCAACAAGGTGTGAGTACATCTGAAGGAATGTGGTGGCATTGGGAAATACTGTAATGTATTCTCTGTCACTGGTCTACTGTACTCACATGTAATGTTTATAGCCCTTGTCATATGACTCTTGCTACAGATAGACACCATTTTGATATAAACAGTAATATGATCAGATATGAGCAAAATACTTTACATTTTTTAATATACAGTACCTGTATTGTGTCCACCATAATGTATGGATTTTACATCTGTACGTCCACAGTGGGACTGTTTCAAGTAACATAGATATGTTGTAATTTATTTTTTATTGTTTATTGTATATAAAGCTTGTAAAATTTCATATATTGTACTGTAATTATGTAGATAGTTGGATAACAGGCAAAGGTTAAAGAAACAGTACCTACTTAATGCCCCTTTCAGCCATTTTGTTGAATTTGTATTACTGTGCAGCTTTTATGTTGGAGTAACTCTATTTTCCTTCCACAGGCCATCTATGACATGCTGGGAACCAACTCTGCCAGTCGTCCAGCAGACAGTGCCGAAGAGCGAGCTAAAGCAATTTTCTCAAAGATGGATGAAAATAATGATGGCAATTTAACTCAGGAAGAGTTCCTTAAGGGTTGCTTGCTAGATGAAGAGCTCTCCAAGATGCTCACACCAGGAGCTTAATCTACTTATTTTACCAGAGGATAATATTCATACAAGAGCATAGACTAGCATGAAGCTACTGCACTGGTGGCTAAACAAGGAGATGGTAGACAGCCCTCATTACAAACAATAAACATTAGTATCAGTAGGAGAATTAGCAAGTTATAGCCATCTTGTGACAAACACCAAAGATAAAAAATATCGACCATGTCTTCAGCCGTGTATGGTCCATACTAAGAGCTAGGAAATTTAGCTGATCTGAGCACTAATCTAACACAGTCAGTATCAGCAGAGCTGTTGACACTCCTTTGGGTTAGCTATGACAGGTTTGGGAATTAATAGGTACATATTTTGTGATAGATATATTGTGTGTATGAGCTACAGTGTGGCCCTTGAAACAAACCACACCAAAAGGCTGTTAGAGAAGGTTTCCCATAAATATTTCATGTATTATCAATATTTCCATGCATTTTGGTATCAGGGTGATAACGTTTGTATGTTTTCTCTTTAGATTCTCTTAGGAAAGATTTCATATTGTGATCATAATGCAAAACTATGATCTGGCTCCATATGATTGTTCCCAGAAATTAGTTCACAATTCATGTCCTCATGTTTATACTACAAGCGGTTTTCATTTCCTCAGTACAGTAAATATATATATATATATATACTATATATATATATATATATATATATATATATATATATATATATATATATATATATATATATATATATATCATGCATTGGAATACATACAATAGCACAGGGATGCAATTTAATGGAAAAAAGTATTTAAAGATAATTAGCAATGATTGTAGAAGTTTTGTCAGTGATTGTAGATTGTAGATTATGTAGAATTTCTTCCTTAATTGTGAGTTGTGAGGTTTCATTGAGTGCACAAAGATAAGTTATACTGAACCCTTTTGTCCTGTGTACAAGGAAAGTTACTTTACGGCTATCAAGTAGTTTACAGATTGTTAATTGTGACTGGATCAGCAACAGGAAACATTGAACATAAATATGTAAAGCTCATTTTCTGGTAAGTTTGAGCTGAAATGATCTAAAATAAGATTTGACGGTTGCTGGCTTAATCACAGCTTCTGGTCTGAACACTGACCATTTAGAGTACTTTGAATAAGTGAACTGTTATAGACCTGTACAACGATCTGATATTTAAAGACTTTTATTAATTTATGATAAATCCTTGTCAGTAAACATTTTTACATTCTGAAAGTATAAGCACTCATTAAGGCTTCTGTTTACTGTGACTAGATTAGAAATACTGACCCATTGGAGGTGGTTTCCCAGGCATATTTTCTTAGTGGTGAGAGGAAAGTATGTCACTTTGGATACTTAAAGAAGCACACAGACTTGTTGATCTTATCACTGCTGAGTGCTGCAGGCCACGTTTCATCCTTCTCCAGGACAGTTTTGTTTTTCCATGCTCCTTCTGAGAGGCAGTGACCAATTGTATATAGCCACTAGCTAATCATCTTTGCATCTTCTTCAGCCTAGCATTTTTCTCTCAAGCACCCAGATAGCTCCCCACCCCAGTACTCTGTATAGTTCTACAGTATATGCAGTAAATTAGGGGAACATGGTGAATATGGCACTGGCAGGATTCCACTTAACAACTTTTTCACACAATACAATACTGTACAGTACTAACATGTTTGAACTTAATGGATGGTATTGTACATGGTTAAACTCCAATGAACCTGTGCATATAATAAATGTGCACTCTACTAATGAATAGTATATGCAGGATTTTATAATTAATTTGGTTAGAAGGCAATTTTATTTCAGTGTAGGAGTTGACATAAGCTGTTTAATTTTTTTTGGGGGGTACTATTGAAGACACATGATTGGATGAAGATATGAGACAAATATTTATAACCAGCAAGTATATTAGGATAATTACCAGAAAGTAATTATCTAGCTATAGAAATTTTATCATTATATTTGCCTAAGAAGCAATGTGTATACAGTTTATTGACTTGGTATAATACTCTAGTTATAACCTTCCTCTGAAGTGTATGTTTACATTGGTGTCATTGTAATATTTTGGGCATTTATTTATTTTGAGGCTATACAGTACAGTGTAGTAGTTTTTATTTTTACAATACAATTTTTTTTAACTCCCTAGGTTACAGGATGTTGAATGGAATCCCTGTAAATTAATTTTGAAACTTAACACAAAAATTTTCCCAAGAAATTCTAATTTTCACCCAAGTTTTTGACAAGATAGTAGAGGTAGCATACCACTCACAAATGCCTCACTTGTGATTCCTGCTGCCCTTCCTTACTTTCACTCCTTGCAATCTTAGTAGCTTTTTGTAGCCTGGTTGAATAAGGATCACCACAGTTGGAGCTCCAAAGTATTATTATAAATCTGGTTGTACTCTTTCACAGTAATGTAGCCAAAGTATTTAGGTACAGTAATAGATTTTTTGTCAGAAAATAATCATACTGACCACATCCATGAAGATTTTCTTGTCATAGAAACATGATATGAATAACTTGTTTTAATCAGAGAATATTACTAACCAGTTTTGAGTGTATTGATAAATTGTGTAGAAGTCTGCTTGTAGGTTTTAGAAGTTATACAGTAAAGCAGAATTTGAAACGTGCTTACAAGGTAATATTTTGTAATATAGTGTACACTGGCAGTCCGAGTAAGCAGACAGAATAGCTTTAACTTTAAAGACATAAAATTATTGCTATCAGTGTAATTACTTCTTTTGTAATGTGTGGCAAAATATAACATGCTAAATGCAGACTTTGGCATATTTTCTTGTATATTCAGAAGAGTATTGTATCTCTTTCTTTTAGTATGCATGTGTTTGTGTTTAAGGACAGCCGATAGAGAAAATCCATTCCCCAAATATCAGGTGATTAGTGTTAAAGCAAAAGTATCACAATTATAAAGTTTACATTTTGGTATTTCAAGTAAACTTAATGAATAACGAGATGAGGAATGGAACTTCTGTAAGTTAATTTTGCCATTTGTTCTTTGACCTCTACACCCCTTTGGAAGCAGTGGCGAATGTGAATTAAAGAGAAATGTGGCTAAGCCACAACACTTCATGTATTTAGACCTCAAATGTAGTTTATAAATTGTTTACTTCAACTGTGGTAGATATTGCTCCTAGCTTTTGGCATCTTTGTGAAATGGTTCTGAGGAAAGCTTTGCAAGTTTGTGCTATGCAGCTATTGTTGTGGAAATGGAGAATGAGAGCATATAGCTGTAAGGTTTCAAAGGGGAATACATTCTTCTTCCCCATAGTAGTTTTATATATTTACACACACATACATACATACATATACATTTATAGGTAAAACAGTAGACTACACTTAATGGTTCCTATGCTGAGTTGAATTCAAGAATATTTCAGATATTATACTAGAAAATTTACCCATATCCCCATCTTCAAGTGGTGTGTGCACACTACATTTTGTCATGCACAAATGTGAATATAAGGGACAAATATTTTTATTTGATTTATTGTTACACCACTTATCAGCTTGCTAGCTGATTTTTTTTCTTCTCATTATTAATGTAAAATGTGTTACATATGACATACAGTGACACATGCCTGTACTGCCATATGGTTAAGATGACTTCATGAAACTGAATCCTAAGTGCATTTAGTTCCTAATTTAAAAATGAATCCAATATTTTTGTTTGAGTTAGAAAGTGTTGGGATGTTGCTAGTACACAGATTATATAGGGGACACATTTGGCATTGCTTACTGTGTTTCTCTATGTGTATTGTGTATGTATGTATGTATACTTTCTTTCTCCATTTTCCCTCTTGTGTCATTCCAAACAACACAACTCATTTCTTGACTTATATTTTATCATATTTCCTTCTCCTAGGGAATTTTTTCTTATTTTATTACTGTTTTAACTCATTTCCAATATGCTTCTTTATTTTTATTAAGTTTTAGAATTAATATATGTTAAATTGTTATTGTTAAACATGCTACATGTGTTATATCAACCCAGTAATTGAAGGTTGCACAATCCTAAAGCAAAACTAGGTATGTTATACTGTACCTTGTTTCAAAATTACATAATTGAAGCAGTTATTGAATGTAAGTTTTTTGAAGCACCTTAATTATATTCAGTATCAAAGTTCACTCCAAAAAGTGTGCATCAATCTCTGACCTAAGATAATCTGCTGACATGTTTTACAAAGAATAAGATTTAATATGTAGCCAACCACACAGCCTCATAATCAAAGAAGACTAATCTCAGTCCATCCCCCTTTTACTTTTGATGGTGGGTTGCTTTCTTTGCTCAATCATACTGACTGAATTTGCCTAAAATTTATACCTATAAATCTAAGTTTTCATAAAGTGACTCTTTCTTTATTCAGTTGTACTCATTAATTGATTATCTCTAAATTTAAATAACTCTAAGGGAATGTGGTTTATTGTGTGCTATTATCCCTCTTACCATAATCTGGTGCTTATACAGATATTGCTCAGCAGAACGTGTCTGCTCCCTTTTAGCAAGCTATGTCTTTATGGCATGTTTCTTGAAGACTTAATTTTGGGAACAGTTGTTATGATTATATTATTTTGAGCTAAAAAATTTGAATAGCACCTGAGTCTTGCATAACAAACTGTAGAGAAGAAGTGTATTGACTTTCATCAGTGAAAAGATTCAGAAAGTTGTAATAAGTAGTTTTAAATGAAAGAAGATACTGTATAGGAATAGCAAAATATATATATATATATATATATATATATATATATATATATATATATATATATATATATATATATATATGCTGATAACCACAAGGTTATCAGCATATACCTAGATCACGCGCACCTACAGTGATTTACCTCGGGCAGCGATCTGCTATATATATATATATATATATATATATATATATATATATATATATATATATATATATATATATATATATATATATATATATATATATATATATATTATAATTAAAAAAATACAGAGGGACAAGATAGCAGCTTTGGAAAATTAGATTGGGTATTTTATGGCAGATGTAACATACAGTATTTGTTAATTTTATTATGATAACTAGAATTGTATATTTTTGTTTTATGTTGGTTTATTATGCCATTATCTTTTTTTTTCATGGTTAGGCAATGGGCCATTTCATTCCATGAAATGTTTTCATTATGGGTGATCTCTGCAAGGGTCTCTAATGGGTGATCATAACACAAGCATTCCAGTACATAAGTCAGTCCTGGTGTGCTGTAAAGGGAGTGTGCAAGCATGTTTCCTCAGTCATTTCCACTCCAGGATGAGACTTGTGTATGTGTAAAGTCACTTACTTTGTTTTGCCACTCTTATGTGTACTCATTTTACTTTTCCTTCATGGATAACCATTCCTTAAGAATTGTCTCACATTCCTCCTCCTCTTGAGACATTATTATTTTTAGCTTATCCAAATTATAGAGTAAGTGGCATATAAAGAATCACATTTTCTTCACAGAAAGGTTTTATGTAATAACTGTTCCAATACTGTAATGCACAACCTTTGTTCTTTGCTGATTACTGATTTAACGCCAACTTCCCCACCCTTCTGTGATATAGTTGTTCTTGTGGCGTGTGTGAGCATCTACAACTGTGTCTTGTGAATGTGACCCCAGATATACATGATTGACATGACCCAAGACATTGCCATAGAAAAAGCTTGGGTCTCAAGGTTGAATATATTGTAGTTATATTTATGTCACTTTAAATATAAAATATTTCCTGTGCTTCTTAGTAAGACAGATTAATCCTGGACTGAGTTTTATCAAAATCTCTGCACAAAAAGTATATTAATATTGTTTTCTATTTCAGTGACATTTCTTATAACTTTTTTTTTCAGATTTGGCTTTTCTAGAGCCCCTTTTTGATTTTCTGAAGTGTTAATTATGACAAAATAAGTATTCATGTCCAAGTCATTTCCAAAATTTTCATTGTTTATTTGCTTTGCTTGGCTCAATTTGTAGTAGACAATCTGCACAAATGGTAATACCTGTAAATATCATAGTAGGATAAGGGATTGTGCCATGCTTGTAACACTTTTACCCTGATTTTCATCTTGAAATCTGCAGGATTTAAGCTGGTGTTGAGATCAGTGGCTTGGGTGTCATGTATTATATAGCTACAAGTGTAATTTTTGAAGTAAGGTAGAAAAAATCAAGTCATAAAGTGTTTATAAGTGCTGATCTCTCCACAAGACTGATACGGTTTGTTTCCGTCATCATCAGAGTTTTCGGGAATGTCTTCGGCATGACATTCTTTGGATGATAAGTGCTTAGTTATTAATTATGATGAAGCCTGTGGTGAAGAGCCATTAGCTCAAAGAATATTCTGTATGTACACTAGAATAGTTTTGTTAAGAACCTATTTAAGTGTTCATTGTCGCTATTGGTATGAATGAAAATGTAGCATTGAATATCCTTCATATTCCTTCTCACCTGTAGACAGAGCTGCAACCCAATCTTGTCTTTATTCGTGTTGGTGATGAGATGAGGAGTTGTGAGTCTGAAATGGGACGGTAATAAAAGTTATTTTCCTGTCATAGTATAGAATTTTCTTGTTCATTCTGCCATAGATAAAGTAGTTGTTCACATTACATTCAACACAAATGAGAAAATGCAGCTACACATAATTAAGTCCAGAGTAATGATGTAGTAAGACATTGTAATCATGGAAGTTCAGTTATTTTGTATTTAAGTTGTCATATAAGAAAAAAGTAATGTTTATTGTTTTTTTTCTATGTACGTGTGGTATTATAGTTATATTTAAGAATGCTATGCTAAGAACTCGGTTAGCTCGCACAATTTGTTTGACTTTATAAAGACAGTTGAGTACCAGTGTGTTGATTATGCCTGCTATGATACATCTTAGTGTGAATCATTTTTGATGGGCAAATCACCTCTTTGTAAAGTTATTTCAGTGAGTGCAATACAAACAGGGTTGTTCGAGAGCACAAACATGGAGTGATGTAAAAGCATTGCTCCTTTATCTCCATTTACAAATACAGAATAACAAACTGCAGTTGATTTCTAGAAATCTAGAGGAGAGAAAAGTGTAGCATGAGTAACCGTGGTTCACGTTTCTTTTGTCTGTAATGAGAGTTATCCAAACCTGGCTTATGAGGTTTGGCTATAAATATAAATGTACAAAACGTGTATAGTGTAACTTAAAGTACCGGTACATGTCAGCCATGTCTTCAACAAAGTACAGTATGTTGTAGTTGTACATTAGTGGAAAAGTTTTCAGAATCATGAGATGTACTGTTATATTCTACTGAGAAATCATGAAGAATGTTGTCAATGTAATCAGTCTATAATCTCAGTGTGAAATTAAAATTGAATACAATTCTTTAATGAAAGGAATATACTGTACTGTAGTATGAAAACTTTAGCTAGAATTATTGGACATCATTTCATATTTAATTATTTACTTTTATGGCAAGTACAGGTACAGTATTTGAGTTATTGATAAACAGTTGCTACTTTAAAATGCTGTACCAGGGTCCATTAGTGTAATTGCTTGTGGAAAGCATATGACATCTGCAGTTTTAGAGAGGTTGTAATTGTGTTTAGTTCTTGCAAATGTTGTTTATTGTTTCTTGAAATAGTGTGTGACAATTTTACACCATTGTTGTCATAGATATAAATACAGTATAGTGTTAATTATCTATTTTTGAAGAAAAAAATAATGTTTGTGTGTTAGTTACTAAAGTAAGAAATATTTCCATAGTAAGAGAAAGAAATTTTTGAGTGAAATGTAATGTGAACTGCAGAAGGGGTTGTGAAGTGCGAGTAAACTCAAATCCTTTCAGACAAATATTTGTTATAAAATACAGTACTGTGTAGGGTACAGTATATACTGTATTATAATACGAGTCAACATTGTAAAAATCTGATTTGAAGACAAAGTGTAAATAAAGTTCACAACAATTTATATTATGGGCAGTGGTGGGAAAGAAGAAGTCAGTCGAGACTGTCTTTACTATTGACAGTTTGGTCATCTTTGCTTAGGATCAAATTTTTATTACAGTACCTGTTAAGGCTCATCATTGCTGATCTCGTCACACATTTTTAATTGTACTTGGGTTGCACCAGCCTTGTTGGAATATAAACTTATATAAACCTTGTGTTTTTTTTCCAGTAATAAAAATACTTGAAATTTTATTCTTGAGATTGGTTTATTGACCATGTTGCACAGTTGTGCCTTGAGCTCTTATGTGTCATACGGTGGTAACCTTTTTGTTATGTAGTACTAATATTTGAGATATAGATATTAGAAAATACAACCATGGCATACACCCATAAATAACTGAAGTGTTATAATGTAGTGCCTTTCAGAATAAATAGAAGGTAAGTGCTTCAGTTAATGAAATTATATATATATATATATACACAGTATATATATGTATATATATATATATATATATATATATATATATATATATATATATATATATATATATATATATATATATATATATATATATATATATATATATACACAGTATATATATGTATGGGTTATATGTTTTTTTTTTAAGCTTCAAATTCAGATTTGCTAAATATATGTACAGTACAGGCATTATATATACTGTATACATATACAGTACAGGGTACTGTATTGTATAGGTATTACATACATAGAGTTATGTGATCCCTTATTGAAGAAGCTTGTGAGCTGAGGAGGGCCAAATTAAGGGGTTTTCTTAATTTTGGAGCACAGAGTTTAGAATGTGCAGTACTGTACATACCCATTATATAAAATGAAGTAGTTAACTTGGGTTAGTCATGATCACCATAGAATTTATGTAACTTCTCATTTTGCTACTTAAGATAATAGACTGTGGATGTACCAACACCATAGTCCCCACTCAAACATTTCACCAAGGCTTCTTTATCTAGAATACTAGATGCTTCAACAACTCATCTCACTGCCTATTACCTAGCAAGAAATGCTTTCTCTTGACACTCCCACCACCCATGGGGAGCAAACTTAAACGTGTGTATTATTTCCATGGAGGTTGAAATTCATACATGGGCATGTGTTAAGGCTTTCTGAAAAGAAATAAGCTAGACCCATAGGTTCAATATCTTGCATAATTTTTATTAATGTTTTCCTATACAGTATTTGTATGATTCTATCTGTCAGATTACCCCACAGAATACTGTACATAAATCATCCTCATGCTGTGTTTAGTTAAATCATCTAGTGATTTCTCTTTCATTTATCAGTTACTAGACATAAATTATAGGTAACTACAGCAATATGTATAGAATACTGAAATATTTATTTTAGAATTTGTAAAACTTTGTCTGTTTGCAGGATTGAGCAAGCAGTGAAGGCTGGAGAATCTGTGGTAGAATAAGAACAACTTGGCTCGGTGTAGAGCAGAAGAGGTGAAGGGTATGTATAGAAAACTTCTTAACGATGATCATATTATTGTTTGTCTTAGAAGTAATGTGCAATAATATTACTGTATTTCTTTTTATTGTATAATGTATACTGCAGTGATTCCTTGTTTTACGTGATGAAATTATTTCTGAAATGTGACATGTTAAGCTAAAACACATTAAATTTGTCTCCCTTAGGAAATAGTATAAAGGGTGGGGGTAGAATCAATCTCAATTATCCTGTAGGGTTTTAATTTTTGTGGGTTATTAGTACTGTATTACCTCAACATATAGCAAGCATATTATTTACAGGTAGGTTCCCTCTTGTCCTTAGTGATGGGAGGGTTAGAACACTATTTTGACCTCTCCACATTTCTGTATCCTGACTACATAACTTCTTCTGATCTTCAGTTAAACACTAATATTTTGTGGGTCGCTGTACTGTATAGCTCATTCAATTTGTCTTCTATGTTCCATGTAGTGTTTTGTTTTTAAGTGTGAGGTGATATAATGTACAGTACTCAAGCAGATTTCTCTGGTACTGCCTTTATTCTTGTACAGTACAAAGGAAGTTTTTTCTTCTGTTTGAGAATTTCATTTGCCATATTCTAATTTTTTAAGGTACTCTACCAAAATGTTATTTCCTCACTGCTAGTCATAAACATCTCCTGTGTTATAATGTCGTCTTTAGAAACATAATTTAATCTTATTATATATAGTTAGTTACCTTGTGCAGTATATGGGAGATTATTTCCTAAGTTAACATCTTTCCTCCAATTCCTTCCATCCTCGTGCAAAATAACTATGATATTGTTTCTTGTGTTTTGGTATTATAAGTTCTTCAAAATATTCCTTCCATTTTTCTTAACACTTCATCTCCATCTATATCTTTCTGATTCTTTCACCATCACTAATTTTTCTCTTCCTCCATTCTCTTCTACCTGCTTCCTGCATGACTTCTTGCTTTCCATAAAATAATCACACAATCTACTCTTTTATTACACATAGCTTGTAAATTCATTGCTAATTTTTTGAAGACTTCCATATATGATATCTTTTCCTGCATTGATTATTGTATATTAGTCTATCACCTATTGTCACTTTAACTCTTGCTTGTTTACCATGATGCATTTTCTTTAGGAACAACATATACTTTTCACATCACCCCTAATAACAACTCCACACTCAAACCAGTACATTTTATTTACGGTACAGGTATTTCCTTATACGCTTCATACTCTCTCTTTTCTTACTTTCTCTACCGCATCTTTCATCTCCTTCTTATCTAACCTGTAGGTTTATGTCTCTTTACCCAGTGTGTCTTGATCTTCCTTGATGCTAATGCAGTAATGTACTGCATTGTCACATGATCTAGAATGTGTGAACTCTTTTTCCCTTTCCTATCACTTCTCCTTCATGAATTGTCATACAATATGTTTGAAGTACCTGTATATAGGTTTTATGGTACAAGTCCCTTCATTATTTTTCTTCTCTTTGTTTCTTTCCTAAACACATTCACATATAAAAATCCAACTCTTACTACTGCACTACAGTATACAGTATCTTTCTCCTCTTCCACCCTCTTGCCTTCAAGTCTGATTTTGTTAGAAGAAAATTTTGGTAGGTAGAGACATGATACTGTACCTAAAACCATTTTAAAATTTGAGTATTTTTGACACTATTGACACAGGAAGATGGATTTTATTTGCAACCCTGAACACTTTCTTTTGGGTGATCACAGCTCCACTTGGGCTTTTTGTACAGTACTGTAATTTAGATTGCCTTCTTAAATGAGGTACAGTATATACTGGCAGTCCATGGGTTACATTCCTTGACCCTGTTCGTAAGTCGGTTAATTTCGTTTTTATGTTAGTTTAAAGCACAACCCTGCCTCTAGAAAACAACATGAATGTTCTATGCATAACAAATAATATAAATACTATATATAATAAAGTAAGGTTAAACAATACAAAATAATGAAAGTACAGTAATGCAAAAAATTTAATTTTAATTACAGATTTTTTTTGATGATTACTGTACAGTATTGGGATCCCTTTCGTAAGTGTGGGTGTTTGTAACTCGGGGACTGCCCGTACACTATTTACTTCCATCTCTATACAAAGAAGATTCTCTTATCATAAAAACTTTTTAAACAGGCAAATAGATGAATTTAATCGTGTGCTAAACTTAGTGGAGACACAAAATGTTTGACAATAAAGTACTGTCTTACAGGACGAGTATATTAACTGCAGATTGAGACAGGCATATTCAGTAAATTTTTCAGTGTCTGCATTGAATAACTAAAAGAAATCTGCACAAATTAGATATCACACAACTTCTTACAGTCAGTAGATGTAGAACCATTACCAGACAATTCATATTGGTCTTCAAACTAAATTTATATAGCTGAGACATCAGCCAAATTAGCATGAATTTTCAATAAGTCATTCCAATGCACACATAGATCGAGGTGAGGATCCAGTATGAAATATTGAACATTTTCTCTAAAGAAAATTATTTTTAATTTTATGTAAATCATTGTACAGTACTGTATGCACCTTTTTCTCTCTCTTTTTTTTTTTGTAGGTGTGTGGCTAGCGAGAGGGGCACGTAGAAAAGGAGTGTTTGTTGAGGTAGTAGACCAAGTTAACACACCTACATAACCATGGGCAAGCAGAATAGCAAACTCAAGCCAGAGGTGCTGGAGGACCTTCGCTCCAATACAGAGTTCACAGGTGAAAAATGGTGATAGGAAATTGACACATTAATTGTTGTATTACTGTACTGTAATCATTTGAATATAAATCATTAAATATTTATGATTAAACAATTTTTTTTCCTTTATTTAACTTAAATGTAAATGGTGATAACTTTTATTCTCTTGTAATCAATGACAAATAGTGTCACTTGATTGAAAATTATATCACCATCTAATTCATTATGCTCAATTTTGTTTTAAGCAATTCTTGAATTTTATTTATACAGTAATTGAAATTTTATTCTTTGTGTGTGTGTGTGTGTGTATATATACACACCGGGTATTATATATATTTATATATATATATATATATATATATATATATATATATATATATATATATATATATATATAATATATATATATATATATATATATATATCATGCCCTGACAATTCATGGGTTTTTAATTCGCGGACCTCGATTAAAGTTGCTGGCATTTTCGTGGCTGGGACAGGGAGCCATTTGTTCTAGAGACAGTTATTTCTTTTACATGTATTGTATATATGTGTGTGTTTGTGTGTACACACACACACACACACACACACACACACACACAATACACGTAAAATAAATAATTGTCCTAAGGGCAAACACAAAGGGAATATACATTTCTTTGCACAAGTAAAAATGTAATTCTCCTCCTCCTCCCCCCCCCCCCCCCCCCCCACCCCCTTTGGTCAGCAAATGTTATTCGCGGCCATTTTGAGAACCTAACCCCTTGCGAATTTGAAGGGCATGCTGTATATAGTACGAGTATACTATTTTTCCTCCTTACATGAAGGTTGCTTGAATTTTTTTTTTTTCTTTTAGTATACAAGCAAGAGGCTTTTATGACAAACTGTGCTATCTACATTGTCAAAGCACTGTATATTCTTAAATTCAAATAATTCATTAACTCCTGAGGACTTGTAGAATACAGTAGTTTTATTAACTCCTGAGCACTTGTAGAATACAGTACAATAGTTTTATTAATTAACCCTTAAGCCCCAGGTTAGGGTGCTGCTGGCAGTACCCCCCCCCCCCCCCCGTGGGGTTAAATCGAGGAAAAAAATCAACTTTTCCAAAAATTATTATAAATAAATAAATAAATAAAAAATAAAAAAAGGCAGGAAAATAGGCAAACGTTTTGGAACGTCACCCAGGGCCTAAGGGTTAACCTGAGCACTTGTAGAATACAGTACAGGTTGAAACGCTCTAGTCCGGCACCCTTGGGAGCTGACCAGTACCGAACAACAGAAATTGCACCCTGAGAACCCTCTACCTCTCGCACGACTGAGTGCTAATGCCATTGTTATATGTTAAGTTACCACAGAATTTGTGGAAAAGTCATTTCAATCTGCTAGTGTGCCTTATGAATAAAAAAAAATACAGTACTGTACAGTAGTGTCCTAGAGTACTGCATGTGTATCCAAAGTATATGACACCCCTGAAATACCTTTATGCTTGGGTCTCGCTCTTGCGCGAGCCAACCCACCCTACATCTCTTGCTAGGTCAGCATGTTTATCACTTGTCCGTGCTCATTTGAGAAAAATATAAATGAAAAATCATTACAATGCCGTAATGTGACTTAGAAATAAAGAAATTTTAATATAAAACTATAAAATAAGAAAAATTAAGAGCATGGGTGTGTATGTGTTTGGAGGTAGTGTTCTGTAACTGGGTCACCTACTCGCCATTCTAGCCACACTCACTTCCTCCTTCCCCCAATGCGAATCAGCTGGGTGACTTCCTGGCTGAACTGTGTCTTGTCACCCAGAGGATGGTTTGAGTGTGGAAGAAGTTGTTCTTTGTGCATAAAATAATAAATACTGTACCAGTAAATGTGATGAATAAATAAAATGTTTATTCCCTTTGTTTTCGACCTGATGATAATTTTTTTCACATTCTGTTGTATGAACGATTGTGTGTGCATATAACAGAGTAAAAAAAAATTGGAAAATTACGAACACTATATATACCTGAAATTAAGAGTTAAAAAATAACCATTACTTAACCCTGGCATCTCTCTCTCTCTCTCTCTCTCTCTCTCACTGGTTCCACGAACATTTCCCAGGCGTTCTAGCTAGTAAAGTGGTAGTGCTTGTGGTGCCACCTCCCACATCTCATGGTCTTTTGGAATCTTGGAAGACATATTGTAGGGCTCTAATATACATTCAAAATTTAAGCAAAGACAAGAGTGAGCAGGGTACAGTACTGTATAACCAAAACACTTTTGCTGGAGATATAAAGAAACTTAGCAGCTTGGCACTGCTAATACAGCCATCATGGTGGCTTCTCTGCAAACTATTGGTGCCAGATTCAAAACATGCAGGACCTCAGGAGTTGCCAGACCACAGATTGCTGGACCAGAGAGTTACAACCTGTAGTTTCATTAACTTTGAGGATTTGTAGAACACGGTAATTTTATTAAGTCCTCAGCACTTGTCTAGTACAGTACAGTAGTTTCATTGACTCC
Source organism: Homarus gammarus (assembly GCA_958450375.1). NCBI lineage: Eukaryota > Metazoa > Arthropoda > Malacostraca > Decapoda > Nephropidae > Homarus > Homarus gammarus. The sequence goes on along the minus strand of CAUDMG010003190.1, from coordinate 67,509 downwards.
TGGTAGTTTCTCTCAAGTTTCCACCATTGTGTGGGGTACCTGCTGTTCTCACTGTTCACTAGTATACAATTACTGTTAATTTTTACAGACTCTGAGATTCAAGAGTGGTACAAAGGCTTCCTTAAAGACTGCCCAACAGGACACCTATCTGTTGAAGAATTCAAGAAGATATATGGAAACTTCTTTCCATATGGTGACGCATCAAAGGTACGTCTCTTAACAGGGTATAACTATATAGCTTCAGTCAATTGATGTTCTACTGTATGTAAGCTCATACTGTAATTACATGACTCAAACTGTGTTCTCAGAGGATTCTTGTCCTCACAGAGAAGACTCACATTTTTTAATCCTACTTTATGTTAGTCAATTGTATTCGATGTGCTCATGTCCACTCTAGGGAAAAAACATAAGCAATAGAATACATCTCTTGACAACCTCTAAAAGAACTAACACATGGATTTAAAATTTCCCCCAAAAATAAAAAGATAACTTATGGGTTAATGGATTGTTTAATATGTGTTATCTCTCACAATAAAAGGCCTTATATCCCTTACACAACAGTAATCCATATTGTTTACTTTCACAAACTAGTTACTATTAACATCGCAAAAGAACATGTGATAGTCAACAAGTCATAGTGTTTGTAAGCAAACAATAGATCTGGTGATTAATGTGGAAACACTTTTTATAATTTTCTTTTAGATGACACAAGTCACAAGGGATGTTAAATGCATTCTAGTGGATCACACAATTTTTATATATATATATATATTTTTTTTAGTACATCGGGAATTTTTTTAGTGATAGAATGGGACATGGAAAAAACATTTTGTATGTGGATATTAACATAGGCAATTTAGTGATGTCTTTTGTATAAATTCCCTTCAGAACATAGGCTTCTTTTACCATAGGTGTTTTTCTTTTTAATTCTACTATGCACTGTATTTCTGTCTATTAGATGAAACTATGTAAGAGATATGTTTTGAATTTTAAGTTCTGTAGTAGTTATAGGACTTAAAAATTTTCTGTTTATGTCGAGTTTTTCAAATGATTGTAGTGTACTGTAGAACTCTTATTGTGAATCATTGTCATCAGTAACTATCGTCACGTAAGCCGCTTGCTACATTATTTCTTATTCTAGAGCTTGAAACAACTTAACCCGTACAGTATATGCTCTTATACATATCCAGTACACCCATACATATGTACACTTATACAGTCATACACATAAAAATATAAAACGTTAAAGAAAATTATGGTGCTCCCTGTTGCCCTTGCATCAGGTTTACAGTACTGTACCTATTGAATTCCCAAATAGATGGAAATATTGTCCTTGGTTTGAAAGAAACTACCTAAACTAAATTTATTTATGAGATGATGGTCACAATGAAGGCTGTTTATTTATTGCTGTCTTTTAGGTATGTAGCTGTTGAAGTCTTGCTCATTAAAACCTCTTTACTGGACTAGTACTTTGGACCAACAATTTTATTTGAAATTAAATTCTTGGGCAAAATTTTAGTATAATTAATCTGCAGCAAAACCTGTTGGCAAATATGAGTATATTTTTTTAAAGTGTCAAAGGAAACATTTCTATGTAATGAAAATGTGTTAAAAATCTTTGGTATTTACTGTAAATATACTGCAGTGATTTTTTTTTTATCTTCAGTTAGATGCAATATTTTTTTAATTGACTGGTAGAAACATACACTACTGGTAGGTACTGCATGTATTGTACTGTTGTGAGAGAGTGCTGAAATTCAGATTTTGTCTTTCCTCTTAAGAATTTCATTTCACCAGAGGTGATGACTCTTTAATTTGAAAGTGTGAAAGAGTTTGGTTGCATTAAAATTTTAATTTACATCCTGTTTTAAATCATAATTTACCAAATGGCTACCCCAACTAGAGGTGACCAAAGATGGAGGAAGGAAGTAGACCAATGGCCTGTGTAGGATCCCTCCATTGCTCTTGATAGTCTTGTCCAGAGATATTTTGAAGCCCAAGACTGTGTTTACTTCCATAGTTTGAGCTAGTAGACTGTTCCATAGGTCTACCACCCTTTGTGTGAAAAAATACTTTTTTATATTCACCCTTTAAGACACCTTGTTTACCTTGAAGTTGTGTCCTCTTGTGTTGGTGGTATGTGACCAGGGGCAGATCCAGGATCATCAAAAAGTTGTGGGTGATGGAACATGGCAAGCACAGCGAGCCCACCCTGTTGTAAGCTCTCCCCAAATTTTTTAAAATCGAACCAATATGATGGGCATCTTGAAGCCATATCCACTTGATATTAGGAAATATTCTGAGGTCAATAGTAATTACTTTTTACTATACAAAAATGCCTGCGTACAATACTGCATTAAAGAAAAAGTATTGGAATTTTCTGATGCAAGGGGGGGGGGGGGGTCCAGACTGCCCCTGGTGACATTGCAAAAAAAAAATTATCTGGATTTACGTCTTCCATCCCTTTAAAAAATTTTAATTTCTATTAGATATGTCCTATCATGTCTTCTCTGGAGTGTTGTCATTCCTAAGTTCTTCCTGGATAATCAAGATGATTCTTATCAGGAATATTCCTAGTCACTCTGCATTTAACCTTTTTTCAGGATGTTATGTTTTTCTGGATGTATGATCTCCATGCCTGTATACAGTGATTGTGATGGGGACAGACAAGAGGGTTAAAAAATGTAAATAATATTTTCTCATCTTTTATTCAATACAGTACAATATTTGAAGGTACGACTTACAATTCCTAAAGTTTGGTTTGCTTATTCACAGCTTTTTTCACTTCTTGCACTACCTTCAGTGATAGGTCTATTGAGATGCCAAGGTCTTTTTCCTTATTAACAATTTCCAAGAAAGTGTTGTTCACAGAATAGTTGTGATTTGGGTTGTTGTGTCCCGAGTGTAGAGTTTTATATTTTGTCATGTTAAAAAACATTTGCCAGTCTTGCATTTTTGTTAAAAAAACATTTGCTAGTCTTGCAACCATTTGAACAGTTCATGCAGATCTTATTGCATGATTGCAATATCTTGTTGACTTGCCACCAGCCCATAAATCTGTGTTATCTGTAAACTTGATTATGTAGCTCAATATTTATTCGTCATTAGCGTTAATGCAGATTACAAACAGGGTCTGATCATAAATTATTGTTATACAGGTACTCCACTGAGCACCTTTTTCCATTCTGAATGTACTCTGTTTATGACCACACTTTATTGACTGTCTTTGACCCAGTGTTCAGGCTACATCAGTGTTGTACATTGGCCATGCATGTGGACTTTGTCAAAGGTCTTGGAGAAATCCACATACAATACACCTACTGGTAAACTTTGGTCCATATAGTCTGATGTCATTGCAATGAATGTTAGTAAGTTTGTCAGACAAGAGTTTCCCTCCATGAAACATGGTGTGATGCATTGATAATACTTCTTGGTCATGTGTTGGATGATGACCTCCATCAAATTTTCTCAGCGTTTGCTTATACAGTATGTGATGTTAGGCTGATCAGCGTATGGTTTTTCTATCCTTTTCACAGTGGCAGTATCGTACCCAATGAAGTTTATCCAGGGTGTGTTGTGTAAAGCTCAATGGTCAGTTATTATTATTAGGAAAGGTTTATCTAGCAACCAACCCTACTTTCACTCTTAGGATGTAAGGTTGCCCATCCTCACCTTCTCACTGGTTAATTCACTTTGTGTCTGTTCAACTGGAACCAATGGGGAAGTTCTGCTTGAAATTCAGCAGTTTGTTTCTTTGTGTTTTTCTGATCTGTCTTCAACTATTTTCTTCTGACAAGTGTCATTTTACAGTGCTGCCTGGGACTTCTCAGGAAGTTTTTTTAGTGTACTGTACTTTGACTCAAAACTGAATTTTAAAGAGCATTTAAATTCAGTAGTTAAGAGTTGAAACTTTCACATTCTAAATCTAGATGCTATTAAACTGTGTCTTGTGACATGACATTATTACATTCACTTATTTTGTCTTGGGTTGGCTATTGTAACTCTTTATGGGTTCCGCCTACCTGATTGTCTACTGAAGATAATTCAAACCGTGTTGAACAGGGTTACCAGGCTTATTTTTGCTTTCCCACCGAGGACTCCCACTACCTGATTTTTGATCGAATTACACTGGCTTCCAATTAAAGCTAAGATAGAGTTCAAACTTTGCCTGATGACTTTTTAAGACACTAATGTGTGGTGAGCCTAAGTATTTGGCCAGCTTTCTAATTCCACTGACTACACATTCTGAAATGATTTTGTGTAGTAGTTATGATCCTTCATGCTTTGAGGAGCCTAGAGCAGTACGGGAATGTTCTTTTGCTGCCCGATGAAGCTACTGTCTTCTGTGGAGGCCTTTAAGAAATAACTTAAGACCTTTCTTTTTTTTTTTTGCAAGCGTATGATACTGACTTTGTAGTGTTTCGAGCATTAATGAATTCTTTAGAAAAATAGGCGCATTTGAGACACAAAAGACCATCTACTGTATTAGTATTACCGGTACTCCTGTTATTATTACAGGTAAGTGTGATTGCTGTCTCTCTTAATTAGTTTTTAACCCCTGAGGTATACATCCTCCAGGGTATATTGTCATGTTATCCAGCATATCCTGTGCTATATAAAGTAACCATGTAGGGTATCTGGTGTCCGTTTATTGTCCTCCAGAGGCAGATTGTATTCATTCTTTGGAGGGACAGAGTTTCTTTTTTCTTAATTTTATTCCTCGTATAAGCACAAAAAGACGTGGAATCTTTCTTAATATTTTGGTCCAATTTCTACTTGAAGTATCGTTTTGCAGATCTAATTTCCTGGTTGGTCACAATTAGGGCTCTATTTTTGTATTGTATAGTCTGCATAATGTTTTGGGCTCTGATATTTCTTTTATTATTTTTGACAGATTTTTTTTTTTTTCCTAGATTTGTGATTCATCTATCCGGACTAACTTCCTCTCTTCCTTGACTTCTGGGGTACTACCATACATTCTTCTAATGCCGTTTCAATGATTTCCAAAAATTCTTGCTATGATTCGTCTTTGTGTGATTCCTCCTTAATATTCCTCAAGTTTCTTCCATGTAGTTTGTCCTTCATGAGGTGGTAATCCCCACAGATGAAGTCATAGTATTCTACTTAATCCCCAGAGTGGATTTTTCCCTGAATGGACCTCCTCCACTATTGCCTTCTTACTCATCAAGACCAAATCCAGAATTTTGTCTCCCTTCATGGGTTCTGTTATAAGTTGAGTCTTGTATAAGGTCAAAGAATTCATCTCCTACATCTTGTAAGGTAAAATTCGGTCAGTTTATCGTCTCATGAATAAAATCTGTCCATGATGAGAGCTTGTGATCTGGATGCTGTCTGTATGACTCTTATGAAGATCTGCTTCTTCCCTTCTTTATGTAATGTCAGCCCATTTCACTGGTGATTATCACTATATTTTTTTTCCTTTTCTTTCTATGTGATTCTTGTGGATTTTGACAACCATTCACTTTCCATTAGGATTAATGTTTACTGAGGAGTCTCTGAACAATGAAATTTATATTTTCACTCAATCTTTATTTTAACAGAGTACAGTACTAATAAGAGTAGTAGACCCTTATCAAAGATGACCTTAGTGAAATTGAGTTCACTATCTGAATTACACCACTCAGCACATAGAATGTCCCGAAGGACGAATGTTATATTCTGGAGCTTGCATGACATGTCTCAGCTTTAGCCAAATTCATCTGTGTTTTGTAAAATTACCTTTCCGATATTTCAAGATAGCATAAAAATTCCAATGAAATAAATTTAAGAGAATAGTCCCAGTAATTAAGGATGCTGGGAAGTAATGTAATTAGAGATGTCATTGTGCAGTCCAGTCGAGATAAAAGAAAGAGATTCTGACAATGAGAATGAGGTTAAAAAAGATGATGAGCTGAGGAAATAAAATGAAACTGAAATATTTAAAGAGAATTGATACAAGGTGGGCCTGTGTCACTGGGAATGCTGGGGAAAGGGTTGAAGATGAAAGGGAGCAGTGATTAGCAGTTCTCATTAAGGAGAGTAAAAGGACATGTGAGCATCAGTTTTACAAAAGGAGTGTAAAAAGATGGGAGGAGTTCTGGGAGATTATACAGCAAATAAAGAGAATGGTTAGGAATGCATAAGGAGAGAACATAAAAATTAAAGGGAGAACATTTTGGAATTCTTTTGTGTGTAATGGATCTATCCTGTTTAGGTTGTGGTGATTTGAAGGATATCAAAACTAAAGAGGAAAATGGATAAGAGAGTTGGGGGTGAGACTGGTTGTAAGCAAGCTCAAGATTATCAAGCGTGAGGACTAAATGGTACCACCGTTAAAATGATAAGGATGGGAGTTGGATTACTGATGAAACAGATAAGAAGAGTGATGGCTCTGTATGTATGACATAGGAAAGCTTACCAGGGGAATGACAGAGCTTCCATAATTCTGCTATATAATGGAAAAAGGTGATAAAAGTCAGTGTAAATATTAAACAGATGTGAATCTGTGGCATATGTCAGGTAAAATGTATTGTGGATATATTATTGAGAGAAGTTAAATTAAAACAGAGTGTGTATTAAGGGAAGAGCAATGTGGGTTAAGAAAATGACAAGGTTTTCTAGATCAAGTTTTTGTTGTAAAGAACTCAGTTTGAAAGTTTGTAGAGAAGGTAAGAACTTAATTTGGCAATTTATTTAAAGAAGCATTTGATAGAGTTTATAGATTAGCTAAGTGGGAAAGTGTGAAAATGTAGTGTATAAATGGTAAAGTGTTGAATGCTGTTCATAAATTTATAAGAAGAATAAAGCAGATGTTAGTGTGTGGCCAAGAAGAGGGAAACTGGTTCTCGGCCAAAGTAGGACTGTTTCAAGGATGTGTAATGCAAGTTAGGTATCCATGTTTGTTTAATATTGTCCTGGAAGAATTAGTAAGAAACTTGAAAGACATTTTTAGTCAATAATAAGATGGGCTGTATTGTAAATGAGAGGCGAGTCAGATGCTGTATGTAGAAGACACTGTTATAGTGGACAGTTAAAAAGAATGGTTACAAATGTTAGTGAATGGGTATGGAACAGTGTGCACTAGAAGAAGTTTGAGGGTGAGCATGAACAAGAGTAAATTGATGGAAATAAATGAAGAAGAAAGATTGATGGATGAAGCAGAATGTCTCGGATATTTGAAAGGGACTGTGTCAGGAAATGGAATTCTGAGTGATAAATTAAGGTACAACATACTAGGATGAAAGGAAGCAGTAGCAGTAGTATGCCTGAAGGAGATGAGAGCATGGCAATGAATAATTTCTAGGGGAGGGATGAATTTGTGATGGGCGATGATCTTATGTGACCTTGTTGTAGAAGCAGAGTTCCACAGAAGAATACATCTTTTACAATAGTGAGAATGGATGAATGATATCAGGTGAAGGGAAATTGTAAGAGTATTTGCTCTTGTTTCCAGCAGCCTTGTGTTAAACAGGAAGAGTCTTGAAAAAGTTTAAAGAAAGAAATAATGTACTCAATTTATCATATACAGTGGTCCCTCGATTAACAAACAGTCCAATTAACGAAATTTCGGTTAATGGATTTGCTCCCATAAGGATTTTCAATTCCATTAATGAACAAAACTTCGATTAACGAAAGCCTTACAAGAAACACGCTTTGTTGTGCGCATTGGCTGAGCCACTAGTCCGCCATTACAGTACTGTACTGTACTGTACATTCGTTTCCAGTGGTGTAAATATCAAGAAAGTTCTGCTCATGAATATTTTTGCATTTTTTATATTAAAATTATTTGTCATTCTAATTTAGTTAACATATTGATAATATATACAGTATAGGGAACAGTTTTTGTGTGCCAATCAGCTGATCGAATCACCCACCAATGCTTCTCAGTTTAACTTTGTTTACAGTGGAGTGAACATCCAGTTTGTTGGTCTCTTGAATATTTTTGCATTTTTACATTAAAATTATTGTTCATTCTGAAATTTAGTTAACATATTGATAATATACAGTGCAGAAATTATTATGAAACATGAAGAAGGCACTAAAACCAATGCACTCTGTAAAGAATATGGCATGTCATCATTGACTGCCTCTACAATCAGCATTTTGATATGTAAACAAAGCTGCCGGGAATACAGTATACTGTATTTAGTTTATGTATACTTTTTCTGTGAGTTGGAACCAATTACCCAATATCCCATTGAAATAATAGATTCAGTTAACGAAATTTTCGGTTAACGAATGACTGTGGAACCAATTGTGTTTGTTAATCAAGGGACCACTGTATACATTTTTATTCAATGTAATCTATCTATTGAATGTAATCTTAAGTACCCAAAACATTTCAAAATTTACTAGTCCAGTATTGTTAGGTTCTGTTTTAGCAGTAGTGCTGGAATTTAAGTAAATTTTTGCCATTGCAAATATTGTGCTGCACTTGATAGTGAAAATTTTGTCATTCCTTCTTGAATGTGTTTAAGATACTTTGTAAAATTTATGCTAGACAAAAGTAAGTATGTAATTGTATATTGTAGTACAGTATACCGTATTTTGTGACATATAAGACGCACCCACATTTGAACATGAAATATTCATGAAAATATTTTAGCATATTTAAGCATTTAATGTTTACTTATACTAATATGGAACACAATAGAGTAAGTTTGTATAGCACCGTAAACTCAATTTGTTACCACCGTCCTTGTTGATATGTTATTACCAAGTTTTTATTGTTATGATCATTAATCGTTGTACTAAGGTGTCCATACGATGGTAAGCACTCCAAAAACATGAAGTGCCAACTGAATACTAGTCTTCGTTTCATGCCAATAGATGACTTTACGTGCTACTGAGACTATGAATGAATGGTGACAGCTGTCGGCGTTACTCGCCATTATCATCATAATTTCAAGTTTCTTTCAAAAGCTAAAGGAAATTTCATTATAAAATTTATAAGATAAATGTGGCATGCATGACATTAATAGATAATAACGCTTTTACGAGTTCAGAAACGGTTACTGCTTAGCTCCGAAGAGGTGGGTGCCATACAGACAATAATCATCTCCGGTTTTCCAGCTTTAATATTTGTAATACAGTGATATCTCCATTAGCTGGAACAATTTATGCAGAGCACTTCCGGGAGTGAGAGATTTGCGGATGACACCCTGGATGTACCCAAGAATGTTTTAACGTCGCTGGCATTTTCACGGCTGGGACAGGGAGCCATTCATTCTAGAGACAATAATTTCTTTTACCTGTATTGTGTATGTATGTGTGTGTCGACACACACATACAAATAAATGATAATGAGAAAATCCTCTCACAGATAATAAAAAACAAGACAACAAAATGTATTACAAATGTGAGAGTTAACCCTCAAGTCAACTCCATGCTTTGTTATTAAAGTTAGCTTTAATATACAATACAGGTAAAACAAATAATTGTCCTAAGGGCAAACATGTAAAGAGAATATACATTTCTTTGCATACGAGTACAAATGTAACACCCCCCCCAAACGTTATTCACGGCCATTTTCTAAGAATCTAACCCCCCCGCGAATTGCAAGGGCATGCTGTAGTATGGGTGACTCTAAGTCTCATACAGTAGGGCACTATACATGTAGTGGTATAAATTGCTATTTGCTGTTTTGCTTATTCACACCATTCCATGGAACATAACCCCTACAAATAACAAGGGTTTACTGTACAGTACAGTACTCAGAACTGATATACAGGTACAGTAGTACAGTACATACTTGTATTGTATCAGAATTGTTACCTTGTTCTTAGTGGCACAAATGAGGCCGATACCTGTTATTATTTACTATTACGGAAGGGTAGGACAGAGAGGAGTAGAAGAGAAAAATTTTTAAAAACTCTGAAATGGAAAATAGGTATTGTAATCATGCACTCATATTTTTATATTCTATTGGGAGTAAACAGCACAACTTTTCAATGGCAAATTTCTTAACTGTATCCTATTATAGATAAGTGTAGTTGTTATCTAAGTGCTTACATTTCAATAAATTATTAGCTTCCTTCTGAGGAATGAGTAGCTCATTCTTGAATTGGCAAACTGAATTGTGCCTGTTGTAGGTATTGTTTGTATGGATGAGAATCTTATTTCAGTTTTTATTTCAGTAAAGCATGTTTCTGACAAACATGTTTACAAAACATATTGATTGAAACTTCTTTACCATAAGTTTAGCCTCGCCTATTCAACTGTAAGCTTATAGTTAGATCTACTAGGTTTTTGTCTGATTGGTATTGATAGATATTGCAGTTAATACTAACCAAAGCTCTCTGTAAAATAATATGTCTGTACAAACACTAACATCCACCTTGGAGGTTTTCAATGAATTAGTAGTATGAGACATCACACTTGACACTTGTCCATATTCTTAATACTAACCTACATAAGGTTTGTCAACTAACAAGTCTTTTACTATGGATAGTTGAGTAACACTAACAAACTTTGTAGCGTGATATCATTATCAGGGTGATTAATTCCTTATTAACTTTCAAGTAGTTTACCCTCAAAATTCTTCAAACTATTTTGGTGAGGTTGAGCATTACTTAGCTTTCAAAAGGTATTTAACTTTTTTCTTTTTTGACAATGTCCATGATAAAAATGTTAAATTGTACAGAATATGTGTTTGTTATTAAAAAAAAAATTATGTCCTTGGAATAAACCTTAATCAATGATAGTACAAGTAAGGCATGATCACCCTTTCCTAAACCCTGACATAGCACACGGTACACATTGTATTTGGAGGGTGCGATTATTACAAATGTCTGTCATCTGTACTCTTATTTTGTTTCATAATTTTATTTAGTCGTAGCCATTCTCCCCTTTTGTGTTCCACGTATTTTAGTTTGCATAAATATGTTTGACCTTTTTGTACAGGTGTATGTATGTTCCCTATTTTTTTTAATCACTGCATCCTTGACCCGTCTATATCCAACAAGTTTGTAGATTTTGTATTGCCTGACCTTTTTATCAAACATTATCTTGGTTACTCCATATTTTCTCTGATAACAATATTTATGTCTTTTCCAAATATCTTTACATACACCCTTTGTTTTCTTATTTGTTTTTTTCATCTCTTCCCATATCGTCATACCAGGTATATTTTGTTTTGGGATCATTTATATTTTTCAGCCCGTTTGTGGTCATTTACATCATGTTTTCCTGCCTGTATGTGATTTAAGTTCTTGAATGTAGCCTGTGGTTGTTGTCTTCTACTGTACTGTGCATATATTTACAAGGTATACTGTACATACATAGTAGTTATTCCCTGCACTATCTGTTTTGTAACACATGCAAATACTGTTTGTCAAATGAACAGTTTGTTTCTTAGTTTTGTCATACTTGGCCAGTTTTCTCTCATGCCTGTACTTGAATAGTTATGATTGTACCTTTTGTCATATTAGGTATTCTGTTTCTTCATATCTTTTTGTATCTTGTTCATCAGCTTATTTCCTGGGTACTTGGGCTATTTGCATTGGTAAATCATTTCTATCCTATTTTCCATACTGTATACAGTACTATACCTGCATAGACTGGCTTTCATATTTGTTTTTTCAGACCATTTTCTTCTTTTCTTTCTTTGCCATTGTTTTTTCCATAGTATATAGTGCTGTACAGTGCAGTACTGTACTGACTTCTCATTCCCTGTACTGTATATTTTGTTTTAGTTTTTATTAAGTTTTTTTTTTTTCATTTCTGTGTGTGCATTTATGTCCATATGCATTTTGTGTGTGTGTGTGTGTGTGTGTGTGCATACATGCGTGCATAAGTACGTGTGTGTGTAATAATAAATAATAATAATAACTAACGGTTTATTGAAAAAAGTCGGCAGCCCGAAGGCTGAAAATATACAGTACATTGGACAAAAATGACTTATTACATACAAAGACATGGGGTGGGTGGGTCGTTTAACAAAAGCTTTCATTACTGAAAGGAGAAGGAACATGAATTGAACATACAAATTATTATAGTTTACACTTGATGGCCCCGGCCTGGATTGCTCATGGAGACATTAGGTGGTGTGGTGTTCACGTGGTGTAGTAACTCGTCCTCGGGTGTTGATATGAAGGGCCTCATGTGGTCATGGGGTCACCGGGTGGTGTGGTGTTCACGTGGTGCAGTAACTCGTCCTCGGGTGTTAATATGAAGGACCTCACGTGGTCATGGGGACACCAGGTGGTGTGGTGTTCATGTGGTTCAGTAACTCGTCCACGGGTATTGATATGAAGGACCTCACGTGGTCATGGGGTCACCGGGTGGTGTGATGTTCACGTGGTGCAGTAACTCGTCCTCGGGTGTTAATATGAAGGACCTCACGTGGTCATGGGGACACCAGGTGGTGTGGTGTTCATGTGGTTCAGTAACTCGTCCTCGGGTATTGATATGAAGGACCTCACGTGGTCATGGGGTCACCGGGTGGTGTGGTATTCACGTGGTGCAGTAACTCGTCCTCGGGTGTTGATATGAAGGGCCTCACGTGGACATGGAGTCACCGGGTGGTGTGGTGTTCACGTGGTGCAGTAACTCGCCCTCGGGTGTTAATATGAAGGGCCTCACATGGTCATGGGGACACCGGGTGGTGTGGGGTGGTGTCACAGTACACCACCCTACTGGGTGGTGTGTTATTTCGTAGTCAGGTGTGAAGCCGACCCACTGTTGTTCCCAGGGAGGGCTGATTAGCACCTTGTCAGAAGATGGCGGTCATTTCCCAGGGGTGCTTATCTCACTGGTGGGTCACAGTTCTCACTGGTACTGTCTAGTGCTGAATTCACTGGCTTAAACACTGTTCATCGCTGTTCAACACTGGTCCCACTTCTTTCCGAAACGAAATTGTCACTTTGGTTATGTTGATATCCTGGTGGTGAGGATGGGTCGGGGAGAGGGACTTGGGGAATGGGCCGAACATTGGCCAAGGGGGGCAGCTGCTCTGCAAGAGCAGTGCCTGAATAGGTCTTGACCCTACGGTGTGTGTGTGTGTGTGTGTGCGCCTACAATCACATCCCCCTCCATAGATACAATTTATATAATGAAAACATTACATTTTACTTTCATATCATTTATTTAATTTCATTTACTTTTACTTTAAACCTATATAGAATTAAAATGTCATGTATCATTAACTTTTTTTTCTGTTTTTATGTAAGATGAATAAGTGATCTATTCCAAGAACAGTGGATACAGCTCAGCAACAAGTATGCAGGAATTCTTTAGTCCAAATTAAAAATGAATGGGATACAATGCCATATGTAAGAGTGGGTGGGTTGGCTAGAAACACTTACATATTCTGGGTACTGTATATTTTATGGTAACTGAAATTTTTTTTTTTTAATAATTTGACCATCTTGCAGGTCAGAGGCACAAAATATCTTTAACTGCAACAGCATTGTGCCACTCAATTTTCTTAACATATCCAATTATTAGAACTGTGTGTGCACACTTGTGTACAGGGGGCTTCTCAATTTCGTGGATTTTTATTTCAAGGTCCTCTATTATTTGCAGATGACTCCCAAGGTGTACCAAAGAATGTCTATGGGTAGTTTTAAAGTTGCCTGCATTTTCATGGCTGAGACAGGGAGCCATTCGTTCTAGAGACACTAATTTCCTTTACCTGTATTCTAAATATGTGTGTGTGTGTGTGTGTGTAGAGACACACACATACAAATAAATAATAATTGAAAAATCCTCTCACAAATTATCAGAAACAGATTTATTAAAAATGTGACAGTCTACCCTAAGTCCATTCTCTATTACAGTACTTTATTAATAGAGCATGGACTTGAGGGTAGACTGTCACATTTTTAATAAATTGGTTTCTGATTATTTGTGAGAGTATTTTTCAATTAATATTTATTTGTATGTGTTATATACAACTCAGGTAAAAGAAATAATTGTCTTGAGGGCAAACACGTAAAAAGAATATGCATTTCTATGTACACAAGTAAAAAATGTAACCCCCCACCATTCGTGGCTATTTTGATAACCTAACCCCCGCGAATTTGGGGCCCCCTGTCCTTAATTTTAACACTTTAACAAATAAGAACATGCCCCTCACTTGCTTTGAGGTAGAGATGCTTGGAGTGAGTAACTAGAACTATGACTACAGTGAAACTCTATTCAGTGAACTATATGGAGAGAAAAGTCCGTTATATCGAGGGTCCATTAGATGTGAAACCTCCATCTAATGAACTACATAGAGATGAAAAGCCCATTATATCGAGGGTCCGTTAGATGTGAAACTCCCATCTAATGGATTATAAGGAGAGAAGTCAAGTACAGTATATGGAGGTTTCACGATACTACAGAGTGACCACTAGAGTACCTTATTAACTCTGCACTACTAAATCTCTGTAACATTAGGAGGGCTGTACAGCTCTGTATAATAGAGGCATTTGAGATATAGAAAGTTAACAGATGACACACTATCCAAGTTCCTCCTTTCTTTCTTTTTGTGTATATTTAAAGGTGAAATTGGGTGTAGTTGGCCTTATGGCCCACCAGGGACAGTACAGATACAGCACATTGTAGGCTAAGCTTTGTCGTAGTTGGTTCTGCCGTCAACTTCCCAACTTCTCCAATTGTAAAATTAGGTATCCGTTCACAGCTGGGTGTGATGGGGGTGCCTCGGATGCAAATCCGTATCCCCTAGGGCAGGAGGCGAGCACTGTATCCACTTGGCTGTAAAATATTTAAAGTATTATACTGTATAGGTATTCCTCCGTTAACTAGATAGATTTTTCTGAGAAAAAAAAATTGTGTAAAGTGAAATTAATTGTCCCTTAGAAAAACATAATATAAGGTGAGGATTGTGTGTTTGAGAGAATATTAATAACAAATATTAATATGTAATGTGCTTTGTTAAAATCTGTAATGGTTAAGAATCTGCACAGTTTCAGATTTAAAGTGTACGTCAAGTTTTGTCCATGAATTTGTGAGTCAGGCTGCTCGTGTGCTGCTGTCACCCACACACTCCCGTGAGTGGCTGTGTACATAGTGTGGTGGCATTTATTTTGATATGCAGTACAGTACACTATACAGTATTTCATAAATTCGTATAACAATACTTTTTCAGTAGCATATGTGTAGAGATTAGCTGTGTGTGTGGTTGGTGTCACAGTGTGGAGAGTGGCTGCATGCTTGTGACAATCTTTTGGTAGTCAACATGCAAAATGCTGCCTCCTCATAATACTCTTGTAGTTCATCCACTTCAATTTCAGTAAAAGCTGTGTAATTAGTAACGTGTTCAAATTTTAGCTCTACAGAAATTCCTAATCTCAAACTCTGCTTAAGTCAAAATCTCATAACGAGAACAATTACTTGAATGTAGAATATATTATTCAATGGCAGCTCATCCATTTGGACTGCAGAGCTGCATCCATGACACTTTACTGGCAGACATGATATATCTGATCCCAAAGCAGAAAAAAATTATGCCAACTTGTCTATATTTACTTATTTTTATGTTGTTTTCCAAACAAGATAACTAAATTTTCCCTAAATAAAGGTAAAAACACACTTCAACAATTCCCTTCAAGCATTACATGAAGATGTTGACATCATTCAGTTTTGTACTGCTAGACAACACAGAAACTGTATCGTACAGAAATTATGCATAATATTGTGAACATCAGATAAATAAAATTAAATTTATATTTAAAACCAACCTTAAAGTATGATGATGATGTGGGAAGCTGGAGGAGTAATATGCACTAGTTTGTTGGTTGTAGGGCTCACAGTAGCTGCCCACAGTTTTCAGACATACATGAGACACAGTTCTGGATAGATTAGGACTGCTGGTTATTGAGATGGTAAATTGTAGCAATACAGTAGAACTTCGACAAATTGGCGAATTGGGGCAGACTCCAGTCCGGAAATGCGAGTTTGAAAAGAGCAAATCAATGGGGAGTCTGGACATAACTCTGCTTATGTGGACTGTTTCTGGAAAATCATTAGTGCTTCTGACGATTAATTTAGTTAGGCCAATACAGTATAGTTTAAACCAAGAAGTGAAATATGTGTCTTACAGGTTGTGTAAAGCGAGAAGTTGATGTTTAGTGGATATGGTGTGGATGTGTAGTGAAAATTATGTGAGTGTGTAGTGGAGATGATGTGGATGTGTAGTGGAGATTGTGGGAGTGTAGTGGAGATGATGTGGGTGTGTAATGGAGATGATGTATATGTTTTGTGGAGATGATGTGGATGTGTAATGGAGATGATGTATATGTTTAGTGGAGATGATGTGGATGTGTAATGGAGATGATGTATATGTTTAGTGGAGATGATGTGGATGTGTAATGGAGATGATGTATATGTTTTGTGGAGATGATGTGGATGTGTATTGGAGATGATGTATATGTTTTGTGGAGATGATGTGGATGTGTAGTGGATATAATGTGGTTTTTAATACTGTGTGTTTCATTAACCCCTAAAGCCCAGGCGTCGTAAGACCCGTCGGACTCCCCACGGGCATTTTTCGTATTTTTTCTTCTCCTCGATCTATTGTCACCTTATAAATGGGTTAATCAATAAAAGAAAAAAACAAGGAGAAAGAATGTACTTACATTCAACTTTCATTGTAGCATGGTTGGAGAGTTGCCTGAAGTGTTGATGAGCTGTGTCGAGTAATGAAACATGTTTTGACTGAAGCTGTTGTGCACAGCGAGCGGGAGGTGATATTGACACACACTTGCAACACACAATTCTTACTTAAAGTCACTTTTATATCATATTTGTATCTTATAAGCTACAACAAAACAAACAACGTTTATATTTGCTTCAAAAGAACTATAAATTACCGAACATACTGTAGGGCGAAGGACGTGCATCCATCACGTTAGTTGGTGGATAACTGACCACAAGGCATCACCTGGGGTCACTTTAGTGAACATAGAGGAACATCACCTGGGGTCACTTTAGTGAACATAGAGGAACATCACCCGGGGTCACTTTAGTGAACATAGAGGAACATCACCCGGGGTCACTTTAGTGAACATAGAGGAACATCACCCGGGGTCACTTTAGTGAACATAGAGGAACATCACCCGGGGTCACTTTAGTGAACATAGAGGAACATCACCCGGGGTCACTTTAGTGAACATAGAGGAACATCACCTTGGCTTTAAGGGTTAAATATATTTTTAAAGGCTTACTAAATAAATATAAATTGAATAAATTCGATACGCTGATGAAAAATTTATTTTCCTTGCCGTCAATAAATGTCAATACGAGCAGCGCACCATCTGACGATCACTTGAATACTGGGGCCATAACGTGTGTTGTGACTCGCTTACTCTCGGGAAGTTATGGATGGTTGGCAATGCATTGCGTAAACATATTACTAATCATAATGTAAATAAGAAATCATTAGTTATGCATGTAGAAATAATGAATTGTTTATGAAAAAAAGAGTAAGGTAATTAATTAATAAAGCTGAACTTAATGTTATAATAATGAGCAATTACAGTGAGACCGATGACGGATGCTACTTACTTGACCTTGACTACGTATCCCACAGATCCACATCATATCCATTAAACATCCACATTATATCCACTATAGAGCCATTACACACCCACACAGTCATTGAGGTTTATATAATAATCATAGGTTTTATGATTTCATATGGAGTAGGGGAAGGAGGAAAGTTATTTCCATACTTGCTATAAGAAAACCCAGAACACCAATCTCTTTAAAAAAAATACTACACATTTCAATATGATTTGATAATGTTCATCACATATGTATGAAAAATTATAAATAAATTGTTTGCACTCTTATCTTTTTCTTCAGTTTTCATAATTTACAGTATTTTTCCATATCTAGGAATTGTGGAAGACTTTTTGGATTTCTTTAACATACCGGTAAATAAAAGAATAAATTAGTGTTTTATATTTTGAAGGTAAAAGTCTGAAATTGGTGCAAAATTAACAATTCCTTGGTATGAATACTGGCGCTTGAAAAAAATGCTTCTCTATGCCTAAAGGGCAAAATGCAATGGGAACGAAAACCAAGATTTCCCTTATGAGGGTCAAATAATGTCATTATTATTGTTATTGTTATTTTAATATTATGACAGTACTGTATTATAGTACTGTATTTGAATACTGTACAATATTTGAAATATTTGAGAAGGGGTTGGTATACATTATAGCAAATTCGTTAGGTAAAGAGAGGTAATACTGTGTATGTGTGTGTGTGTGTACATGGGGTCCCCAGGTTACAAACGGGTTCTGTTCCTGAGGATATTCTTAAGTTGGATTTGTACGCAAGTTGTAACACATGCTATGTGCATACCGTGCTTACAGAAAAAATTTTAAAATCCCACTATATCATCGCCTAAGTCCTTATATACATCTAAAATCACTTAATTTAAGATACAAGAAGAAATATAATGATAAAATACAGTAAATTAAAGTGAAAAATAAGTCATCGGGTAAATAAAACACTGTAAATTTCAAGTTTAACCTAGTTCGTATTTGCGGGTGTTCACAAGTCAGGGACCCCTTGTATATATACTGTGTGTGTATATATACATACAGTATTACCCTCTCTATAAACTGAAATTCACTATACTGTAGGCAAATGCTGTACTGAACCATTCCTCAGATTCCAGTACAGTATTACCTCTCTATACCGTAAATTGGGGTCTACCTGTAGTGCAGACATGTATTATCCAAGGAATTCCTGTACACTAATGCATATGTATTATGTATGTATAATAGATGTAAATGTTTTATTTACATACTAAAATTTACGACTTTAGAGATGCAAAGTTTAGAACGTGGTGAAAAAATTAAAATAGGGTTGTAAAAATAACTCCCACCCATTTTCTTCATTATGCATCTCTACAAGTTGTTAATTTAATATGTAAATGAAACCATTGTTCAGAATGGTTTGCAAATAAATACTAAGCATAATTTTGTGGCTGATGACCATAAAAAAGATTTTTGTTAGTTTGGTAAAATATATGGAAGAAACATTGCCCTGTAGCAGGTACTCTACACCATATGATGATAAAGCTATGGAAGCAAGAAAATGCAGCAGAATCAGAAGTTGTACTATATATAACTTGGTTTTGAGTTATTGTCGTAAAAACCTTATATTTGTGTTTCATATAAATATAGAAAGATGGTGTGTCCTTGGGTGTCAGAACCATTCACTCCACTACCTTAGAGAAGCATTTTTGTATATAGTACAGTACAGTACTGTATATTTGAAGCAGACTTGACTGCTCAGTAGCCTCTAAACACTTATAACATTATGTATCTTTTAAGTGGTGATATACTTTCCTTCTGCCATTGCTTTGGAATATGAAACATGATGCTTACCCAGCTACAGTAGTGTGTGATGTAAATGAAAGGTAACAAGTAGTAAGAGCACATAAGAAAGTTTTCAAAAATTACTGGGAAAATTACATTGGATCCCTTAAACTACCATGAATACAGTATTTTTTCTTTGTTCAGTAGGCATGTCAGATATTTCTTAAATTGTGAAAACTGTACCTGTAAGGTTCAAATTATGTTCATAGCAATCATATAATCCTGAGTACAATACTGCACTAAAGAAAAAGTATTGGATTTTCTAATGAAAAGGGGGGGGGGTCTGGACCCCCTGGATCTGCCCCTGCACATACCTTACACCTGATACATTAGGCTCACTCACTTTTTTAGGACATAAAGTATTTAGAGTTAAAAGTACTGTACTGTAATAAGAGAAGGTAACTACTTGGCTAAGAGTGGACCCAAGTTGTTGCTATTTTACCAAAAGTAATTTACTGTAAGTGAATTCTGCTCATTAATGCATTAAGTTTATTGGTAATATTACAGTGTGGGTGATAGGCAAGACTGCTCAATAAAGCTAGTTGCTTACAAAGGAATATTTTCCACCTTTTCCTTGAAATAGTCATTTTTAGTAGCAATAAATTAATTTCAAAACACAGTACACAGGTAGTAGGAAATATTAAATAATATGTAACAAAAATTATCAGGCATTTTATTTTCAGAAGGTATTTTTGCAGCAGTTTCTTTAGCTTATTTAATATGAAACCATTTTGGATTAGAGTAAAATGAATGTGGAGCTTATTCCTTCATCAGTTGATAGAGTGGTGAAAATGTTTGCATACACTTAGAATCCTAGGATCCATCCTTTGAACAATTAAAAAAATTTACTGCAGTGAAATGAAAGCAACTTGTGGCATGCTGCTTGACAGTAACTGCATGGGTTGCTGTACAGTTTAGATATCTGCTTATAGTCTAGTTTGTTTTACATTTTGTCCATGTTGTATGTAAATTTACTGTTGTTCTTAATTTCAGTCGTACCTTGATTATCCATAAATTTAGGTTAACTTGGGGTAAAATTGTAACAGATTTATTGATGTTACTTTTGGGTTTGAAATTATAAATTTGGTTATACAGTATTTATCTAAAGAAGTCTAATGTGAGATATGTGTATAATAAATATGATGATGGTTTAGTTTGCAGGAGAATAATAAATTTGTAGTGAATGGTGTCAGAAGTTTTGAAAGAGATCATCTATAAAAAGTTGCATTGAAGTTAATTTCCAAGTTAGAGCTAAGATAATTATTCTACTGTGGATTTCTCTTGAAAGCCAATACAGTACTCAAGGTGCAGGGCTTCATTAAAAAGTATTAAAATGTAATGACACTCAGACAAACCTTGGTTATCCAATATTCCACCTAACTGCTGTCCACCAAAAATGTAAACAAATATTTATATAACAATGAATGTAACACAAAACAGTACGAGTGATTGATGTGTTACATTATTTCAAGAGGTGTTTTTGGGTTTCATTGTACTGTATTATTATTTAAGTTACTCTAAACATTATAAATCAAAATTTGTTTAAGCCTTGAAATTTAGATACCACTGTTACATATATTTTTGCAATGCTGGAAAACAAAGGCCACCATTAAGCTGTGTCCCTTATTATCATATATGCAATGTACACTTCATCCTCATGGTAGTCTCAGTCAAAAGTAATTATCCACTCCTTCTACTACCTTACCTGCCTTTCTACACAACAGGAGACAAGAGGGTGGGGGAAGTATTGAAGGGACGTGAGCTTGGAGTGGCAAACCCGGTTAAGGTAGGAGGGCGCAACTCAGGGCCACATATGTAGCAAGGGTGTATGTAGTCTGATTATTATCCTTAACACCTGAAGAAGGTGTTAAGGTTGGTCGGTATAGCTTGACGTTGATGGCATTAATGACTCTGGTAGTGGATAGGCCTAAAGCCCAAGCAACCAACCAGGAGGGACAGGTGTCATATGGACTGAACTTTCCCTTAGCTATCTATGCTTTTACTTGAGATTCTGGGGATAAACGAGAGTGAGCTTTTGGCAGGTAATGTGATAAGGTGTCCGTCCGGCTTCTGTGAGGGAAAGCCTCGGATATGACAACATAAGACAGGAGGGGGCGTGGATTGTTCACCAGCAGTAACACTAACCGAGGCTCTTACTTGATCACTTCCACCTCTCATCACTCCCGTTCTTGAAGAAAAAAATCACTATTAATTGATAAAAAAAAAATTAGAATGAATTGTTGGATAAAATGTGACCTGGCCATCCTGTAATATGTTTATTAGAGTTGTGAAAAATCAATGCGAGGTGATGAGGTGGTAGTGGCAATGGCGTTTGGTCGCTGCTCCACACCCAGCCCAGGATGGACACTAAAAAACGTGAATTGGCAAGTCACAGGCAAATTATTGGTTTGCGCTCAGCTTGCTACAATGTGTTAGAAGTTGCAAGGGAGGATGCGGTCACTTTGAGTCGTTGGTTAACCCCCTGGGAGGAGTTGGGGAACTTTGGAAATTGGCTGCTGTGACTATTTTTATGGTTTGCTAGCATTTCATATATTAAAATGACTAATGTAAACAAAATATATTTGAACTCTTAATTCATATAAATTATATAATTTTAAGCATGCCCTGACAATTCGTGGACTTCGATTATTCGCAGATGACACCCTCGATATACCCAAGGATGTCTAAGGGAAGTTTTAAAGTTGCTGGCATTTTTGCAGCTGGGACAGGGAGCCATTCGTTCTAGAGACAGTTATTTCTTTTACATGTATTGTTTATGTGTGTGTGTGTGTGTGTGTGTGTAGACACACAAAACACATACAAATAAATAATAATAGGAAAATCCTCTCACAAATAATCAGAAACAAGACAACAAAATTTTGAAAAACTTTGTGAGTCTACCCTCAAAACACGAGTAAAAAGGACCCCCCCCCCCCCCCCATCCTGGTCAGCAAATGTTATTCATGGATTTGGCATTTTGCGGTCATTTGAGAACCTAACCACGAATTTTAAGGGCCATGCTGTATTGGAGAAATTTCAGAAACAAAAGTATTGGAATGAAATCAAATGATGTGAGAGTAAATGTGATGAAAACAAAAGTAATAATTAGTCAAATGGATAAAGAACTTATGTTGGAAAGTGGTCATGTGTTGTCTGTAAGAAAGGTGCTAAGAGCAACTCAGTAATGTACAATGTGTGTGGAAGTGCAATGGTGTTCAGTAAGTCCTCGCTTAACGTCGGGGTTCAGTTCTAAAAACACGACGTTAAGAGGATCAATTTTCCCCATAAGAAATAGATAAAATACGAGAGTTGTGTTCCTGAGCCTCCCTCTGCCCCATGAAATACATTACATATACAGAAAATCATTGCCATTTCTATAGAAGATAATGCATACGTATACAACTACAAAGTTTGTATTGGTACTCACCGATGGGCGGTGGTGGTAGAGCGAGTGTGTGGTGGGTAGTGAAGCAGAGGAGGCGGGAGGGGAGAAGTATGGCAAGAGCGGAGGTGGAGGGTGGGAGAGGAGGGAGCTGGTGAGTTGCTGAGACTCTGCTCCAAGCCGAGTGAGCAAAGCATGGCCAGACAAGAGAGGGTGATGCACCATAAAATGTAGTCTGTGACGACGCAAAGCGACGTAGTATCAGATCACTGGGACGTTATACGAATTTTTGGTCTCTAAAGTTTAGCGACGTAGTACCAAAACAACGTTAAGCGGGATGACGTTAAGCGCGGACTTAGTGTATATGGCAGACTGCAGGATGTTGCTGACATTACGTGTACTATACAGTATGTGTAGCTAATCATGTGGCCTTAGCTAGGCGGAGAAACTCAGCACTGGTGATATATCCCTGGACTGTGTTGATAAGTTCTGTTACATGGATGACATGATCAGTGGTGGAGGTGTTTGCAAGAGTCAGAAACGGCTGGAAGAAGTTTATGGAGCTGTTGCCCATATTGATGGCAAGAGGACAGTCTCTTTGTGTGAAAGAAAAGATAAATGCAATCAGCATGAGAAATGTGATGATGTAAGGCAGTGAAGCTTGGGCAGCTAATGAGGATGACATAAAAGACTTTGAGTGAACTGAAATGAGAATGTTGAGGTGGATGTGTAATGTGACACTGAAAGATAGGAAACCGTCTTCTGAGCTAAGAGAGCTGCTGGGTATTGAGAGTATCAGCAAAGTTTTATGTAGAGATATGCAGAGATTGTTCAGTCATTTGAAGAGAGTGGAGGAGAACTAGGGGTAGGCCGAGAATGACATTGGGTGTTTTTGTAAAAATTACTCGAGAGGTAAGGATGTGATGAAAGAGGCTGTATTGAACTTCCATTAGGTGATTATGGGTATCCCATGGATGTGTGGAAGATTGATGGAAAATAGTAATGACTACTTTAAAACATGGTAAATATCTAATCATTTAATGTCTTTTACTACTGTATATGCATTTTTTTTGTTGGTCATCTTTAGGGATACAGTTGCCCACAGGTATAGTATTCCACCCCTCGGTGGCCTTTCCGAACATGTATCAACGTCAAAATCACTTAATGAATGAATCGGTTATGTGAGGAGAGCAGTTGCCAACCACTGCTTTCCTCCTGTTACCGTTTCACTTATAAATTGATTCCAACATTGTCACATGTTCGGAAAGGCCACCGAGGGGTGGAACACTATTCTTGTGGGCAACTGTACATACGATTACGTAGATAAAGTGAAGATGCATAATTTGTTGTCCCATTCCACTGAAAGTTGGAAGCACTTTCCTGAACTCAATAGATTCATAATGTGTGATATCTCCGTTAGCCGGAACAATTGGTGCAGAGCACTTCCGGGAATGAGAGATTTCCGGGTAACGAGACGACTCTCTCAAAGCCTGAAAAAATTCCTCATATCAGGAATTTTCTGGGTAATGGAATAATGTTCTCCAAGGTTCCAGAATGATACATTATTTCATCTCTCGTAGATGGAAAACAATCCTTCACCCCTGGAATTTTCCAGTTAACGGAAAAATTTTCTCGAAAGTTCCAGAAATTGTGCATTACATTATCTCCTGAACCCGGAAAAATATCCCCCGTCCCAGAAAATTTATCTTGGAATTTCCAGAAAATGCCCAATTTTCATCTTGCAAACCCAGAATAAAAATCCCCCATCCCTGGAATTTTCTGGGTACTAGGAAAATTTTCTCAGAATTTTCCAGAAAATGTGCCCTTCTGAAAATCTTTTCCAAAGCTGGAATTTTCCAAAAAGTTACTGCTTTGGGAATGATTTTCCAAAGAAATTTCAATTCCAGCTATCGAGAGTTTCAGTTTTGAGGTATTTCGGCTAACGGAGATATTACAGAAGAAAAAATACTTCATTGCCATTTGGTAATCATTTCACTACACACTGGACACAGGAGACAGCCATCAGCTGAGATACCTCATGCTACTCCCCCCTCCTGCTCTATGTGCTAACTTCAGTGCACAAAGAAATGTTTATTCCCTTATGTTTTTTACTTTGTGCATGTAACAATTTTAACAGAGGGGAAAAGAAAAGAAAATTTTATATATCTACCCGAAATTATGAGTTGAAAAATAACCATAACATAACTCTGACGGCCTCACTCTGATTCTGCGCTCATCTCCCAGGTACAGGTATTCCCATTGGCGAAGTTATTCTCTTCTAGTGAACTTTACCACAATCATGGCCCCCTAAAAGGAAAATTAGTGGCAGTGATTGTGGTAGTGATAGTGAAAAAAAAAGTACATACCCGTACTGCGATAGTAAAAAATTTGAAGTGAAAACACAAAAAAATGGCATACAAACTGATATCCAAAGCAACAAAAAAAACTACTGTAAATTGAATTGTTTGATAAATGCTTTCCTGAATACTTGTACAGGAATAATTATTATGGATAATCAGGGTACATGTGTCATGGTGTTTGGTTTGTATTTAAGCACAGATAATATTTAGGTGTGTTGCCTTTTAAATTATAATAAGTTTCTTGCTTTGCTTTGTGTAATTTCACTGTTATTTTTTTTAAACTTGTTCTGGACTGAGACTTCAACTGAGCGATTTCTATAATTTTCAGAAAAGTTGTTTCACTTTAAATAGAACATTGATTTTGTGAAATGAAATTATGATGTAATTATAGTACAGTATTGTCTAAATGTGATTCTTTGTAATACAGTAGTAGCAAAGCAAGATTGTTTAAGGGCTAGTGTTAATTAGTCAAGTGTCATGATTCTACTGCTGTAATGGTGGTTTTATCATGTTGTTGTGTCTTTAACCCTTGCCCTTATATCCCGGCTATGTGACGCCATTTACTCAAAAGTCAAACCTCGTTCCCTTAACCCCTTAATGTTCTGGATAATTAACTTGCAGAGAGTGACTAGCATGAAACCAATTACTAAGCTGCAGTAATGTGAGATTAATTCAAGATGACTCTTACATTATAACCTGATGGAGGAATTTTGCTGTGGATAGTGCATGGATAAATTTCATTTTCCTTATTTAGTGAAAATGGTAATTTTATACAAGTTCTATCCAAAGTTAAAATTGCCTCTCGTGAGATCTAAACTCAGATTAATACGAGACTAAAGGTGGCCATCCCAACGAGGTTTGACAGTTTTATGTGCAACTCGTCATCACTTACCCTCCCAAGCAGTTTGCGGAGCATGTGTTCCGGACCTTCGATGCTAATGGAGATGGGACCATAGACTTCCGAGAGTTCCTGTGTGCACTCTCTGTCACATCAAGAGGCAAGCTTGAACAGAAGCTGAGGTGGGCCTTCTCCATGTATGACCTAGATGGCAACGGCTACATCAGTCGACAGGAGATGTTGGAGATTGTCACGGTAAGAAGTATCCATTTTCTTTATCACAGTTTTCCAGATGTTATTTACTGTACAGGTGCTCCTCTACTTACGAATGAGTTATGTTCCTGAGGCTTGTTTGTAAATCCAACTTTACTCTTGTAGATACGAAACATATTGTAAAAAATTAAAAGATTAGGTATATTTAGTACAGCTATGCCCTTTAATACAGCCTTAAAACCTGGCTCACTCTTCTCCTCTTAGGTAATGTTTGTTCTATCTGGAATTTTCTTCAAAATAATTCAGTCTCATGGACATTAAACACCAGTTCTGGCAGGTAACCCCCCCCCCCCCTCCCAGTGATGATGTTTGTATCTCTGAAAGTTTGTAAGTTGAACGTTCTAAGTAGAGGAGCACCTGTATTTCCTTTTGAAAATATACACTACATTACATAGTTTGAATGGAGAAATTTCAATACAGTACAAGTACTGTACATAAGTATATTATTTGTGGTGGTGTTGTGTGTCCAGAAGTACTACTTGATCTGCTACTTATTTTTATACTCTTGTATCAATTTCAAAGCTGCTATTATCCCCTTTAATTAATCTTAAACCTTCTATCTCTCTCTTACTCTCCCCACTTGTTTTCTGTCTATACATTATTGGTGTTTAATATTATTCCCATCCTATCTACACACTGTCACAGTACCAAATAAACTTTAACATTTTCATTAATCACAACCAGTGGATAAAATTCTCCAACAAATTTTTAAAGTATTTTGGAGTCTTTAGAGCTTTATAATGTAGAGATTGAGATTTGTGGTCAAAATGTCACATTTGCAAAAAGAGATTTATGATGAGTATAAAGATGTAGAAATGGGTTTTGAATAGATGTAACTTAATGGTACATAGTGTGGTAGTGAGGAAACATGACTGACAGATGGAGATTTATTCCTGACGTTTCATCACTAGACTAGTGACTAAACGTCGGGAATAAATCTCCATCTGTCAGTCGTGCTTCCCTCACTACCACACTATGAACAATAGCAACTTAATCCCCAACTAGGTGTTTTTAGAGATGTGCATTGTGAAGAAGAGAAGAACACAAACTTTTTTAAGGATTTTTTAATAGTGGGCAATATTTTAAAAGGGCATGCAGTAAAATATATAGAGAGCATGCCCTGATAATTCACGGATCTCGATTATTTGCAGATGATACCCTGGATGTACCCAATAATGTCTAAGGGTAGTTTTAAAGTTGCTAGCATTTTTACGGCCAGGACAGGAAGCCATTTGTTCCAGAGACAGTAATTTCTTCTACCTGTATTGTATGTGTGTGTGTGTGTAGACACCCACACACAAAACACATACAAATAAATAACAATGGGAAAATCCTCTCACAAATAATCAGAAACAAGACAAAAAAAATTATAAAAAAAAATATGCGAGTCTACCCTCAAATCAACTCCATGCTTTGTTTTTAAAGTTAACTTTAATAACATATATATGGTTTGTTTTATGGCAAAGTTGTCCACAATTTTGCTGAATGTCCAATTCCCCCCCCCCCCCCCCCCACACCATATAATATGGTGTCAGTGGCTGTAACCCTTGGCATGTGAGATGTGACTCCTGTCACCATACAGTTACTGTCTCTCAACTTGGTGGTTCCTTTGAAATGTTGATAACTTAACACAGAGTTAATAGAGTTGGGTTGGCAGCTTAATGTAGAGATAAATTACCTTCACCTGACATAGGTCTCTGGGCTTCATACACTGACGACAAACAGCCCACTTACATGTTTTACCACTAGCCAGGAATATGAAGAAGTTTGTTGGGACCGAGTCGGTCTTGGCACAAGTTGACATTTGTCCTGACATGATTCAGTCCAATAGTCTAATATAACGTCAATTGAGCCTTCTAAGAAAAGAAACTTATCAAAAGATTTACCATACTCTATTTCTAAGTAAAAATAATTTGATTGATTAAAAGCATTCACTGTTATTAGGATAATACTTGAATACTGGTAGTTGAAATTTAAATTAGGCCTTTTTATTTTCTGATAAGTAATGCACAGTACAGTACAATATATGCATTTCTGTTGATCAGATTTTATGGGTGATAGAGTGAAGTCATAATGAATATCTTTGGACATTTCAGGCAATTTACAAGATGGTTGGCTCCGTGATGAAGATGCCAGAAGATGAGAGCACTCCTGAAAAACGTACAGACAAAATCTTCCGTCAAATGGATAAGAATAAGGATGGCAAACTTAGTCTTGAAGAGTTCATCGAAGGGGCCAAGAGTGACCCCTCCATTGTGCGCCTGCTGCAGTGTGACCCTCAATCATCTCAGTGACCTCTCTCAACCTAACCTCACCTCAATTAACCTGCCTAAATATCTGACAAAACTTTAACCTTGTAATAACTACTCTTGGCCATAATAAATTCCCACAGTTTCTAACATCCCTTAGGATTATAAACAGAATCTTGGTATTAATATTCTCCTTTAAACTGTCCACAGTCTCCCTGAAGCCCTTTGTTCCTCTCACCTTCCCAAGCATTCCGCTCTCCTGCTGTTTTCCCTAATTCTCTCAACATATTTGCCTCAGCCCCATCCCAACCCACACAAGATTCTCTGTTTTATAGGTCAAATTCTTTGTTCCCACACTCCCAGCTTCACTTAGCTTTGAAGTGTCCCTATCTCACCTTTTCTTGTCCTTATCCTTAACTAGCCCCTGGAGGGTTATAAGGACTAGGTGCTTACGGTGTGAATCACACCGTCGCCTCGCTGTGTTGAGATGCCGACCTCTGGCCCTGTATCACGTTCATGTTAGGCTACAATTGGCAATGAACCTGCTAAAAATAGCAACTGAAGGGCTATACTTGTTTTCTAGTGTTAGATAGATATGGGGCTGAATGTTTTAAGGGATGTAACTTTTGTAATGAAGCTGGGCCTATGTGGGTTTGTGGGTTGTGTGGAGTGAACAATTGTACTGAGCAGGAGGATGTCTGCTCCTGTCTAGCCCTCCTGTATGTACTGCATGTTACCTGCACAAAGATTTCCTTGTCTGGTGCTCACCTGTTGGAGTCAGAATAAGCAAGAACAAAGGTGTAGCAACACATAGGGTTTGTAATTTTTCAACGATCCCAATTGTACTTAACTAGCGGAGAGTTGGCTTTACTCTGTCGGATGTTCTGAGTCATTCTACATACCAGTTATATGTATTCCATTTCTATTTTTATTTACATTTTGTCAATTGCATGTTTATACTGGCAGGTGTTTGATTTTCCCATATTCCATGAATTGCTCCTGACAAGAAAATCACTGGTCATGAATAAGGTAAAATTTTATATTTTTAAGATTAAATAAGCTTATCCAAGGGCTGGTAATGAGTTTGTGAAATTGTAAATGTATAAATAAAGGAGAAGGTAGATGCTGAAAGTCATTTTTCATGGAATTGAAAAAACAAATTTTTTGCTTAATTTAAGTCTCTGGAGTACAGAGTTTGGACAAGTGAAATAGCATCATCATTTGAAATTCAGAATTGTCTGTAAAGGCATTGAAAATTTAAAATTGCCTTCTCCTTTATTTAGTGTACTTGTGACCTTGTGGGTAATGGTAAGGCATGAAATGTATTATATTCAGGCAAATTATCATGAAATTGGACTTTTGAAAAAGGAATTTGTAATCATTTACCTGGTTACAAATACACCCCATGTATTTGCTTTAATGAGTCGGTAGTAACGTGGTTATGGGAGCTGCCAGAAAGCTACGCTTCTTGATATGAATGTGGTCGAGTTTTCCCTGCCTTTGCAATCAGTGTGTATTCAACAAATGTTCTTCTTCATCTTTGTGCCAAAGTGTCATGAGGATTTTTTTTATTATATATATATATATATATATATATATATATATATATATATATATATATATATATATATATATATATATATATATATATATATATACACACAATACTGTATATATATATATATACATATAACTCCCAAGTTCCACTGACACTCTTGTGGGGTAGCAGTGGGGCACTTTGCCTTCTTGTCTCTTGTGGGTAGTGGAAGACTGTGGTGACCCTGAACTATAAGAAGGTTGAGGTTTTATAGTAATGTTCAACTTTTCTTCATTATCATGTGGCTATGGATATCTTCCTCAAACCCACAGTGTTTAACCTGCCTCACTTCTGCTGTGCCCTGTTTATTTCCTTTATTACGAGTGCTAACAAAGTATGGGTACCTCTGATTTTCCAGTTAATTGCCTTGATTCATATGGAGACGTTTCAGACATCCTTTATTATTATGTGCACAAAATATATCATGATCACCAATTTTGTGCCATTGTTTGGGGATATTATCAAGGTGATAATAACGTCAGTTTTTAATCATAAACAGTATACTGATAATCTTTGACATTGGGCTCAAGTTGCTGATCATTTTGCATGAATCTTCAAGCTGTGGATCAATAAAGATGTAGTATAAGCATAATATTTTTTTTTTTACTTTTTTTAGGCAAGGTTCTTGCATTGTTCCACTTTAAATTATATGTAAATTTCACTCCTGTTTTTAAGAAAAGTATCCATAACTTAACTAGGCAAAGATGACCAGCATGTCTTGTTCATTGTTAAAGAAAGTTTATAGTCTGAATTCCCGGAGAAATACAAGTGGATTTAAACTAGGAAAACTCCATCATGTATAGTTTGCAACACATTTTATAAATAAAATCCTCAATTACCACTTGTGTGTCCTGAATGTGAATTTGTCTGTGAAAACAATCATATTTGATAATTCTGGCATATGACCAGGCATAAAATTTATATCTATTTTGGTAAGCCATCACATGTGTGCTGCATAATGTCTGAGTGTCTTTCTGTGATTACCACTGTTGTGTTATCTGATGACGCTTGATGACTGTGCTGTACTCAAAGTCAGGTCTGTATTTATTGCTACTTTTGCCAGGTATTGTTGTCTGGGGGACTGCCATAATCCTCCCCCATGCACAGGCTGCTTTGAAGTTTAGAGCGTCATCACTCGAGCTGTAATGTTTCAAGTTTTTGCTATGGTACATTGCTAGAAAGACCACCGCTCGCCACCATCATTGCTACTTATGCTTCCTCCTCTCACTTTTAAGTAGAGGTGGAACAGGAAAGAAGGGTTTTTGTGGGATATGTGCAGTTTCAGCATTTTTGGGAACTTTTTAATCTACAGTATTGTGATCTAATTCCATGCTTCAATTTCTATATTTCACAAAGAGTTGCACAATATCATTTTGTATAATAAATATGGGGTCTGGTGCTTGCCCTCAAATATCTGGCCGTGCAGTGCCTACCATTAAATTTTTCTTGCATTGTACTTGTGCCTAACCCCAATTCAGGTTGCTGTTTATTAAGGCAGGCTGAAGTTAACCACAGTGCAACTTCTTTTTCATTGTATGGTTCCTGTCTAGAATGAAATTGTACATGTAATGTGACCAGAAAGTTGGTTTGTGTAGACTGTATCTGAGCTAAGGCCTCTGAACAAGTTATATTGTAAACAGTAATTTTCATTAATCATATATATCTATTGGCAAAAAAGTAAAATTAAGCAACATTTTGCATATTTACACACACAAAATGGCAACCCCATTGAAAAAGGATCAAGTGCAGTATTAAAACAAATAGAATTGATCTACGTGAAGAACATTTTTTTATATTATTATTTAGATAGGTTGTGGTGCTTTGTTAACTATGTGGAGTACAAATAGACATCAGAAATAAGCTTTGGATTTGCATCAAAATGTGAATGGTGTACGTCTACAGTGTTGCCAAAAAATGCAAACCCAAACATCAGTGGCCAGAGCTGAGACACAGCCTTACAACTGTGCACACTCAAGAACCAAAGTTGATGTTTTGTCTGGTTTCCTTCTTGTTGTATTTTCCTGTGAGACAGAGTATCAAATAAAAGTACAGCAACAAGATTTATTGTCTTCTTAGTTTTAATATTTCCTCTTATATCAACATGGAAGCTTCAATTTTTAAGAACTTCTTAAGACTGACAAAGAGATGAATCCTATTTTGTTTATTATGGAAAAGTTTGATAGGGCAATATGAAGCTGCAGTGTTAGTACATAATCAACTAGTGTCAGGGTTAGACAGGGAGATAGACAAAGTTTCATACTGTCTCTCCAGCATTGTAACATGTCTGCCTATTTAGATTTTTTAATGATAAGATCCCAGTAACAATGAAAGAATAAAAATAGTAAAGTACAGTATTACCCTGCTTTACGCGTTTTTTTTTTTTACGCTTTTCCACGTTTACGCGGTACCCTGCTGAACATGGAATGCTCACTTTACGCGGTGCGTGTACTCTTTAACGCGGAGAGCGGCTGGCGGTCCTCTCGCGCCGCGCCATTTTTGGATTCAAACCTCCAGCCATGTCGGGTAAGCGGCGCGAGTAGGTTGCACAGTGTATGTTTTCGTTACGTTATCGGTGACGTCATATGACGTATCGGGCTGTGATTGGGCCAAGCATCCTTACCTCCCTCCCCCGCTAGCTGTGATTGGTTTAATGTACTGTGAATTGCCCCACCGCGGGAGCGTTCAAGCCCCTTGACCTACCCGCGTCAGTTACACCCCTCCCGGCTACACCATGTATATCGGTATCCATTGTTCCATAAGAATGGCTTCCACCGGACCACCACCACCACCACAAAGAAACCTTGCATTACCTGGACCCAGCCGCCCTAAGCCAAAGAAGATACGACGTTCCCTAAGCTACGAAATTAAATATAAGATCATCCAAGAGTTGGAGAAAGGAACAAGACAGGTTGATCTCATGCGCCAGCATGATGTTAACGAATCTACGATCCGGACAATTAAGAAGGATGCAGCCAAGATAAAGGAGCACATGAATATCACAAAGTCTACAGGTGCTTCTATGATCAAGTATTGCCACAACCAGGTACTTCTCAAGACGGAGAAATTACTTGTGAGTTACTCGATTCGTCAGGCGCGAGAGACTATGGCGGTGGACACGCTCTCAGTTAAGGAGTACGCACGTGAACTGTATGCTGCAGTGTCACGTAAGATGGGAATTGCAGAGCCCAAACCCTTCAATGCTTCCTCTGGGTGGTTGCAGAGATTTAAGAAGAGGAACAAGATCACCAACATTAACATTGGTGGTGAAGAAGCTAGTGCTAACTATCTTGCGGCTAGGGATTTTCCTCCGTTTTTACGTGAGATTATGGAGGAAGGACAGTACACCGACGACCAGGTGTTTAACATGGACGAATCTGGTCATTTTTGGAAAAAGCTACCTTCCAAGACCTTCGTTGTGAAGAATGCCAGCAAGTGTCGGGGCCGGAAGTTGCAGAAGGAGCGCATCACCGTCCTGTTTACCACCGATGCCTCCGGTACCTGTAAGCTCAAGTTATCGGTGATCCACACAGCACGCAAGCCGCACGCCTAAAGGAGCATGGACATGACCAAGTTAAATGTCCATTGGCTGACCGCACGTAAGGCATGGATGTTCTCTACTCTGTCCCTCTCCTGGTTTGATGACTGTTTCGTTCCCGACGTGAAGAAATTCTGTGAGCATTAGAATGTTGCATTCAAGATTTTGTTGCTGCTTGACAACGCACCAGGACACTCGCCCCTACTGTTAGATCATCACCCCAACGTAAAAGTGGTCTTCCTTTCTCCCAACACTACATCATTAATACAGCCCATGGACCAAGAATTGATCTGTAATGTGAAAGCTGCATTCTCTGCAAAGAAATTTAAGCTCCTGAATGACTACACCAACACCAAGGATGAGTTGCATAACCTGGGTGACACCGATAGCAAGAGCGAAGACGACGAGGAACAACAGTTGGCAGAGCAAAAAGCACTTGAGAAACATTTTTGGAGAAAATTCAACGTCAAGAAAGCTGTGGACTTCTTGGTGGAGGCGTGGGATCAGCTGTCTGTAGCAACGGTTCGTCACGCATGGAGACATGTGTTGCAAGGTATTCCAGGTGGGAAGGAGAGTCAATCTGTGACTGGTGAGGTTCAGACTGTTGCAGTAGCAGTGGACCTTGCCAGAGAAGTTGCGCAGAGTGTTACAGCTAAAGGCTTCTCCGAGACCACCAACGACGATATCCTGGAGGTGATAAGGGATCCTGATGTGACTGCCGACGAGATATTAGATGATGATGACGTCAGTGAAGAGGCAGGTGGTGCATCATCCCAAGAAGAATGCAAATTATCACATAGTAATGTAAGGGGTGCCATCGAGTGTGTTGAGAAACTCAAGCTCCTCCTTTCCGACGACCCTGACGATAACCGGTGTGAAGTCTTCACTACCCAGCTGTTGTAGACTATGGAGCCCTACATCAAGGTGTATCATGACAACATCAACACCAGCCGTCAGCAAAGCATTACCGAGTTCTTCGCTCGCAACCCACCACAGCCAGCCCAAGCCAGTGGTAATGACAGAGACAGTGATGGTGACTTTGAGGGATTTGTCAGGGAGGCACTAATAAGTGTGGATGACAGTGATGAAGAATCACCTGAGGGCCAGTAGCCTGCCCTCTGCCTCGGAACCAGCCTCCATTCCCGTACGCCGACCCATCTCTTCTACTAACGTAAGTGTTAACCTTAACCTTGTTGTTTCTAATCTAACCTACAGTATATTATTCTCTTATTGATTGTTCCCTTCTATATTATGTGTGTGTGCATACCAACATAAAGTTAAGATGTTATTTTTACTAAAACACGTATTGTGTCGGGAAAAATGGAATTTGGGGGTCGGCCCGGTCTCTATTTCAATTAATCCCATATGTTATGTTGTTCACTTTACGCGGGCCGCCGTGGGTTCAATTGACCGCGTAAAGCGAGGGTTCACTGTAATACTAAATGCTATAATGAGATGTTATTACAGTAATCTCCCCCTTAGCTGTAATAATTGGGCACAGAGCAGTTCCAGCCTAGAAATATCTGGGTACTAGGAAAAATGTTCTCATATATGTACTGTACAATATATTGTAAATAAATAAAATGTACTACTGTACAGTATACAAAACACTTATTTATATACTGTACAGTACTGTACTCACCAGCAGATGCTGTCGTCTTGAGCATGTGATGCAGGAGGGCCAAAAGGTGATATGATATACAGCATGGCCTGCTTTGGCCTGCACCATCTCCTGTAGCAGGTGTTGCAAACTGTCACTGTCCTCTCTCTCGGGAGTAACATAAAGGATTTCCACCCACGATGAAATTCTGGGTGTTGGAGATGGACAGAATGATGACGAGGCATGTGGTAGTAGGTGTGCAATCTCTTGACGGTGAGGGCTGAGGCCAGAAACAATCACCACTGACACTAGACAAACTGCCATAAGAGACAGCACTAGAACACTAGGGGATCTTGGGGGAAGTAGTCCCCCAATCTTATGTGGTTTCATCTTGGTCCTCTTCTGCAGTTCATCAATAGCAACTGCTCTCATCTCCCGAAGGAAGAAGTGGAGGATATCATGTGGTGGCTGTAAAATTCAGGAGGGCATCCAGGTGTTCCCTCACATCTCTAAGACTGGTTGTGGAAACTTCTTCAATTTTATTCTCTCTGCTGCCCTCTTTCCCCCTCCTGTTTTTCTTCATAGGACCTGGTGACACCAGCTGCTATTCAAACAAGGAAATCGGCACTCCACAAATAATTACAGACCGGGGAGCTTGACCAGCATGGTGTGTAAAATACTAAGTCTGAGACCCAAATTTATTTTTTGGAGTGGTACCCAACATGGTGAGCTGCAGGAGGTTTTACGGTTCTTTTAAATAGTTTATGCTGGCTAGAGACGATTTAAGGCGGTGGTACAGTACTAAAATTTGACTGAGGAAACCTTGATATTTATTACGGTATTTAATGGGTGATTAAACGTAACGGGGGCACAACTCCCACTTCTCCCAAAAATAACTTCAAGTGTCTAATAACTCAATATTATCTAACTGATATGAAATGTATTATTTTTTTTATTGAATGGCATTACCTGTTCTACATATTATACATATGCCAGGTGCCAGATATACATTATAATCTACAATTTACAAGAAATACTCTTTTTGTCTTAATGGCTCACAAATCAATAAATATTTTCCATGACATATATGAAACTAACATACCTGAACATGACTCTGGTTTGCCATATATGATTGGGATGTACTAATAACACTACTTGTCATCACATATTATGCCTGAACCACAAAATGGGATAAAACTCTCCTTAATACCTAAGATCTTCGGGTACTTACATGCCAAATACTGTCAGGTGTTCAAGTCTTTTGACCCCGACTGTACAATCAAAGACAAAAGTCGTGTCCCGGTTTTGTCCGAAGATTAAATATAACTCGTGAAACATTATGAGAGCCTCCTACCACAAGGCAGAGCGCACCAAAAGTTTAGCCCTTCGGCATATGTTTTCACCAAATTTCACTACACGACTTTTGTCTGTACACATGAGTTCACACGACCCGTGTTGACGGTACGGACATTTACAACCACAACGTCCCTGGCAACTACAGCACACGGATGCAGCAAGGAATTCTGGTATTGGTGAAACTATGGTCAACAGTGATTTTGACTTTATCATCTGCGACCTAACCAAACATGAATAGATCTGGAAAGACAGGTTGTGGTTGATCAGTCTCGACCCAAATACATTATTGTAAGATAGTGTAGCTCGCTTTACCTGGAGGACAAATGTATCTTTAGTGGGTGGTAGACTCCAAATGTTCTACTCGCTTACATACAAGTTTGTCCCAAGTTTGTTTAGGTCTTCATGTTTACCAATTTGCTTGCCTTAGACAACATACATCAAATTCTGGGCAACACTGATAATTTCTTGAACTGTTTTAGTTGTTATAGCTGACTGACTTTCAAGCTGCTGACATTTGTATTAGTTCTTGTACAATGTATGGGATTCGCTGTATCAGCTGGTAGTGTGGCATCCACTTAGAGAGTATGATCTAAATTATCAAACATAATAATTATCTCAGTTGGAAATATGTTGTACTGTGGGGTATGGGTGGTTTGGTTCTCACTCAGGATGGGATGGAGAAAGGAAACTCACGATGTGCTGTCTGTATACATGTTGTATTGGATGTACAATGCAGCTTGGTGCTGGGAAGGCAGCATGGTTACAAGCGTGACGTAGAGAGAGCTTGTTGGTGAGGGTGCTCAGAGGAGGACAGCTTGTGGGTCTCCATGCTCGCCGGCGGGAGCGAGGACCGCCAGGCAGGCGGAGGAGAAGGAGGTGTTGCTGGCTGTTTGGTGTAGGTAGAAAGAGAGAGATCACCACGAGGTCAGGTCTTAAATAGCGAGGGGTAGGCGTGGCTTAGTAGTTGACCCCCGCTCCGTGGGCGGCACTGGTTGACCCAGACCATGAGGCATACACTGGGGAATTCGTGGGGTCGGCTATGCAGCGACAAATAACGTTTGTAGGGGAGAAATCCACTACAGTACAAACTGCTGCTGCCACCCAAGATAAGACACCACAAAGAACGTGACAAGAAAGAGAGAGAGAGAGAGAGAGACCTACCTACCTAACTAGTTTGTCTTCCCAATCCCACCCAGCCATCTCCCCATCCCCATTAGTCATCCTGTCCCTTGCAATGTAGTTTCAATATTATACACTATTTGGTAGAGTTAGCCACTAAATTATGAGTCACTGTCACAGAAAACGTATACAG
Source organism: Homarus gammarus (assembly GCA_958450375.1). NCBI lineage: Eukaryota > Metazoa > Arthropoda > Malacostraca > Decapoda > Nephropidae > Homarus > Homarus gammarus. Next base: position 29,667 of record CAUDMG010003190.1, on the reverse strand, counting down.
TTGTACATCATAAAAAAAACAACAAATATTTCACTCTTAAAGGGATAACACGTGATTATTCTCTTCCATAGGGTCGTCTCGGAAAGCTCGTGTGTGTGCTACAATATAATAAAACTAAAATTAATATTATTTCCATTAAGATAACAAATGAAACTTATTTTCTGCTTTCATGAAGATTATCATAGCTTGAACTTCTAACAATAGTGATAGATTTTATAATAATGATAATAATAATCTTGATAGTTGCCTAATAATGATGGTAACCTCTAGTGTCCTATATTTACTGAAATAAACATATAAAAAATTAGCACTTGTAGAATGTCACATGGTATTATTATATATTATTCCAACGCCAGATGCTCACCAGCTGGTAACTAAGGAGAGAGCGTCCCTAGCAACGGGGCGACAACAACAAACACCTGACTGTTCCACACCAGGTTAGAGTAACGCATTAATTAATTTATTTTACAGCCAATATTCAATACTATATAACTGGTTCAAATAGATTTTTTAAATTATATATACTTTATGAAAATGCATATAAATCCTTGAATCTCTAAAACTTGCATGAAAATATTTCCTGTTGGATGCTTGGTTGGCAGCAGGTTAAGCAACATTAACAACCTTACAAATAATGATGGAATAACCGCCCAGATACTTCCTCTTCCACACAAGTATCGTCGACGTAGACTCACTATCCGCAGACATAAAACTGTCTTAACTCACACTAGGCTAAGATACCGACCTCCCCAGCAAGTCTCTGGGGAGGAGATTTCCCCATACTTCTCACCCTGTAAACTGTGTAATAATCTTAGTCAACTCCCTACACCACTAGTACCTTGGTTGTCCTACTGTTAGACACCTGCCGTAGGGAGATAGTCACTAACCATAATATTACTACCAGCTTATGCTTGATAATTTTATTTTACTTCAGTTTAGTTGAACTCTTCGCCACTGATCGGCTCGTTAGCCACTTAATTGGGCGGTCGGTCACGTCTCTGTTACACACTGTTGGCAAGTACTGGGCACGTCCTGGCTCCATGATGATGTATTTGTACCTGCGTCAGTGTTAGTCAAGTCTGAACCTGAATGAGTTCACGCTCGGTGCCGTCACACAATTTGGTGATGGTAAATTTTACTTTACTAAAATTGATTATGACTCACCTAGAATTGTGCCTGGCCGCTGAGTCTTCTACTATGTTTAAATTAATGAAAATGGTTGTCTTGACATGAATTATAATTACAGTAACCAGGTTCAGATACTGCATTTTGGAACATAATTACAAAGATACAATTCCACAAACACAACAGCATAGGGACGTTCATAATTTTTTTTAAAGGAATAGCCCGCCCGGGCACAGGTAATCGATCCACAACGGGGCCGCGGCGGGGGTGGGGGGGGGGTGGGGGGGGGGAGGGTCAATAAGAATGAATAAATTAAAGGAGAAAAGAAGTAAGTAGCCTAAGTTAATCTACACCACGAAGGTGTTGCGTAATAAAATGAGGTTAAATTTTAGAAGTTAAAACCATAATTTACTGGATGTAACCATATGTCATGATTCAAATTCAATATGAGTTGTAATTTACTGAGAAATTTTGAGCAGATATTTCACAGCTGGACGACCATCTGGAGGAACGACGAGGACAGCAGCGAGAGATCATGTCGAAGCGCGAGGACAAGAAGGAGGCGGGCGAGGACGTGGAGCTGGAGGGTGCCGAGACCCTCCTGGCGAGGCTACGTCGTCAGTATCGCATGATGGAGAGGAACAGACGACAATATCACGACGAGGCCACTGTTCTCCTGGGTCGACAGAGGTGAGACATCCCTCACTGTATACTTTGTAGCTGTCATCATCGTCTGGGTGAGTTTAGTAGGCCTCACTCTTGGCTTCCCTGACCTGTACATTTATTTTTTTAAGAGTGACATTATACAGCCAATGACTAATTCTTGTTCACTCTGTGTTTCACTCTTGCCAGCCTTTCCTTCATGACTTAGGGTGGGTGAAGTCAAAAGCAACACAGACTCTCTCATCATTCACTGTCATTCAGTTACTCCTGCTGCTACAGAGTTCCTCCGTACCATAAAATGAGCACGATAATTTCATCTGGGTTCAGTCTGTTGCTGTTATCACAAACCAGTGTTAAATGATGACCATAAACAGTTAGTTGAGACATAGAGTATATCAGCACTTAATTAAATATTTGGAATTACTTCTTTGTGAACATCACAATCCAATTATTAATCACTATCTGTTCATAAAAAGTCTTAATATTGGACATAGGTGTTAAAGCTGTCGACCAAATATTTCTTACATAAGAAAGTTAAGAGCGATACAAATTTCTCCACACCAAACACATCAGCCAATTACTTTTTCCTCAAAAATTATCTAAAAAATAGCATGAACACCAATGAATACCAAGTGTCCAGTAGATGTAGCAAATGTTGTTAGACGAGTTGTGTTGACAAGTGTCGGGTTAGCACATAAACAAACAGACCCACACAAAGGTATGTGACATCCCTTCATCAAAAACAAACCTAAAGGTTAATATGAACAACATGAAACGCACCTTCCTCCTCCAGGAAGATACTACGTGATCTGCAGAAGGAAAAGGGGGAGCTGGAGGGACTTTTGTCCGCCATGGCCACCTCCCAGAACGAGACGCGAGACAACAAAACCGTGACCACTTTGGCCAGCACTCTAGACCGCCAGGCCAAGTACAATGAGCTCATAGACCAAGAAAAGGACAAGGTGGGTGGCCTCGACTTTTTAGGTTCGGAGGACAGGTGCAGCCATTATCTAACATGGAATAGTATTTTTGTCAGTCCAGGATGCCATAAGATTGTCAGCCCTTGACAGTATAACACTGTCAGTCTTAGACCCCGTGCAAAACTGTCAGGCTAGTATCAACCTAGGACTTCGTATAACACTGCCACCCTCCACAGATCAAAGATTTGGACACGAGCATCGCGGCGGCAGAGAAGCGCCTACGTGAGAGTCGACGTCGAGTACCATCCGCCAGGCAGCTGGAGTCACGCAGGATGGTTGCCATCAAAGCTAACAAGGCTCTCCAGAACCGCATCCAACAGGTAGGTGACGGTCGCCCTGAATGCCGAATATTAGACAATGGTTGATGGGTGATGGCTAACAGGCGATGGATGATGGGTGATGGCTATTAAGTGGTGGGTGATGGATGATGGATAAATAAGGAATATCATCACTTCACCACACCAGCCAGGTGAGTGGGGTAAACAGTACCACCAGTCAGTACGGCAGCACCACAAATCGAGAATGGGAAGATAGACAACATTAAAACTCGATAGATAAGAGTGTGGTAGCCGTGACTACTTCTGTACCCACTATGTTTATTAGGTGAAGAGGTCAAAGCTAAGCTGACAAAAATGCACCACTAAGCGTGAGGTGACATCACCCTTGAATGTAATAGAATTCTACCAAACTGAGTCCAGAACATATTATTATTTTTATTATTATTATTATTATTATTATTATTATTATTATTATTATTATTATTACTATTATTATCTCAGGCTACGGTGCGGCTGAACGCGGTGTTGGCAGACAACCGCGTCTTGAGGTCCACCTTGGAGAATCTACTGAAGGAACGAGACAAGTTTATGCTGCAGGTGAGGCCAGAGTGAGGTGGTCATGAAACTTCAGAACATTCAGTCAGTGTCGGTTTAATGTTCATCTGCTTAACGTTCATCTGCTAAACGTACACCTGCTTAACGTTTATCTACAAAACGTACACCTGCGTAACGTACACCTGCTTAACGTATATCCAGTTTACGTACAGGTTTTCAGGGAGGCTAAGTACCACTGAGGTATTGTTGACGAGAATTATTATGATAATCTTCCCTGAATCACTGAACCGTGATTAAGGTAGACGATCCCAAAGTTCATTCTTAAAGGCATACGAAGCTGTGGAATTTATTCATAATAAACAGAAGTGTCTTGTCTGTAGACAGTATCGACCTGACCTGACCTAACCTAACATGACCTGTCCTGCAGGCCCAGCGGTTGGAGAAACAACTGGCGGCGACGGTCAAGAGGAAAAGCGACATTATGGATCAGGTCACTAAGGCTTATTCAGAGAGGTAGGTCACCATGGCTCATTCAGAGAGGTAGGTAACCAAGGCTTACTGAAAGAGGTAGGTCACCAAGGCTTACTCAAAGAGGAAGGTCAAAGGTCAACTTTCTAAGAGCCACTGTTTGCCCGTGCTGGCGCTGGTATTATGGTATGGGCCTTAGAAACAAAACTATCGGGGGACAAACACTGTAAGACCTGACTCAAAGTAAAATACAAATTTAGTAAGACCTATCGATCTATCTATCCAACAAACACTAAGAATTATCACCACTGACCCACTGGTGCCCGTCTAGGGGCCTGAAGAATATCAGATTTAAGATGTCAAGGTGTTTTCCCCAGGCTGAACTTAACCATCTCGCTGATCCTTGGCTGCCTACAGGGACGAGGCACAGACCAAGATGCGTGCCCTGAAGGAGAGAGCTGAGAGGGATTCCCAGCAGTACACGCACGAGCTGAAGAAGTTACAGCGAGCCCTCGACCACCAGAACCACCTCAGGGCCTTCGTCGCCACCATCTCTGCCGGCGAGGACGACGATGCCAGTCACCAGCGTCTTGAAGGTGAGTGTTGCCGTAACATTCTGATCTGTGTGTTGTAGTATTGTATCCACGTGTAACTTTTAACATATCCACACGTGTAAGTTTTAATATATCCGCACGTGTTGTAATATATCCTCACGTGTGTATTATACGTGACAGGTGAGGGGGGTGAGCCACGGGGACCAGAACAGACACTGGCCACGTACAGAGCTTCCGTGGCCCACCTGAGTGAGATGAGTGGTGAGGGCTCAGTGGACACCTTGGTCAGTAATTACCTGCAAGCCGAGAACGACAACTATACTCTGTTTACCTACATATCCGACTTGAACAATGAGGTAATTATACACACACACACACACACTCACACTCACACACACACACACACACACACACACGCGCGTACTACCTGGATACAACTCATATATTGTATCACCTAAGTCGTCCCCTTCTATTTTGTTGTATCATTAATTGTATTCTACTGTATTGTATTAGGTTGAATTATACTGTATTATGGTGCACTGTATTATACTGTATTACAGAGTACTCTTTCTGTGTGTGTGTGTGTGTAGGTCACCAGCTTGACGGCGGAGGTTCGTCGTATCCGTCAACAGATTGAAGAGACGCGAGGGAAAGGCGCCGATAAGGAACGGAACTCACAACGTACTGTCTCTCAGCTACAGGTATGTCTCTCTACTGTCTCTCAGCTACAGGTATGTCTCTCTACTGTCTCTCAGCTACAGGTATATCTCTCTACTGTCTCTCAGCTACAGGTATGTCTCTCTACTGTCTCTCAGCTACAGGTATGTCTCTCTCTCTCTCTCTCTCTCTCTACTGTCTCTCACACCATATTGTTTCTCAGCTACAGGCAAATCTCTCTCTCTCTCACCCTCCGCATGTCTCCATCACAGACGGAGGTGAGAGAGACGGAGGAAGCCTTGGAGATTTTAGAAGGAGACCTGAGGAGGGCAGAAGACACCCTGACGGAGATGAAGACGGCCACCCAAGAACTGTTCGACCTTCTGCAGTGTGACGCTCAGCCCATAATAGCTATCGTGGGTATGTGATGTGGATATGTGACGTAATATGATGTGGATAGGTGACGTAATGTGATGTGGGTATGTGACGTATGTGATGACGTGGATATGTGATGTGGATGTGATGTAAAGTGATGTGGATAGGTGACGTAATGTGATGTGGATATGTGACGTAATGTGATGTGGATAGGTGACGTAATGTGATGTGGGCATGTGACGAGGGTATGTGATGTAGGTATGTGATGTGGATAGGCGACGTAATGTGATGTGAGTAGGTGACGTGATGTGGGTATGTGATGTGGGTATGTGGCGTGGGTATGTGATGTGGGTATGTGAGGTAGGTATATGATATGGGTATATGATATGGGTATTTGACGTGGATAGGGGATGTGGCGATGTGAGGTGGGTATGTGACGTGGATAATTGATGTGGGTATGTTTTGTGGGTAGTGGTATTATCCCCATGTATTATTATTATTATTATTTTTATTATTACCTGTATATTCGTGCAGGTGGGGGAGAGATCACCAGCGCCAGTGTGTCAGTCTATCTGTCAGTAGTGGAGCAGCGTGTCCATGAACTATTGCAGCTACGTCAGTTCCTGCTGACGGAGGACCTCTCACCTGGGGCTGCCGCGGCGCTCGGGGAGGACGCCGCCGCCCGCGATGACGTCAGCGAGGGAAGGTCGTCGTCAGCGTCGTCTGCCAAAGTGGTGGTGCCTCTTGGGAAGCCTCAGTAAGTATGAGAGAGAGAGAGAGAGAGAGAGAGAGACTCTTCAGTAAGTGTCATATTTAACTCTTAAGCAACACTACAACACTTATAATAATGTAAAGTAATGCCTGGTATTATATTTGACATCATTCACGTCTACATGATCCATGTTCACCCATGCGTCCCACCAAGAGACTGACTGTCAGGCTTATCATGCCGGCAATAATTTTACGTTTGGGGAAATACTGTGACAGAGAGTAATGACAAGACTCAACCAATCTGTGAAAGTTATGTTGAGATAGAATAATTTTAGGCATTTGTTTCAGGAGTATTTGTGTGTGTCGTCCTCTACAGTACTACACTCCCTTGCCCGTGTACATACTGTAGGTGTATTAAGTGTACTGTAGTGTGATGGTGTTGTCTGCTCTCCCTCCCTCCCTCCCATTACATAATAGTTAGTGTTACCTCAGTCACTCCCACTTATAAGGTGTATTTTTTTTCCAAGCTCAGGTGTGATAAATGTTAGTTGCAAATATCTATATATCACACTTGAGGTTTACGAAATTCACACACACACACACACACACACACACACACACACAGTACAAGAAACATTAACCATCCTTTAGATCTCCTATAATAATGTCCATCCATTTTACTTCTTTGTTTCTACGTAGTTTACCTCACCACCTTCCCTCATACCTCAGTGTGTAAACCTCCCTCCAGTGATTATTTACTTACCTTCCTTATTATTTATTTATCTACCTGTCTAATTACTTGCCTGAGTGTCTACTTACCTATCTGTCTATTGACCTGCCTGATTGTCCACTTACCTATCTCTCTACTTACGTTCATGATTGTCTACTTACCTACCAACATGTATTACTTCCCTGCCTGACTGCCTGTTCACCCCCCCCCCCCCCCCCAGGCTGACCCACACGGCTCACACCAACGACGAGGAGTCAGCCAACGGAGGTCCTCTGACACACGGTGACTTGCTGGCTAACATGAGGCGGTTCATCCCTGATACTGGCGACCACTAACCGTGTACTGTGTACTGTACGTCATCCCTTGTACGTCAGCCCACCCATGTATGTCAACCCAACCATGTACGTCAACCACCCATGTATGTCAACCCAACCATGTACGTCAACCACCCACGTATGTCAACCCACCCATGTATGTCAGCCCACACTCATGTATACACACAAACACACACATACGTCACCTAGCGAGAACGTAGATGTATTTTTCACAGCTATATGAGAACTGACAGGGGTGTGGTACTGGTAGTGTAAGTGTTGCATCAAGCCCCTTCTTGGTGATGGTAAGGCTGTACAGTACAACCACCACGTAAACAGCTCACCCGAATTTCACGCTGAGTGGCTGGCCTCAGTAACGTGGGGACTTGTACACACACTTGAGTTACCGTGAGTGACCTACCTGGTATGCATATAGTACACAGGTGCGAGGTCTACTGAAGTATAGGACTGTACTATATGGTATACTGTGTCATATGTAGGTTGATATTGGATATATCTTGTAAATAAATATATGTTATAATTGGTGCATACACAAGTTGTACTATAGTTTGGAAGCCTGCGTTAATTTTTAGTATATAGGTAAGTTGTATTGTACTTAAGAAACAGATACAGTATTTTATAATTATGACACAATGTACATGTTACTTTATATATATATATGTTAAGTTATTTTATATTTCTTTACTTTGACAATAATTTAACCAACCACGGATAACAAGGACGTCTGTCTGTATTTTGTTAACATATTCTTTCGTGGTGTTGTACTTTGAAACAACTTTGAGATATTGTCACAAACACACACACACACATGACAGTGATGGTGGTAATGGTTGGTGATGGTGATGGTGGTGATGGTGGTGGTGATGGTAGTGGTGGTGGTGTGGTCCAACATTAGGTGTCCGGTGGTGTCATGTTGTGTTACCAGTGTCATGCTGTTTCACCAGTGCCATGTTGTGTCACCAGTGTCATGTGTGTTACAGGTGTCATGCTGTTTCACCAGTGTCATGTGTGTTACAGGTGTCATGCTACTTTGTTAAGGTGTGACGCTAATATCACGCTGTGTTATGCTACGTCACGCTTGGTAACACTCCAGTAACGAGGTAACTGATGGTAATGAAGTGACTGAAGATAACCTAACCAAACTTAATCTAAGAATTACACTGAGACTCTTACCTTAGCGAGATACTGTACTGTACTGTACTGAACTGTACTGTACTGTATGTCAAATGGACATTTGCAATGAAACTCTTCTTTAGCGAGATACTGTACTATACAACTGAACATTGTTAAGGAGACAAAATCAAACACGGTGAAAGTTTGTAATCCAGGCAGAGAGTTCCTAATTGTTCCTACGTTCACGATGTTCTGGTTACGAGTTGAGAGAACACGTTTAGTTACGATAATCTCTGAGTAGTGACCACGTCGTCTTAGTGTTGGAAAGTGAAACAGTTAACTTTTATATAACATTAAAGAGAGAAACTCAACTTAGGAATCTTTGAGAACCATGTGAGCCAGCCATCTCCTGTTAGGGTAATATTTTGAAACACACACACACATACACACATATACACACACACACACACACACACACCCAATAATAATTAACCCTAATACCATTGTACCACATTTAAAGGTGCTTAATACCCCCATAACATCAGACAAATAGAAATGATAAGTGTTGATGTAAAATATTCTGTCTTCTGTAAAATGACACAACAATTTCATCTTTGATACATTAATGTGTGTGTGTGTGTGTGTGTGTGTGTGTGTCCACTAACCCGCAGGACTGAGAGGCTGAAGGAACTGGTGTGAGAAAGAGAGAGAAATGTCTTGATCAAAAATGTCTTTTTCACGTCGCAAATCTTCACACTTTCGCGGACAATTATCTACGGACACAGAGGCGGAGGGGAGGGGGGTGATGAGTGAGAAGGGGGGTGTTAAGGGGTGAGAAAGGAGTTGTGGGTGAGAGATGAGATGGTAAGGTAAGGGGTGAGAAGGTGTGATTTTTGGGTGAAGGGAGAGGAGGAGGAGGAGGAGGGGGTGTTGGGTGACTAGTGAAAATGGGATGGAGAGAAGCTATGGGAAGGGGGAGAGAGAGAGAGAGAGAGAGAGAGAGAGAGAGAGAGAGAGAGAGATTGGTGGAGGAGGAATGGAGGAAGGAAGGAAGGAAGGAAGGAAGGTCAGCCATGGTAACGTACAGAACAGGTCATTATGAGTTATTTGTTCCTCGTTATGGTCTGAGATAAATTAATTGCCTTTTTAGCTGTCATTATATTGAGACCTACTTCCTCTTGAGCTTCACTGTGGCATAGCAGCAGCATGTTAGTGTGGCGAAGAATAAACTTGGACCCCTTGTACCTTGGTAATACAGTCCTCAAACGCGAACAAAATACTAAATTCTTCGGAGTTAGTGTTGATGAGAAACTTAACTGGATAAACCACATACAAGCCAGTCACAGTAAAGTCAATAAACAGTGCGGTATCATGTATCACACTCGACAGTCACTCACTCTCACAGCAAGGAAGGAAATCTATTATGATCTCGTTTACCAACACCTGATACACTGTCACACACTATGGGGGGCTTCTGGCTCTTTAATAACCCATTCCCTGGTTACTGCACATAAGAGAGTTGTGCGGACAATGACCTACTTGAATACAAAACAAAACAGATCAGTGATCTGGATCACAAACGAAAAATTTGCTAAATTGAAAATGTTAAAATTCGAGGATATTAACACCTACTGCTGTGCCCTATTGGTTACAAATCTGTCAATCACTTGCTTGACAACAATTGTTTTCAGTTCCGGAATAATCAGAGATACAACTTAAGGCACCAAGAACTACTAAGACCACCCCCCATGAGCTCCTTTCAGTCCCAGACCTCAGTAAAATATCATGGTGTGAAGGTGTGGAACAACTTGCCTCCACCCATCCGAGCAAAGACTACGCTCCCTTCCTTTAAATCATCTCTTAAAAAATATCTATTGTCTAAGTATTAATATTTTTTGTAATACCTACTTTATATACCTGCTTTTATTGTACCATCAAAACCGTTTTATCAGAAATTATCATGTAGATAGATAAGAAATTAACATTGCAAAAAGCATATTTGCCAACTAGACAATCCTGACAGCTCTGTCATTTTGTTCAACCTTAATACTGTACACCCCATGTTGTACTGCCTCCCCATTATATTTATGTTTTTCAATTCCACTGTAGCTTATGTATATGTATGTAATATAGAAGTAAAAAAAAAGTAATAGTAAAAAAAATAAATAAAAAAAAAATATATATATATATTGAAGTGATAACCGCGGTAACATTATGAGATGTTCTTATTACCACCATGCTATTGTACTATTCCAAATGATACTAAATGTTACTTAATACTTCCTTGAGATAAATGTATAGTATATATCAGGTGCCTACAAGAGAGCTCAGGTTCTCAACTGGCTCAGCCATGTTAATATTGTTATTATTATCGACTCTGTATCTGTGTTCTTCTGGCTAAATAAACTGTTTCAATCAATCAATCAATGAGAGTGTGTTCTGCAGTGCTGCAACAGGTGACGTCATTAGGCAAGGCTTCGTATGGGCGTAACAGTACTAAAAATAACCCCCCCCCCCCCCACACACACCCACCTCCCTAATAATGAAACATCCAAAGAGAGAGAGAGAGAGAGAGAGAGAATGTGATTGGGTGTCATAGCTCCAATAAGAAACCAATCACGTCACGTCCCAGAACCGAGTCTACCAACCACAACATACGAAATAGTCCTCATAAAATCTCAGCGTATAAGTTATTGGTTGTTTAGTAGAACAGTACAGTATTGGGAAACAGACTACCAGCGTCCTTCACGTCGAGGCGCCTCACTTAACACACAGTTGCCAAAGTGAGGAATGTTTATTGCGTCCAATAATTTATCGTTTCTCAGGTAAATTTGTTTCGAAATGTCTGAAATGTAGTAGTTTGTTAAGAAATTTTGCTGCAACCTGTATGGATATTTAAACGATACTACTACTATTACTAATAATACTTCCAGTACTACTACTACCACTACTACTACTACTACTTTTTTTTTCTTTTTTTTTAAACGTGGCCTCCAGCCTCCCCCAATAGCCACACCTTCGCCACCATTTACTACTACTACTACTACTACTGGAAGAAGCAAATTATGATAACTAAAAATTAAAACTTGAGACGACACTGATGTACAGTACACTTTATAGTGAAAAGGGTGGCGGTGGTGGTAGTAAGGGTAGTAGCAGGAATAGTGGTCGTCACGGTGGTATTAGGGGTGGTAGGGGTGGTGATAGTAGAGATGGTGGTGGTGGTGGTAGTAATATTAGTGGTGGTTATGTTGATAATAGTTGTGGTAATAGTAGTAGTAGTGATAGCGGTATCAATTGTGTTAGGGTTGATGGTAGTAGTACTGATGGTGGTAGTGGTAGTTGTAGTCGTGGTAATGATAGTGTTAGAGGCAATAAATTAAGTATTTTACAACATTTACCACAATATGACGTCAAGTAACTGGTGGTAGTGATGGTAATGGTGGTGGTATGGTTGGGTAGTGGAGGGGGTGGCAGGGGGGGGGTTGGTTGTGGTGAGTCAGGGGTAGCAAAGGTGTGTCGGGGTGGTGGCTGGGGTGTGTCGGGGTGGTGGCTGGGGTGTGTCGGGGGGGGGGGGGGGGTGGCTGGGCGGTGTCTGAGGGGAGGGGGTGACTTCAGATATATAAAAAGCGTCACTGGTGTATATTAGTCCAGTTCACATTCCGACTCTCATACTATTTGGTCGCCTGGGGTTGGTCTGCGGCGATCCTGGCATAGGTGCGTCTGCATGGCCCTACTGCAATATTTTTAGTTATTATAACAGTGTGTGTGTGTGTAGGTGTGTGTGTGTGTACTAGTATTTAACCCAAAAATTCCTAATATAATAATAATAATAATAATAATAATAATAATAATAATAATAACTAGACGTGATGTAACCTGCACTATAAGATGGGCCTTCAAGTATCTGGTCAAAATTAGCAAATTCAACAATAATTTTTGATAACTTAGGAAAACCTCTTACCAGGGGGTAGTGGACGGGGGAGAGGGAGGGTGTGGGGGTTAGTGAACTGGCGGTGGCGGGGGTAGTGGCGGTGGTGATTCGGGTAGTTGGAGTAGTGGCACGGTGGTAGCTAGGGTAGTGGCGGTGGTGGTTGGGACAGTGAAGGTGGTGACTGGGGTAGTAGTTGGGGTAGTGTGTTCAGGTAGTTATTCACCAAGAGTCACCACCTACAAGGTCACCAAGACACCACATTAGCTACAGGCCCACAAGTCACCAGGTGTTGCTAAACGATGAGTCACTGTCTCCCATTTACCGTGAGGCCAGAATGAAAGTACATTATTGAACAATGTAACCCACTGACTTACCTGGTCGACGGAGAGTTAGGAAGGGAAAAGGGGGACGGGGGGAAGAAGGACTGCTGACGACACAACACGATGACACAACACAACTGCTGACGACACAACACAACTGCTGACGACCCCATCTTCATACTTTTCTGTTAGTGAATACCAATCTTGATTGACTGACTAAGTGAGAGTTGGACGAACTGTACTAAATGGATGACTGACTTTACCTGGTAAGGAACTAAATGACTGAATGTGCGACTAACTTTCTGAGCGAGAGACTTACCTACTGACTGAGATGGATGAGTGAGTGACTGATTTACTGAATGGTTAATGGATGACTGACTGAAGTAAATAACAGTATTAAGCTGGATCATTATCTACAGGTACTAATTCCTCTCTACAGTAACAGCAGCATCACAGCAGCAGTAGCAGCAGTAGCACTATAGCACCAGTAAGAGCCACAGCATCAAGGACAGCCTTATCCTTAACAACAGTACCACACTAGTACTATACTACCAGTACCACCAGCACAGTACCACCACTACCACCACCACCACTACTGATACCACCACTACCAGTATCACCAGCACAGTACCATGGCCGCAACAACAGTAACTATAGGAACACTCGGGGCTGGTCTCGCGGCTGCCACCCTCGCTGGGGCAGTTGGTCTCGGTCTCGCTGGTCTGGCCCTCTACGGCGCCAGCGGCAGGTCTGGCGGAAATCGTGGTTATGGCGGCTACAGCCACCATGGCGGGTATGGCGGGGGACACCATGGTGGCAGCTATGGATACCATAGGCGCCGTCGTTCGCCAGAGGAAGACTCGGCGGCGCTGGAGAACTTGATGGAGGTGATCCGGGCGGAGGACGTGTCCGGGTGTGGGAGACGCCTAGTGTGTGAGCTGGCGGCCAACAACCAGCAGAGTCTTACTGTAGAGGAACTCTCCATACTCAACCTGGTGGGGTGAGTAACTCTCCATACTCAACCTGGTAGGGTGAGTAACTCTCCATACTCAACCTGGTGGGGTGAGTAACTCTCCATACTCAACCTGGTAGGGTGAGTAACTCTCCACACTCAACCTGGTGGGGTGAGTAACTCTCCATACTCAACCTGGTGGGGTGAGTAACTGTCCATACTCAACCTGGTGGGGTGAGTAAGTCTCCATACTCAACCTGGTGGGGTGAGTAACACTTCATAGGTAACAGCTGGTGGCAGAGTAGATATAAACGGGTCTGGTATCCCGCTGGTCCAAGGTTCGAGCCCCGGCTTGGAGATTCTAAGTTTCGTCTGTGATTCACACGCAACACACACACAACTATACAGTACATGTCACTTAACTTAATCTTTTACTAGAGAAATAAACAGAATCGAATCATCACAAGATTAGACACGCCAGCATATTTCACCTGAAGAATAATCAACCTAACGCTAACATACACGTGGTCTGCAGGTATCCACGTTTGTTATTGCTTCAGTAATCTCTCTGGAATCAGTTTCCACTGAGGTGATTTTTACCACCACGAACCGTGTTACAAGATGTCAGTTCACTGTTTACTTTCACTTCTTCATTAAAACATTATACTATCCAAAGAGCAACATGAAGTTTGTTTATGTTAATTACATCACAAAAAGGGTCTTTTGAGACCAATTGTTATCGTGATGGTGACGTCATACGGCTCTGAAGACAAGTTTGTTTACAGTGGTGACGTCATTGATGGTATATATTAACTGGACTATTATTTCGTCCCCAACAGGTCGTCGGTGAAGCCCGGGGAGGGAGTCCTGCCTCGAGGGGCATCTCAGGAGTACAAGGAGGCTCGGGGACTTGGGGAGGCGGGCGGGGACTGTGACAAGGTCTTCCCCAAGTGTCCCCTTACCGGTGCCCAACTCATGGGCGCCGTCATGGCTTACCTCCCATGAACCCAACAAGCCTGAGGATCGCAAGTCGTAGAGTGTTGGAAAAATGCCACGGACAAAACCGCTGACCCTTTTGTTTTTACGAGGACATGAAGCAACCTAACCTAACCAACCTAAGTTAATCTAACCTAATCCAACGATAGGTCGGGTGTCGTCTACTTTCATAAAATAATAATAATAATATAAAAAATAAGAACATGGCTTGGCAGTCTTATTCGTGGTACTTTACTAACACTGCACGTACAGTACAGCCAGCAGCGTTGGGTCCCTGTGAGAGGAGTCGTCCACACAGACATCAGCTTCTCCCCGGAGGAATTTCAGCCACAATTATTTATTTTTATTTATTTATAATTACGATCCACAAGACGAATTCATTATTATGGTAACTTAAGATAGTTGTTGTGTAAGAAACTGGTGGTCGTCTTTGTCACTTCCTCAAACATTATCTATCTTCATTACCACAAAATGTTGGACAAGTTTATGTTTTCATCATAAATTATCCCAAACTACAGTGAACCTCTCCATCTAACGAACTATGTGGAGAGGAAAGTCCATTATATCGAATGTCCTTTAAATGTGAAACCCACCATCTAACGGATAATATGTAAAGAAAGAGAGAGAGAAAGTCCCTTATATGGAGGGTTCACTGTAACTCATAAGTAACTTAAACAATGTCGCCTGTTGTTGATAGGTCCATCCTGTCTTACCTATTCGTCTATAGTCTTCCACTACCTCACACAATAAACAAACGAACTGAAGGACTTACGATTCTCTTTTTTTTTTTTTTATATAACATTATATACCTTATGACGATGTTTACAGCCTTACAGAAACTTTATAGTCAACACGTCAAAAATTGTGAGCTAATTTTTTACCTCTGCGATACGGAGAAAAAGAGACAGAAAGAGATAGTGAAAGAGAGAGAGAGAGAGAGAGAGAGAGAGTGTATATAAGTTAATGATACAATGGTAAAAGTGTGTGATGACTCGACTCTCCTGGGAACACTGTGAAGTTCTGTCACTCACTACCACTCACTACCAGTCACTGTTACTCACTACCAGTCACTGTCACATACTACCAGTCACTGTTACTCACTACTAGTCATCACCACTGACTGTCACTCACCACCATCACTTACTGTAACTCACTACCACTCACCACCAGTCACTGTCACTCACTGTGGGGTAACTCTCCATACTCAACCTGGTGGGGTGAGTAACTCGCCATACTCAGCCTGGTGGGGTGAGTAACACTCCATATTCAACCTGGTGGGGTGAGTAACTCTCCATACTCAACCTGGTGGGGTGAGTAACTCTCCATACTCAACCTGGTGGGGTGAGTAACTCTCCATACTCAGCCTGGTGGGGTGAGTAACTCTCCATACTCAACCTGGTGGGGTGAGTAACTCTCCATACTCAACCTGGTGGGGTGAGTAACTCTCCATTTCTTTAAAAATGTTACCAACAGTGTCGCCAACTAAGAGACAGCACCACGTTCCTCATTTATATTTCCTGGTACAACTTTCAGATAAAAAAAAATCAAATGAACGTCAAATTGCTCGAGACAACGTTGCTAAATTTCTCGCACAGGCTACGTGGTTGTGGGCGGGTGTGACAGCTGGATATATTGTCTTCATATCTCAAAGAAAACTAGAAAAGTCACCATTACAAATGACAAAATCTGAGTTTTTCATATCTTTGAAATTGAAATGTACAATACATCTGTAACACTTGTGTATCACGTTGCTGTAAAATTATGTAGTATTTTTATGTATTTTCAAAATCATGTATCTACTTATTTAAAAAGCCTGAAAAATATTTCCATGGGATGTATTTTCCACTCAAGTCACCTCAACCTCCGTGACTGAACAATAGTAATGACAGGCAAATTGTTATTCAGATGCGAGTTAACATCACCGGAATTCAGTTCGTAAATGTTGGTAAATCCAAGTTAAACTCTTCTAAATGGACGTAAATTTGTTGTTCATTGTATATATCTCAATATAACTCAATCCCTATAGATCTATATTAAGTACAAATACATCATACTGTCACTAGTAATGTTGTAAAGAAGATGATTGAAACAAAATTAATACACTCCTCAAGGCTGTCAGACGTGTGTATTAAGATTGTCTATAATCTTGTCATATGAAAGTTTGTTTACAGTAGTGACGTCATCGATGGTATATATATAAAGTTCAGTATCATTACAAGAGCGTCGGTTCGATAGAAGTTTCGATCGGGTATCTCAGTGTCTGGGAGTCGAGCTCTCAGTTGTCACTTTGGAAGGTGTCAGTACTTTCTTATGGTGTCAAATTAAGCAAAACAAATATGGCCACGCCAGCCATCTGATTAAGTGTTATTACCAAGGTTCGCAAGTGACGCTTTATATTATGTGCTTCAGCACCACAAGTGCGTATGTTCGTACTGGAGATGGTTCAGTGTGTGGTGGAGATGTGGATGAACTTTAGACCAGGGACAGCCAGACGTGGAGGGAGGGAGCCGGCCAGTAGTGAGACGGTCGAGTCGATTAGTGGATGTGTGACGGAAGTTAACGTTTACAAAATGCTCCTAAATCAATACATCCAGTTGTCAAGGATTATAAAATACAGACGCTATCATGTGTGTGTTGGTGTTGAAAAATATAAGGTATGTCGCTGTGTATATTTTCCTTACAACTTATTTCTCTCTCCAATTTACGTCAATTCGATAGCCCATTAATTGTATAGAAATGTTGATGACTGGGACTTAATTATACTGAATGATCTTGACAGCTTCACTGGGATAGAAATCCATTTCAACGTGATTTGGTTGTAGGAGTTTAAGGTTAGGTACCAGAACAAGGCGACCACCCACGCTGATTAACCCGACCTTCTCCCCAAGACCATTATCAGGTTTAGCATTTATACGGAGTCCTTTAACACGGCTTTAGGGGATTATGAACATTAGATTAACACCTATTCGTGTCCATGATAAAACCTTATAAGTGGTTGTTCCCATTCGGCGTAATAGAGATGTCTCAACTGTGTACATTATGCCTTCAGTCTTCATTGGTGTATTCATAAGTGTTCTAAGTGGTCTATGATTGTCGGGAACAAAATGTAAACAGCACTTTTAGGCTAAAACGTATGTAACAATATAAGCAACTAACCACTCAGCGCAGCCAAACTCAGCTCGACATTAGCCACCACGTGAAGATTAGGCACCCAATCAGATTTTACTTGTTATACATAGAAGTGCCACTTTTGGTGGTGGGGTGTGTGTGTTAGGGTAGCTAATCTTCAGGTGATACAAGATGGGCTGCTGCCACATCTTCGTGATTTCATAATTTTATCTTGTTTAAACCAAACACGATTTCTATGAGGGTCTTAAATCAGTGTAAGAGGCGGTGTTACCTTGTTCACCTGACAGTCAAATATTGTAGCCAGGAACAATCAGATCCATCTTGAGTACATCAGTTGGTCACTGTGGAGGAATGGTGGCGGTGGGGAAGTGTCTGTGGTGGTGGCGGTGGGGAAGTGTTTATAGTGGTGGTGGCGGTGGGGAAGTGTTTATAGTGGTGGTGGAGAAGTGTCTGTGGCGGTGGGGAAGTGTTTATAGTGGTGGTGGCGGTGGGGAAGTGTTTATAGTGGTGGTGGCGGTGGGAAAGTGTCTGTGGTGGTGGTAGGTAACTCACTTGCCAACCTCCAATCACCAGTGTAAAGGTGTTATTTTCGACAAGTAGGATAATATACTTTTGTGCTATAAATTATTACATAGTCAAGTGATGTATAATGGTCAAATAAATAGTTTACTTTCCATTATCATCGTATTTACTGTGTTGGGAAAAAAATATTTGTGACCTTCGCAAGATATTCACTGATATTTAGGGAAATGAAGAAGAGAAATTAAAGAATATCACTATCAGAAAAGAGGATGTTCTTAAGAAGATAAATAAATTAAAGACAAAATCCCCAGGGCCAGGTGAAATTTTTCCTCGAGTTTTGAAAGAGTGTAAGGAACAGATTAGCGGACCCCTCGTAAATTTATTTACAAAATCATTAGACACGGGAGTTGTGCCAGGCTTGTGGAAACGGGCAAATGTAGTACCCATATCCAAAAAGGGTGACCGATCAGCGTCAAATTACCGACCGATTAGTTTGACGTCAGTAGTGGGGAAATTTCTTGAATCAATTATAGCAAATAACATCCGATCGCATTTAGAGAAAACAAATGAATCTACCAGTCTCAACAAGGGTTTACAAAGGGAAAATATTGTCTAAAAATCAGCTGAAGTGTTTTAGGGAAGGTTTCGAGGTGGTAGATAATGACGAAAATTACGATGTTATTTACTTAGACTTGAACAAAGCGTTTGACAGTACCGCATCAGAGGCTTCTGAGAAAAGTTAAGGCTCGTGGTATCGAGGGGAAAGTTTTAAATTGGATAAAATCATGGCTCACCAATAAAACACAGAGGGTCAGCGTAGATGGTGTTAAATTTGAACGGGGCTGTATAACCAGTGGGGTTCCCCAGGGGTCAGTACTGGGCCCACTCTTGTTCATAATCTTCTTAAAAGATCTAGATACTGGGATCAGCAGTGACATAAGTAAGTTTGCGGATGACACCAAAATAGGGCGAAGATTAATTCAGGGAAGGATGCAAATGCCCTACAGGAAGATTTAAATAAACTGCAGGAGTGGTCAGTAAAATGGCAAATGAAATTCAACACCAGCAAGTGCAGCGTACTTAATATTGGAAGAATAAATACTGTCAATATATACAGTCTTAACAACATCAACCTAGAGAAGTCGACTTGTGAAAGAGACTTAGGGGTACTTGTAAGCACGGAACTACTGCCTAGAAAACAGTGCGTTAATGTTCGAAATAAGGCAAACATGAACCGGCTGGTTAAGTCAAAGTTAACCAGGTTGGTTCATGTGTATTATTATTAGGCTTTAGTAACGAAACTCAATTGAAGTTTCTTCTTTTATTAAAAAGTATTATTTGTATAATTCCTGAGTGTAGATCAACCGTAAGTTCCACTTTTTATGAGTGTGATAAGAAAGGACGGCATCTATGTAAATAGACGTGAATCAACGTCCGTTCGATGTAATTTTGTGAGTGAGACTGAGTAGTGACCCATCGAGGGAGAACGGAATAGACCCGTTGTCCTCCCTCGAGGGAAGACGAGCCATTCACTGCGGCTCTCAAATAACGTCTTCCTCTAGTCAAGGATATCAAGCAACTGCCTGCTTTAGGTGGCCAGGAGCCGGCTACTTTATGCCTTTACTCAGCATAGTATGGCGCAGCTTCACATGCACTGAACATGTCACCTCATAGGCAGTGGAAAGTTACAGGGGATGAATCAGTATATAACTCAAATGTAATTAACCCATTTATATAATTCTTATGTTTATGAAACATGAGCCATTACAAACAGAGTACTGTATCAGGTTTTTTATCTAGAAGTGTAGAAGTGAAAGTAATAAGAGTGCAGAGGTCTTATTGCAACTATATCTTAGGCTAGTCAGGCCGCATATCCATAATGCGGTTCAGTTCTAGTGCCTTTATTATAGAATGGATATCAATTCACTGAAGTCGGTGCAGCGAAGAATGACGGAAAATGATTCCGGGACTTAGAAACCTTCCATATCAAGATAGGTTAAATAAACTAAACTTGCATTCCCTAGAAAGACGAAGAGTGCGGGGAGATATTATAGAAGTATTTAAGTGGGTGAAAGGAATCAATAAAGGAAATATAGATAAAGTTCTTACAGTATCCGAGCAAGATAGGACTTGTAGCAACGGATTTAAGTTGGATAAATTTAGGTTTAGGAGGGAGATAGGAAGAAACTGGTTCACAAACAGGGTGGTTGACGAGTGGAACAAGCTTAGCAGCTTTGTAGTAAGTGCTGGAACGCTGGAAAGTTTTAAAAGGAGGCTAGATAGATTCATGGATGATAGAGAGTGGTAGTAACTCTCGACAGGAGCTGCCATGCACAGGCCAACCGGCCTATTGCAGACTCCTTATTGCAGACTCACTTCACCATCACCACAATCACTTCACCATCACTACAGTCACTTCACCATCACCACATTCACTTCACCATCACCACAATCACTTAACCATCACCAAAATCACTTCGCTACAATCGCTTCACAACCATCACCACAATCATTTCACCATCACCACAATCTTCATCATCACCAAAATCACTACACTATCACCACAATCACAATCACTTCAATTGTCTTAAAAAAACTAACCCACATTATAGAAATATTGCCCAGGCGTTTAGTATCTTAACCGCGGCTCATAGGCTAGTTACCGTGGGTGATGTAATTATATAAACGCAATGTTTGTAGCCCACATTAATATAAGTATTACGGTCTATCTGCCGGGCTAATACATTATTATAATGTACCGTCCATTTCTATATTTATCATTTTTTACTTTGTTGTTCAGGTTTTAATCACCAGTAATTAGATATTTATAATAACGTAGATATGAGGATAAATATTGAAAAATACGAGGGTGGAAATCACATTTACTTTTAATATTTACCAACACAGGCCAGACAGAATATCAATAGCCTGTCCAATGGCCTCCCTTATATATCGCCCCATGGAGCCTTCTTGGGACTGAGACACAAGGTTATATAGGTGGTTGGTTCCTCACAAACTGCTCACACTCGTCCTGGGTGTGTAGGAGGAGTCGGGACCAGTGTTTAGTTTGTCTTCAGGTTCCCACGCGTTCACTATCTGGGTCCAAATGGTCTCTGTAGGGTTGAGGTCTGGGTAGCACTCACAAACAGTCATAGTAATCGCTTAACACAAGCAGTGGCCCCATGCAATATTATATTTGTGATATTAAATGTTTCAATAAAAATACAACATTATTATTCTATTGGGTAAAGGAAAAGTTGTATTGTTTAACTAAAAGAAACTTATTGAATATGGAACTGGAGATTTAGATGGCCAGTCCAAAAGGTCAATTTCATTCGACCTTTCCTCTGACCATCGCTTCATCTCTCGTGCCGTGTGAACAGGGCAGTTATCAAAGAAGTGAACAATATTCATCAAACATAATTTGTTAACACTTATATCATGAATTGGCGCCTTCATATAGGTGAAAATGCGCGACTTAGAAAAATAAAATAGGCGTGTGTGGAGGCTCGGATGGTGGGCAGCCTCCAGCAGCACGAGTCAAACGTCAGAGATGATGAGGGGTAATGTAAACTGTTGTACACTGAAGAGGAAAAATAAGAGATAACTGTATTATATACAGATGGAAAACAGAACAAAATATTGGTATTGAGGGAAAGGTGTTTGTTGATCAAGTAACCCAAATTAAGGAGCACATTTCAGTATTAATACTATGGATAGATCTACGTAGTATTAGTTATGGGCTGCAAATTGGTGCCATCTTTTACTTTAATAATACAAGATTAATACAATATGTTGGAGTTTGATAAACTTTATATAGGAGCAACTTTTCTAGACTTAAAAATTCTAAATTGCAATTTAAAATATGTATGCCCCTTTTAGACCCAATCTAATGTTGACACTGGTGTATATACTATTCAACACAGTATGGTGGCTCACTGGCAAGGTACCTGTTGTGGATGATGGAGGTCTCGGGTTCGACTGCCAGATGGACTGAAGTCGTGGTGAACTGGACGAGGCAGAGACAGGATTTTGAATGGTTCGTAAGTAAAATTTATGTTTTACCAGTGATGTTGGGGCTGGTGCAATGGAATTACTCTACAATAGAGAAAGAAGCTGTGGCTCTGCTTATGGCACTGGAAAAGTTTAACATATATTGTGGCAACACCTACCAGAGAATTGTAGTTTTCAGTGACCATAATTTATTACAGTTCAGAAGCCGAATGAAAAACAAGAATCAGAGACTTAATAGATGGTGATTAACTCTGCAGGGAAGGACTTGGTATGTTGTGTAGGAGTGAGGCAAGGACTTGGTATGTTGTGTAGGAGTGAGGCAAGGACTTGGAATGTTGTGTAGGAGTGAGGCAAGGACTTGGTATGTTGTGTAGGAGTGAGGGAAGGACTTGGAATGTTGTGTAGGAGTGAGGCAAGGACTTGGTATGTTGTGTAGGAGTGAGGGAAGGACTTGGTATGTTGTGTAGGAGTGAGGGAAGGACTTGGAATGTTGTGTAGGAGTGAGGCAAGGACTTGGTATGTTGTGTAGGAGTGAGGCAAGGACTTGGTATGTTGTGTAGGAGTGAGGGAAGGACTTGGTATGTTGTGTAGGAGTGAGGCAAGGACTTGGTATGTTGTGTAGGAGTGAGGGAAGGACTTGGTATGTTGTTTAGGAGTGAGGGAAGGACTTGGTATGTTGTTTAGGAGTGAGGGAAGGACTTGGTATGTTGCTTAGTAGTGAGGGATGGACTTGGTATGTTGCTTAGGAATGAGGGATGGACTTGGTATGTTGTGTAGGAGTGAGGGAAGGACTTGGTATGTTGTGTAAGAGTGGGGGATGGACTTGGTATGTTGTGTAGGAGTGAGGGATGGACTTGGTATGTTGTGTAGGAGTGAGGGATGGACTTGGTATGTTGTGTAAGAGTGAGGGAAGGACTTGGTATCTTGTGTTAGAGTGAGGGAAGGACTTGGTATGTTGTGTAGGAGTGAGGCAAGAACATGGTATGTTGTTTAGGAGTGAGGGAAGGACTTGGTATGTTGTGTAGGAGTGAGGGAAGGACTTGGTATGTTGTGTAGGAGTGAGGCAAGGACTTGGTATGTTGTGTAGGAGTGAGGCAAGGACTTGGTATGTTGTGTAGGAGTGAGGGAAGGACTGGGTATGTTGTTTAGGAGTGAGGGAAGGACTTGGTATATTGTGTAGGAGTGAGGCAAGGACTTGGTATGTTGTGTAGGAGTGAGGGAAGGACTTGGTATGTAGTTTAGGAGTGAGGGAAGGACTTGGTATGTTGTGTAGGAGTGAGGGATAGACTTGTTGAACTGTGTAGGAGTCAGGGATGGACTTGTTGATCTGTGTAGGAGTGAGGGAAGGACTTGAAGTATTGTGTAGTAGTGAGGGAAGGTCTTGTAGTATTGTGTAGGAGTGATGGAAGGAATTGTACTATTGTATAGGAGTGAGGGAAGGACTTGCAGTATTGTGTAGGAGTGAGGGAAGAACTTGTAGTTTTCTGTAGGAGTGAGGAAAGGGCTTGTAGCATTGTATAGGAGTGAGGGAAGGACTTGTAATATTGTGTATGAGTGTGGGATGGACATGGTACGTTGTGTGCGAGTGAGGGATGGACTTAGTATGTTGTGTAGGAGTGAGGGAAGGACTTGTAGTATTGTTAAGGAGTGAGGAAAGGACTTGCAGTATTGTGCAGGAGTGAGGGAAGGACTTGTAGTTTTGTGTAGGAGTGAGGGAAGGACAAGTAGTTTTGTGTAGGAGTGAGGGTACGACTTGTAGTATTGTGTAGGAGTGAGGGAAGGACTTGTAGTATGGTGTAGGAGTGAGGGAAGGACTTGTAGTATTGTTGAAGAGTGAGGGAAGGACTTGTAGTATTGTTGAAGAGTGAGGGAAGGACTTGTAGTATTGTTGAAGAGTGAGGGAAGGACTTGTAGTATTGTGTAAGAGTGAGGGAAGGACTTGTAGTATTGTGTAGGAGTGAGGGAAGGACTTGTAGTATTGTGTAGGAGTGAGGGCTGGACTTGTAGTATTGTGTAGAAGTGAGGGATGGACTTGTAGTATTGTGTAGGAGTGAGGGATGGACTTGGTATGTTGTGTGGGAATGAGGGATGGACTTGGTATGTTGTGTGGGAGTGAGGGATGAACTTGGTAAGTTATGTAGAAGTGAGTGAAAGACTTGTAGTATTGTGTAGGAGTTAGGGATGGACTTGTAGTATTGTGAAGGAGTTAGGGATGGACTTGGTATGTTGTGTGGGAGTGAGGGAAAGACTTGCAGTATTGTGTAGGAGTGATGGATGGACTTGTTATGTTGTGTGGAAGTGAGGGAAGGACTTGGTATGTTGTGTGGGAGTGAGGGATGAACTTGGTAAGTTATGTAGAAGTGAGTGAAAGACTTGTAGTATTGTGTAGGAGTTAGGGATGGACTTGTAGTATTGTGAAGGAGTTAGGGATGGACTTGGTATGTTGTGTGGTATTGAGGAATGAACTTGTAGTATTGTGTAGGAGTGAGGGATGGACTTGGTATGTTGTGTAGGAGCGAGAGAATTTCGTAGCAAATGCTCTATCTCATTCACCAGACTGAAAATAAAACACAAGGGTTTTGTCTTTGGGGAGGGAGTTTTATAAGGCACTAAATATATTTGATTGAGAGGTAATTACACTGCTTCTTCAGTAGGTAAGACTATATTTTATATATGTTCCTGTATGTAAACATTGTCTGGTATGTTATATATATTAATTTATAACAAGTATGTAATAAATAAATCAGCTTAACGTTGTGCATTTGTTAGGTAAAATAGTATGGTAATTGGCGGCATGGTATCCACATTGTGTGGGTCACGGCAAGTGCAGGGAGGTAGACGAGCCTGGCTGGTGTTAGTGTGTGTGGCACAAGTGTGGTACAATTGGTCTGGACTCAGGATATATTTATATGGAGATAAGTGGTGGATACTTTTGTACTTTTCTAGTGTATGGTGAGGCTGAGGTTCGGGTTTGGGTTAATTTAGGCTGTGGTCATCTGTACTGTACTTAAATTGTTCCCTTACTTGACCTTTGTTTGTGGTCTCTTTACTTTATAATGATAAGCTATGCATTTCATGATTCATCTTCAACATGATAAATATATTTTGAGTTAATCTGGGGGT
The DNA here is from genome assembly GCA_958450375.1 of Homarus gammarus. Lineage (NCBI taxonomy): Eukaryota > Metazoa > Arthropoda > Malacostraca > Decapoda > Nephropidae > Homarus > Homarus gammarus. Next base: position 4,133 of record CAUDMG010003190.1, on the reverse strand, counting down.
TATTATTGAGAATCTGGTGGTGGAGATAATAAAAGAGTCAATATAGTGTTTTCCCTGCTTGGTGTTGTGACCACTCGTGTGACTTGTCTAGTGGTAAATTCTTGATAAAGAGGAATGATTTTAATTTTTGTCGCCCTGCAATATGTATATATACAAAAAACCCCTATTTTTTGGTTAATAAAATTTTAATTTCACAGGTATTAACAGAAAATACTACTCCAGGGAGGATGAGGACCATAACTTGGTGTACAGATGACGAGGCAACATCAAGATGGACAAGAGAAACGATCAAGAGTACAGTAAAGGAAGAACATTCTCTAAATAACTTAGTCTACCAAACATGTCAGGAAGTTGTATTGTATATATGTAAGTGTTGGTTAAATACGTCCACATAAATACTAAAAACAGATTATAAAACAGTGTGTTGAAATCTTATCTACTGACTACTGTAGAGATACTGTAGCACTGTAGGAGTGAGGAAAGAACAAGCAATATTATGTAAGAGTGAGGGAAGGACATGCGGTGATGTGTAGGAGTGAGGGAAGGACTTGTAGTATTGTGTAGGCGTGAGGTATGGACTTGGTATATTGTGTAGGAGTGAAGGAAGGACTTGTAGGATTGTGTAGGGGTGAGGGAAGGACTTGTAGTATTGTGTAGGGGTGAGGGAAGGACTTGTAGTATTGTTTATAAGTGAGGGAAGGACTTGTGGTGTTCTATATGAGTGAGATAACGACTTGTAGTGTTGTGTTGAAGTGAGGGAAGGACTTGTTGTGTAGGAGTGAGGGAAGGAGTTGCAGGGTTGTGTAGCAGAGAGAAAAGGACTTGTGGTGTATGAGTGAGGGAAGGACTTGCATTGTTGTGGAGGAGTGAGGGAAGGACTTGTTGTGTAGGAATGAGGAAAGGAGTTGTAGGGTTGTGTAGGAGTGAGGGAAGGACTTGTAGTTTGGTGTATGAGTGAGGGAAGGACTTGTAGTGTGGCTTAGGTGTGAGGGAAGGGTTTGTAGTGTGGTGTATGAGTGAGGGAAGGACTTGTAGTGTGGTGTAGGGGTGAGGGAAGGACTTGTAGTGTGGTGTAGGTGTGAGGGAAGAACTTGTAGTGTTGTGTATGAGTGAGAGAAGGACTTGTAGTGTGGCTTAGGTGTGAGGGAAGGGTTTGTAGTGTGGTGTATGAGTGAGGGAAGGACTTGTAGTGTGGTGTAGGGGTGAGGGAAGGACTTGTAGTGTGGTGTAGGAGTGAAGGAAGGACTTGTAGTGTTGTGTATGAGTGAGAGAAGGACTTGTTTAGGAGTGACCATATAGACTTGTGGCGTTGCGAAGCTTATAACTTCTAATACACTGTTGTAATCTTTTATGTGGATTTGTAACTAGACAGTCAGGAAGTATTTTGTTCAACTTAATTATTTTGGACTTTAGTTTCATCTTCATTTGCAAAAGAAAATATTTTATTCTTCCTGGCAGTGAAATACAAGATATTAGTTTAAGATTTTACTGTAAAATTAAGTAATTATTACAGCTTTACAACCTACTTGTAGCCAATGAGCATTTCCTGTGGGCAAACTTTTGAAATTGTATGTCAATCCTAGGGGCTATGTGAGGCCCCCAGGGCTTATATGCCGCCGCCATGGACTGTTTGGCTAATTAGGGCTGTGTGATGATCATAGGTGGTTGCATAATGGATTTAAGGACTATGTAAGGTTGTCAGGAGTAGTCTGATCCAACCAGAGGCTGTTTGTGGCTATATTGTGAATATCAAATTGGAGATGTGTGAGGCTCTTAGAGAGCTACTGTACTTGTGACTGAGGGGGTTAATTGATGCTCCTCATGTCTGTGTACAGAAAAAGATGAATATATCCTAAGTCAGTCTACCCGACATGACAGGAAGTTGTATTGTGTATAATATTTACTGTTGGTTCGACAAATCTTTAAAAATGCTAAAATAGATTATAACGGTGTATTGAAAGTTTATCTACTGATTACTGTAGGACTGAGGGAAGGACATGCAGCATTGTGTGGTACTGAGGGAAGAACTTCAATATTGTGTAGGAATGAGGGAAGGACTTGTAGTGTAGTGTAGGACCTAAGGAAGGACATGTAGTGATGTTCGTAAATGAGGGAAGGACTTGCTGACCTCCTAATGAATGAGAGGAGGACTTACTGACCTGCTAATTTGTGAGAGGAGGACTTACTGATCTGCTAATTTGTGAGAGGAAGACTTACTGACCTAATAAGGAGTGAGAGGAGGATTTGCAGTGCTTTATAGGAGTAAGGGAAGGGCATGCAGTATTGTGTAGTATTGAGGGAAGGACTTCAATATTGTGTAGGAATGAGGGAAGGACTTGTAGTGTAGGACCTTAGGAAGGACATGTAGTGATGTTCGTAAATGAGAGGAGGACTTGCTGACTTCCTAATGAATGAGAGGAAGACTTACTGATATTAAGGAATGAGAGGAGGATTTGTAGTGCTTTATAGGAGTGAGGGAAAGACATGCAATGTTGTGTAGTATGAGGGAAGGACACATTGTGATGTATAGGAGAGAGAGAAGGACTCGCTGTGCTGTGCTTAGGAGTGTGTGAAGGACTCACTGTGATGTGTAAGAGTGAGGGAAGGACTCGCTGTGATGTGTAGGAGTGAGGGTAGGTCTCGCTGTGATGTGTAGGAGTGAGAGAAGGACTCATTGTGATGGATAGGAGTGAGAGAAGGATTCACTGTGCTGTGTATAGGAGTGTGGGAAGGACTCGCTGTGATGTGTAGGAGTGACGGAAGGACTCACTGTGATGTGCAGGAGTGAGGGAAGGTCTCGCTGTGATGTGTAGGAGTGAGGAAAGGACTGTCTGTGATGTGTAGGAGTGAGGGAAGGACTGACTGACTGAGGTGTAAAGTGAAGGGCTTCTGTCTCACCAATGAGGCAGACTACTGCTGATGACGTCATTGCTCTTGTGGTCTGTTCCACCATTGACGTAGACTACTAGTGGTGACGTCACTGCTGTGGTCCATCAATGGAATGCCCAAGGTGACTTAAGCTCACTTAAAATGCAGAGAACTTGTGACATAATGTTACAAGCAAGTTGTAATGATTTAATGTGACCTGAAAATTACAGTAAATTCTTGAAGTAGCATCTTTTAATCCAGTGCCAACAAGAGTAAAATACTTCGTTATACAAGTGGAAATAAATCTGAAGTACAAAATAAGTCAACAATGTCATAACATTGTTGATGTTACGGTATTTTGTACAGTAGTTTCATCTTCATTTGTATAACACAATGTTTTACTCTAGTTGGCACAGCACTGAAATATAAGATGCCAGTTTAAAAATTTACCTTAATTATCATTTAGTTATTTATTACGTGTTCACAACTTACTTTGTAACCAAAGAATCTTTCCTCTGGACAAAGTTTTGTAATTGTATTTTGTTTTTCAAATGTTATACATATTAGAAATTAATTACAAGGCAGTGTATGTTCAAGGGGATAAGTGATGTTTGTGGCAACTTGTGGATGTGTGAGGCTCTTAAGAGCTATCTGTGTCTCTGAGGAGGCTGATTGATTCTCCCCTAAGATCTACATGAGGCTTCTAGGGGGCTTATAAGTAGCTAGTTGTGTACAGTAAATAAGGGCTACGAGATGACACTAAAGGCTGTCTGTCACTGCTGGGGACAGTGAAGCTGCCAAGGGCTGGGTGCCGAGGCTTGTCTGAGCAACCTTACTCATGAGATAGGCGGGACACGTCGACCAAGGTAAACTGGTAGCCGTGCATGGTCTAGGTTGCGTCGCATTTATGGGACCCTGTGTGCACAGATTGTAGTACCATAAGGGCAACCTAACCTAGCAGTAACCTGGTGTCAATCATTGCAATACCTATTTGTATATTAACTTAATGTGTCGTATAAATAAAAAAAAATACCCTTTTCTTTCTTTATAATAATCCTAATAAAAAAGTTGGAAACAAAAGGGTTCCAAAGACAAAAATGAAAAGAGCCAATAATTATACTTTCCCGAAAAGTAGAAAATCTACGTCACCGAAAAGGAGATACTTACGATCTTTTGAAAATTAGAAAAATCGTAAGTTATTTTTTTTCTCCTAAGTTCCAACATACGACAATTAAAAAGAGCGTAAATTCGGATTCTCAACAGAT